>CM019074.1:33638318-34100977 GCA_009667805.1 Leptobrachium leishanense | reverse complement strand
CTAGTTCCAAATATTTCGGAATTCCAAATATTTTTGGATTCTGAAATATTCAGAACCAAAACATTTTTTTTTTTTAAACCTGTGCACATGTCTAGCAGATACTTCAACTTTATTTTAGATTTATACTCGCATATCAGAAGTTATGTATAAACATACAATCTGTGGGCCCTATTACATTCTTCACGCAAAAACGCACGCGGAACGTGCAAATTTTTGCGCGAAGCGTTAAACATTGACTCGCGTAAATCCCCGCTGGTATTACAATCCTCGCGCATTTTTCCATCCGTCGAGCAATAACGCGCGTAAAACGTTGCGCGCAGAAATCAGTGCGCGGACTGTTTTTTTCACGCGATTCAGCCAATCAGAATTAAGAACCAAAATTGTCTCACTTAAGTTTTTGTGCCTGTCAAAGTCAATCTGCGCATATATGCTGCATCAATAAAAAAAAGCACGCACAACTTCCACAACCATTTTATTGGTTTGGGTATGTGTAGAATCTGTAACTATACTGTGCTGTATTTTTTTTTGGGCTGGTGTATTTGGTTTCGGCCAGGACATTCAGATTTGCCGTTACCACCAGCTTTTAGGAGTTGCTAAAATTATGCACGCAAAGGCTGTGCGTTACAAACTGCGCATAGATTGTAATACCATCCGCGTACCAGCGCACAAACGCATTTGAGCTCACAATGTTAAGTATAGGACGCGCGAAGTACAGTAAGCTCGCGCAGCGTTTGCGCAGGTTCACCCGCGGTAGACGTATACGCGCGTTTGTTGCGCTGAGATTGTAATACGACGTTCTGCGCAAAGGGTTTTGCCCCTCGCATTAATGCGTTTTTGCGCGGGCGTGAAGATTGTAATAGGGCCCACAATCTGTATTTTTCGTTCCACATTTCGCCGTCTCATTTTTCAGGCCTTGCAAGAAGTGTTACCAGTTAAGGGCTTGTGCAGTGTAACCAATATGTTTTAATTTCACATTATCTCTGAAATGAATTAACAAAAGCATGGAGAATAAATCTGTAAATTTATAAAGGATTCGTTTTTTTAGATATCTCTGAACAGTGTTCTACGGACGGTTTTGGGGGGGGGGTGTGTGTTGTAGTTAAGCTGGACAGCTCACATTTCAAATAAATGCTACTTCCTAAAGATCTTGGTGGCGAACGCACTGAACTATGGTAACTTTAGAAGTTAAATTCAAACTGTCAGAAGTACAAATCATTTTCTAATTTGGAAGTGCCAGGGCTCCATGGGTTCCAAGAATGAGGTCACCATTGCTTCTTGGAAGAAGGAGCTAGTGTGTGATCAAAAGAGCTCCCATTACAGGCCCACATGGCAGGCTTGCTGTCTTTGCATTCTCTTGTAGCAGAGATTGATCCTCCAGCTCCCTCACCATCCCAATTCACAGCGCCGGGGGCAAAAAAAGTCATATGACATTACGTCCTCCCAGTACTGTGTATTAACATTCTGTGCCGGAAAGCAAAAAGACCTTAAAGCTGTACCTGCTGCTGGAGAATGTGGAGGGAACCTTGTTTCCACCACTAGACCATTGTGGTAGAATGCACCTATGTAGATACTCGAGTATACCGCCAGATTTTGGTGACAAAAACTTACCATAAAATTGGTAAGTAGGTCGCGTTATATTCGAGACATCTGCATCGCAAATAAAATAAAAAAAAAATTGCCTTGCTCTGGATCCCAAGACTCTCGGAAGTTCCGGTAGTGTCGCTGAAGTGAATGCGGGCTCCCTGATGCTTGCAAACACTGCAGGAACTCCCGGATTAAGGAGAGGTCAGATCCATCACGGCCAGAGGGCACGCTCGGTTTAAGTCAATTATTCACCTCGCCCGGCTCTGCGGGCCATCTAAGGCTAGGGTCAGACTAACGCATTTTTCACGTTGTCCGTGAAAATGCGCGTTCGAAGAATGGACGTATTTTTTCACGGAATACGCAATAGCGGTCATACTATGCGCAGTTTCATCCGTGATTTTGTACGGATCATCAATAAAACACTTTTTGGGTCTGGACGTTATGTTGGCCGGACATTAGCAGCGTCTGACGTCTCCAATTCACTCACACACGCCTCTAGCGACGCAGCGCACTCTGTACGTCAGTACTAGTGGTTTAACGTTCTCGAAAAAAATGCGTTCATTTTCCACTTGCGTTGCGCAGCCGCACTTTTGTGCGACCGTACTTCGTATATTGGCCGTCATTGCCTGGCATCTGCTGCTAGTGCGGCCGTGATTAAGTGCGCCAGAACGCGCGTTCGCACTGCCTCAGTCTGACCCTAGCCTAAATCGCTAGTAAAGAAGACGGGTGGCCGGCGGCTTCATACTTAGTAACAACTGCAATCATTCTAGAGCAGAGCACCCTGACCTGAGGGGGAGCCTGACTGTATTAAGAGCACCTGGAAGGATTTTAAGTGTTTACCAGTACAGTATAATTTTGTTCCTCGCGTTATATTTGAGTCTTGAATATTCTCTCATTTCCATAATAAATCTCTATCCATCGCATTATATTCGGGTCGGGTTATACTCGAGTATCTACGGTAATCTCCACTTCCTTCCCACCAATATACCAGTGACTGGTTGGATTTTGTGTGCATGCACATCTATGTGAATCTCATGTTACATGTTCATGTGTGTAACCTCTCCCCATACAGACAAGGTTTAGAGTATTGTTGGAGAACTGACCAATGGCTGGAACACAGGGTCGTGATCCGTTCCAAGATGTGCAGTATACATGTGGGTGGGTAAAGTCCAAATTTCGGGTAAACCTGGGTAAAACTAACATTACCCGACAGCTTTCAGTAAAGTAAAATAATCTCTTATCTGGCCTCCCTCTGTCCCGCCTCTCCCCCCTACAATCCATCCTGAACGCCTCCGCCAGGCTAATTCACCTCACCCGCCGCTCTGTCTCTGCCGCTCCCCTCTGCGAGTCCCTTCACTGGCTCCCCATCCACTGCAGAATTAAGTTCAAAATCCTTATCCTTACCTACAAAATCCTCACTAGCTCAGCTCCCCACTACCTGTCCTCACTAATCACCAAATACACCCCAGCCGCTCCCTAAGGTCAAACAGTGACCTGCGCCTAGCTTCTCCCCGCATCACCTCTTCCCATGATAGACTGCAGGATTTCTCACGCGCAGCCCACACTCTCTGGAACACTCTCCCTCGTGCTGTCAGACTTTCCCCTAACTTCTCTTCCTTCAAACGCTCCCTGAAAACATTCCTATTTAGGGAAGCCTACCACCCAACTCACTGACGCAACCATCAATCACTCTCACCTTACAGTCCTCTCCTCCTGTTTCCAACCCCAACCCTCCTAGATTGTGAGTTCCTACGGGAATAGGGCCCTCATCTCCTCCTGTACTGTTTGTCAAATGTTGTTCAATGTATTGTAACCCTGTCTATACTGTGCCTATTGTACAGCGCTGCGGAATATGCTGGCGCTTTATAAATAAATAATAATAATAATAATAAAATAAAAAATGACATCAAACATCAGGCTTTACCCAAATAAACATTGATCTACACACAAAAACTGCTGGGCATTGTTTTGTCTGTGACTATGGAGTGGCTTTACAGTTGGCCCCAAACCTAAGATTACCCATATCCATGGCAAACTCTAACTATGACTTTAACCCTGAAAATCACTTTTACCCAAGGGGGTGGTTAGTTAGCAGGTTACCCAGATAAACCACATCCTCCCCTTCCAAGTTGTTTCTTGGGCTGGGACAGACCTTCAATGGCATGGATAGCCCTCTGGTGTTTTGAGTTTGAAACCAAATTGGTCATGGAGGAACTGGATTCCAAAGAACCCAAAAGGAAGGTGGGAACAAATGATTAAAATTCTAAACCTTTATTGGACTTCTGAGAAAGAAGTTTTCTCAGAAGTCCAATAAAGGTTTAGAATTTTAATCATTTGTTCCCACCTTCCTTTTGGGTTCTTTGGAATCCAATTCCTCCTTCATCATTAGGGCTAAGTCCTGCAAGTTTTTGGTGGACGATTGCTAGTACTCGGAGGCTATAGTAATCACTTGCCACTCCACGCACCACCCTGTTTTGAGTGGGTGCTTGCTTCTCTTCAAATTGGTCGTGGATCAGCAACCTTGGCCCCCAAATGTTTTCGAGCTGTATCTCCCATAATGCTCAGTTGCAAATTAGATTGGCTGCGTCTCATGGTAAATGTAGTTGCAAAACAACTGGAGGGATGAGGCTACTGACACATGAAGTAGATACTAGACACCTGCAATTCGGTTTGGATCAATTCGTAATTCAGCCAAATAAATGGCAATTCTGATGGATCTGGATTCCTGATCCGCGAACCGAATTGCTCTCTAAGGCTGGGGTCAGACGAGCATCATTGGAGAGCAGAAGGAACGTCCGTGAGCGTGGACGTTCCTTCCACTCGACGCCCGTCTGCCCATATCCCTGAGCGCACTCAGTATGCTTTGCAGCCCCGTCAACGCGCGTCCTAGTGCATCAACGGGGAGGCTTTGTGGACGGACGCTTGTTGCGCCGCATTTCGTTTGTGAGGACAACCATGTGACCGGCCCCATTGCAATGTCACAACGCTGCGATCGGCGCCGGTAAGCATGTCCATACGGGCGCACCTAGTGTGCTCGTCTGACGCTGGCCTAAATAAAACCATCCTGAATTGATCCAAACTGATCTGATTATAATCAGCCAGATCCGGATATATTCAGAATGCTCCACAGCTCTTTGACGCTTTTGCGTCATTATGTGTGTCATTTTGTGGTGGATATATTGAATTTGGCGCACCATATCAGAGCATAATTCAACACACATGATCTTCCGTTGCCTCTCAATGCAGAAGCGTTGAGAGACGGCTGATGGGTTGCGTGTAGTCGAGTCGCGCACATGCCGAGCATCAATGAGGAGGCTCGATGGTACTTCATGAAGCAGGTGCTATCCAGATGACCATTTGATGAAGGTTCAAGTCACATGTTGCAGAAGCAACAAGTTGTCTTGTGTTTTTCAGGGGCTTGTGAGGTAGAAACGTAGATGTTACTGGATTTACAGGAAAATAAATATGCAGACGGATGAATAAACACCAGTGAGGGCGATTTATGTGAGGGAATGTTGCACAGCGTTCACAGGCTTGAGAGTGAATGGTTAAAAAAAAAAAAAAGGGGTAAAAATAAATAAAATAAAGCCTAGTATGAACTACTTTTTTTAAGTTGCTGGTTACAAATGTCATCAGGCTTTGTGTCACACCTTTTAAATACTTTGCAGTCTCCTTACCACCAAAGAAAACCACATGGCTGGTTGTTGCTAGTCTGAAATAGGCCACGCTGAATGCGTTTTCATCTTTCCTCTGTTACACATTAATTCCCTGTTCATGTTTTGCACACAGCTACTGCTTCCTCTTAAAGGACAATACTTAAATAGCATTCCAAAGTCCATATATACCACCAATGAAAAGGTTTTTCTGCATTTAATGGGGTATCCGATGCTCCTGACATGTTTGTCCCTGGTGTGTATTTTCCAGCATTACGTTAATCGAGCCGGGGCCTGTCACGACCGACTTTGAATTGAAAACCTACGAAGAAGCCGCGCGGGGAGACTATTCAAAGACCGATCCAGAGACAGCGGATATCTTCATCAATTACTACTTGAAGAACTCAAAAGCTATATTTTCCAGCCTGGGACAGTCTCCGGAAGACATTGCAGAGGTAGGACAAGTGACAAGATCAATGGCGAATGGGAAAACATACGTAATGTTCATAAACCCATGAACAAAAGAGTTTAATAAACAAATTACTAAACACATCGGGACGGCACACATACCCAATAAATCCCCACCATGGCTGGCGGGTGCCAACAGGTCATGGAGATGTCACCTCCATGGCGGTCCACAAAAAACAAGGGCCCTATTACAATTTTCGCGCATACGTTTGCGCCCGCGCAAAAATGCATGAACGCGAGGGGCAAAACCATTTGCGTTGAACGTCGTATTACAATGTCAGCGCAACAAACGGGCGTATACGTCTACTGCGGGTGAACCTGCGCGAACTTAGTGTACGTTGCGCGTCCTATACTTAACATTGTGAGCGCAAATGCGTGTGTGCGCTGGTACGCGGATGCTATTACAATCCATGCGCAGTTTGTAACGCACAGCCTTTGCGCGCATAATTTTATCAACTCCTAAAAGCTGGTGTTAATGGCAAAATTCTATCAACCTGCCGAACCCAAACACACCAGCCCAAAAAAAATAATATGCAGCAAAGTATAGTTACACATTCTACACATACCCAAACCAATAAAATGGAGAAGTTGTGCGTGCATTTATTATTGATGCAGCATATATGCGCAGATTGACTTTGACAGGCGCAAAAACTTAACGTTAGACAATTGTGGTTCTTAATTCTGATTGGCTGAATCCGTGAAAAAAACAGTCCGATCACTGATTTCTGCGCACAACGTTGCTGCGCGCGCGTTTGTGCGCGTCCGTTTTACGCGCATTATTGCTCGACGGATGAAAAAATGCGCGAGGATTGTAATACCAGCGTTGATTTAAGCGCGTTAACGTTTAACGGTTCACGCAAAAATTCACGCGTTGCGCGTGCGTCTTTGCGTGAAGAATGTAATAGGGCGCTAAGCATGTCAAATTAACTTGAACAGGTGTTAATTTGTCTTCTCACCCCTTCCTTTTACCTAAAGAACAATTATCTCAAAAGTAAATAAACTACAGGACATGAACCCCTCATCCTTAATTCTAAAATCTGGATGACTTGGAAAACCGGAGTTTTCAGAGCCGTCCGGATTTTAGTGATTCTGGATAGGGCTAGGGACAACGTACGGTCACTGCTGTTTGGGAGCTTCTGGGCGCTGAAGCAGACTGCGGCACACGCCTATGGGCAGCCCCGGTATGTGACATGCTGCTCGCAGTCACACTGACTCTGGGCAGCCTGTCCATGAAGACCGTTGCAGGGCGCTCTCAGTATGTATAGACCAGTGTTTCCCAAACCTGTCTTCCGGACCCGCTGACGCGCCACATTTGCCAGATAACCGAAGCACAGCACAGGTGAAATGATTTGCTGCTCAGTGATTGCAGGATTCAGTCTGCATTTGACCAAGGTGCTCTGCAAAATCTGACCTGGTTGAGGGTCCCGAGGACAGGTTTGGGAAACACTGGTGTAGACCTAGGAAGCTACAGGAGGAAGGAGATTGCAGATGTCCCACTGGGATCTCCTTCCTCTGAACCATCGAATTCTGGAATCCAGAGGAATCTGAAATCCGGAATGCTTGTGTGACCGAGAATTCCAGATAACAAGTGCTCAGCCAGTATATTGCGAGAGAATGTGAGTCAGGAGGTTGCATGAATGTTAATCATTTTATCATCATTTTCGCAGCATACTCTTCAAGTGCTAACTATGGAGACACCACCTTTCCGACACCAGACTAACCAGGTCTTCACCCCGTTGACTGCACTGAAGCATGCCGACCCGAGTGGGGAACTGGCGACCAACGTCTTCTACAAACTGGTCTTCCAGCATGAAACCCTGATGCAGGCCAGCCTCCTAGCAATCAAATTATTACGCTGGAAAGCAAACAAAGTGCAACAAGGAGCTAAAATATTAGGTTTTATGTAACATTCAACCAATTTATGTGATTATTTTCTATTGGCTTTAATTTGTACATTATTGAAGTAGGTGCTGATGCAATACAGTGATTGCAATCCAACTCAGTCATGCGATGTCGTCGTACCGAATAATGTTTGTTCCACATATCTCACATTACGCCACAAGTATGTGCATAGTCTTACTTGGATCAAGTTGATATTGGATATATAGATACACAGCTTTGATACGAGGACTGAAAACTCATAAACACCCATTTAAAGTGCCTTTTTGAAATAACATTTGGCCTTTTCATTGGAAGAACCTAAACGGTAAGGCTTGGGTCAGACGAGCGTCATTGGAGAACGGAAGGAACATCCGTGAGAGTGGACGTTCCTTCCACTTGACGCCCGTCTGGCTACCTCGCTGGGTGCAGTTAGTGCGCTCAGCGCTGCAAGGCTCGATCCTCCTATGGAGGATCGCGATTTGCAGTTCCGTCAACGGGCGTCCTAGCGCTTTGACGGAGAGGCTTTCTTTACGTCCGCAGCACGGCCGCTGTTGCGCGCGCAACAGCATGTGGCCAGCCTCGTTGTGATGCCACGTCAGAACGGGTGCACCTACTGTGCTCGTCTGACGCCAGCCTGAAAGACACAAGGTGGGATTAAGACGAGGCATGTTGGGTTGGATGCTAATGTAACCAGACTGTAAAAGGTGGCATTTGCCTATGCAGACAGTGGCATGAGTTTTGTCCCATGGAGAATAGGAGGTGGGGGGGGGAGTAACTTACTGGTATTCAGCCTGTGACAGTCATCGAGCTGTGAGTTTCACTTCCCATTTCCAAAATCTAAAATATCTCCTCAGCTGTCCCAAGGGAGCAAGTGAGAAGTTCACATCACACTCTACTGCTGGAGAAGCTTCACCCTCCCCACCCCTTCTTCCTCCAAGAGATATGCATATATTTTTTAACAAAATTCTTTGTAACTCGGCAGTGAACACTGGCTTTTCCCCACACGAGTTTCTGGTTTTAAATGAGACGAGAACATTTTTTTGAAAATTAAAATGAAAGAAAATGACAATTTTAGGACATTTTAGGAAGGGATAGACAACGTGTTTGAAACTAGACCATTATTTCTGGACTATGTTTAATAGAATACCTCGCCCTGCGTGTCCGTCTTGTATAACTTCTCCTAAGCTTTGTATTTAGTCTTCTTCATAATTTAATAGCTGTGTTTTTCTAAAACTAAACAAAGACAAAACACATTTTTTATTTATCCCCTTCCTGACACAGCTTCAGATAATTTTTTTTTTAGTTACTTAAGGACGCAAGCGATTTCGGCATTTTATGCTGGGTGCTTGTTCAACCATAATTTCCATCTTCGTTGTTCATTGCACCAACACGTATTATATACCGTTTTTTAAAGGAGAAAAGGGGCTTTAATTTGGTGTGACATACACACATATAAAATCTTCTTTATTATAGATAAAATAAAAACACGAAGGCTTCAGTATCCAATAGATGCGCAGATTAATGTATGGGGGAACCAATCGATATCATTTCTCTTTCAGAAATGAGTTGAATAAAAATAAAATAATCCAAATAATTTAGGATCTTTTATTGAAATAATATAAGATATAGTTATAAGAGCCCCGACGCGTTTCGTCTATAAATAGACTTTTTCAAGGGCAGTATAGCATACAAGTAATAAAAAGTAATATTATTATTACTTGTATGCTATATTGCCCTTGAAAAAGTCTATTTATAGACGAAACGCGTAGGGCTTTTAATATTGTTTTATTTCAATAAAAGATCCTAAATTATTTGGATTATTTTATTTTTATTCATCTCATTTCTGAAAGAGAAATGATATCGATTGGTTCCCCCATACATTAATCTGCGCATCTATTGGATACTGAAGCCTTCATGTTTTTCTTTTATCTATGATTGTTGGAGCGGTGGACCATCTCCTGGGAGTTGACTTCAGTATCAAAAGCTAAGTATCATTTATCCTCCTAAACACCATTATTTGCGATTCGTTTATTATAAATACTGATTGACACAACTTTCCGTTATTTATTAGGGAACAAAATTCTATCTCTGTATTGTGCTTGCCAAAATGGCCAGCAAATACATTGCTTTTTAATGATGCCCAGTCAAGGCCACTGTACCCTCACTACTGTCGCTCACTTCCAATGGCATTGAAGTATGAGTGCATACAATAAAATGGGGGCATATAAGGAGACGGGGCATAATGAATTAGGAGCATAAAATGAAATAGGAGCAAGTAATAAGATGGGACATAATGAAGTGAGAGCATAGGATGAAATGGGAGCATACATTAATGATAACACAGAATGATACAGACCTAATGAATTGGGGCATAAAATGAGATGGGTGCACAGAATGAAATAGGAGCAAGTAATAAGAGGGGGCATATAATGAGATGGGGCATAATGAATTTTAGAGCATAGGATGAAATGAGAGCAGAAATTAATTGATAACACAGAATGATACAGACATAGAGGTCTATTCAGAGAAAGGTGAAAACCAGGAGAACTGTCAGGAGAAGAGAACAATATAGACTAAATAGCCGATTTGGAAAGTGAGACAAATGGGAGAATGTTTCTGGTTTGGCTATTTTGACCTAGAATTTTCACTTCTCCAGTCATTCTCCTGAGTTTCACCTTTCTTTGAATAGACATGATAATGAATTGGGACATATAATGAGATGGGTGCATCGAATGAATTGGTAGCTTACTATTATATGGGAGCACAGAATGAATTGGGGGCATAGAACGATATGGAATATAGAATTAATTGGGGTATATACTGAGATGGGGCAGAGATTGAATAAATTGTTTGGAGCCCCATGGTATCGTAGACCAGGGGTGCTCAATTATGTCATGAATATGGATTTTGATCTGGCTGTCTTACCTCACCTTGTCTCACTTGGGGTGTGCTGCTCATCCCCATCAGGTCAGGGCTTCTGAAATGCAGAAGTCCCTTAAGGATTTTTACTCAATTTGCGTACCTTGCGTTGTGTAGGATATGCAAAATGCGCATCACTCGAAACTTGCGTACTTATGTATGCAAGTCCCGTAGTGCATGCGCAGAACAATGGATTGGAACCAATCATAGGCGTGCGCACAGGGTGTGCCTGGTGTACCCAGGCACACCCTAATGTTGGGTGACAGCTTCATCCTTGACCGCCTACATTGATCTTTTGGATTTTTTGGATGTTCCCTATCTGGTTCATGATAAATATTATGAAAATTGACTGTATCATTGCATAGACATTGGTTATTCCCAACTCAAAATAACTGTTCTGTGCTAAGTGATCTGGGCATAAATATTCCATAGCTGCACACCCTAATGGAATGGGCTGCACACACCAATGGAACCAATCCAACGGCTGCTTCTCTGCCCCCTTTAAAGCGCTAAAGTAGTACGGGTTTGTAGAGTGTCCCTTTAAGTCCTGTAATTGTCATACATTCTCGAGAAAACATGCAGGGTTATCCAAAGAGCTCCGAATTGCTTGAGAAAGGTAACCAAACGCTGAAAATCAGCGTTCGGTTACCTTTCCTGACCATTCGGCTATCCAGAGAGCAGGCAATTCGCCAAATCCTGGCGAATTGCCTGAACATACGGTGCCTGTTCGGTCCCTGTTCGAGGGCAGTGAAATCCCCATGAAAAAGCACTGCTTCGGCTATTCAGAGAACATAAACCAGCAGTGAAAGGTTCCCGAAATGCCCTGCCATTCGGTGGTTTAATTCGGCAAGTTTATTCAGGAGAATCCCATAGGCTTCAATGTTAAAAATATTCCCGTTTTAATTCAATATCTAATAAACCGTTCATTATAAAATTCTGCAGCAAAAAGTCTCTTTATTTATAGATTTTTTAGGATACTTTAAGCATTTTTCTGATTTTTTTTTTTTTTAAAAAGTCCGATTTTTTTTTTTTTTTTCAGTTTACTTATTTTTTTTGTAACAGCCCTCTTTATTATCATTCCCTGGACCTCCTGTGAAAATTTCAGACATTTTCGCTCAGTAGTTTCTTTGCAAACAGCGTTTCTTTTTCCCAGATTCATACAAATGGTTTTGCTAATTTATTCACTGCCTCCTCTACCTCACAGCTGCTTCGGCTCTGTGTGACTGTGTGATCGGCTCCTGTTCGGCTTCTGCAAAGGTTAATCCAGATGTTTTTGCTTGTTTTCAGCGTGCATTCGGTTAGTTTTCGTCAGGTTTTCGGCAGCTTTTCCCTGCAATTCGGGGACCCTGTGGTGCTTGCTGAATACACCGCAGGGTCACCGAAATGCAATCGGCAAAAGGAACCGAATCGAAGAGAACGAAAAGTCACCGAACGTGCGGTGACTTTTCGAATCTCTTTGGATAACCCTGATGGATCTCAAACTCTAGCACCCCAGATGTTTTATGGCTACAATTCCCAGAATTCTTTGAGTGCAACAGATTGCCGCAGAATCATTGGAGTTGTAGTTTTGAAACATCTGGGGGATGGGGGGGGGGACAGAGTTTGAGACCCCTGCCTTAGAATGACCTTTATATAGGCAGCAAGCCATTTGATTTTTGGGGTGTGCGAAAAGGGTTGGGAGGTTTATTTTAGGTACGGTATTACATCTGGAGGATAGAAGAAGGGATTTTTCAGATGATAAAATTCACAGCTGCTTGTACCACACTTGAAAACACTCGTAATACGAAAAAAAGGGTATCGCAAGCCAACAGTCACATCGCTGGAAAATGGAGGAAGTAGCACATCAGAGAACATTTTGGGTCACCACAGTAACAGACATTGCACCTGTATAGCAGGAGGAGATGTAAATACCACACACTACTACTGGTGAGTCAGTCTTGCCTCACGCATTTGGTTTTGGGGGGGGGGGGTGAAGAGAGGACTGACATCAATGGAATATTCTGCTTATTGCACATTCTTTTTTTAATGAAGGCATGCTTAATCACATGGACTTATTGGTCCGATTTACCAGCATTTTGCACCAAAAAACTTTTATTGTAAATCTTTATTCACCTATTCATGGAGAAATTTTGACTAAACATTCCGGCGACCTTTGCGCTTGCTACATTGTAACCCTGTCTATACTGTGCCTATTGTACAGCGCTGCGGAATATGCTGGCGCTTTATAAAGAATAATAATAAATACATATAAACGCATTTATTTGTGAATGCAACAAATACAGCCCTGGCTTACAAAAAGAAAACTCTGAATAAAATGAGCGATAAGAAAGCAGCAACACAGCGAGTAGAAACAAATAAAACTATCGTTTATTGTGCTTGACCGAATAAAAAATAAAAGGATTAAAGAATCTTAAAAGAAAAATTCATTGCAAGAGAATAAAATATCGAGATAAGAAATATTTTCAATATTTATACAAAACAGGTGATTGGGGGGGACGACGACACATTTTATTATATTTTTTTTAATATTTTTACACATTTTTAAACTTAATCTGTACATGAAAATGCCTGTCCCCAGTAAAGAATGCAAAAAGCAAAAATCTGGTGGGCTGTAAATCCCACCTAAATGAACATTAAATAAGCAATTACACGTACACTTATAAATGTATTTTCTAAGGATAGTTTCATTACAGACTTTAGATAAGCTGTAATTAAATACTGTATTAAAATTCCAAGCCCGGCGGGGGGAGTTTGTAATTATAATGTTTTCATAGTTACAACAGTGTATATCTTTGTACAGTTTCTGGAAGCCGAAAACAAGTCCCTGGTGCTTCTTTTTTGGGCTTTCACTAGAAAAAAAAAAGGTTTAGATTGAGACACAAACTGTGACCGTGGTTTTGTGTCTTCCATTTAACCCTTTCACTGCTGAGGACGTGTGAGGAACGTCCTCATTGACTCCTAAGAAAAGATAGGGCGTTCCTTTGAACCCCGATATCTCCCGACCGTTGGCAGCTAGCAAGGTCATATTTGGTATCATTAGAAAGGCCAGAGCATAGCCTTTCCAATGATACCAAACATGACCATGTTTAAAGTAAAGAACAAAAATAATAATAATAATAAAAAAGAAAAACATGTTTTTTTTTAAGATGTGAAATGGCCCAGCAGTGAAGGGGTTAAATTCTAAGCAGCTGTCCGCAGTGATGATCGGTGTAAGGAGGGAGCGTCGCTTTTGGTAGTCGGGTGTGACTATTTCGCATGGTGTTCCCCTCGTGCAATGTGAGATGAGAACTCATAGCGGTCCTGGCTGCGGTGACCACACATGTTGCATTCGAATGGATCCCGGAATCCGTGACACCCCATATGAATGGTATACATGACGTAATCGAGAAAGAGAACGCAGCAGTGGTCACAGCGATGCACGCCTATAGGACACCCTTCCTTGCTCAACACCTGAAGGATCTCGCGCTGAGAGAAGCCCGAGTGCTTGATGACATCAAAAGCCCTAGCTGGTTCCTTGTGGGTCTGCTGGACGTTGCTGCTTCTGGGTGCGTAGCTTGCACTGTGTGGGTAACTGACCCTGTCTTCGTGACCGCGCTCCGCTTCGATGGAATACTGAGAATTAGAAATAGGTGAATGATCCCTTTCTGGAACTGACCTCTTTTCCTTGACACTTTGAGCAGGGGGGTGGCCGTTAGCCATTTCCACACGCGTGAGAGGTATCGGGTACAAGCCGCTGATGACAGACACCATTTCCGCGGTGGAAGCAGGCGGCGTGTGCACCAAAGGGCGCAGAACATCGTTATTTAGATAAGGCACGGCGTTTCCTAAATTCTGCTCCACGATCCGAGGCTGCATCAGATCGTTGTCCTTATCGTACAAATAATTGTTGTAGGAGACTTCGTAGCACGGTCTCTTCTCTCCTGGCAAGATACAGAGAACCAAATCCAGTTAGCGAACACAGATTACAAGCAAAGGCCCTCATGGCAGACGAGGGAGCAAACATTTATCCTTTAAATATCGAAACACCGAACTTTGAGCAACTCGATACTAGTGAACACCGTGTTCCAGTGAACTCTTGTAATCCCCCGCCCGATCTCAAATGCAATACGCAAGAAGACATGACATGCGTTAAGGATGAAGTCATATGATTTACTTATTTACATCTAGATTCAATGTTTCCATCTTTAACCCCTTCAATATCATAATCAAGTATACTCTATTTTCGAAAGCCCCTGCTAGTGCCCTGAGACCAAGTATACTTGAGCTGATGTTATTCTGGAGCAAGGAATTGTATTTATTGCAACTGCAATCAATTTGTGCGTGGTCTCCAAAACATGTTCCTAAAGTTGCAGCACACTAGACATCAGATCTGAGGTGCTGCAGCCCAAACAATTGCTCACAGTGCCCATAATGGACGCAGACCATTGTCTGCATGTGTCACATGGAAACATGCTGCAGTAGCAAAATTTGACCAGCGTGGGGAGCCCTCAGTCTGTCAAATGCGCTTACTGGTTTGTATTATATAGCAGGGCTCAAAATTTCAAGTCCCAAGCTACTAGCCAGGCGTTAAGAGTTACTCGCCACTAGTTGCCCCACCTAACCCCTATCCTGCCCTGCCTGCGTCTGCATTCCCACTCGCCCTCATGTAATTTCCACTCGCCAAATGCGAGCAGGCGAGTGGAAATTTTGAGGCCTGTTATATAGTAACAATGTATGTATAGATGTTACATTCATTGCTAGAGTTTGGTAATGGAAAGTAGTTTTCCATAAACCCACTGGTTTCTGACAGTGGTTTTGTGGAAAACCACTTGGGATTCCTTTAACCCCTTCTTTACCATCAGTCTATAAAATGCTGGTATTTGTAGAATATTCAATATATATGTAAATTAAAAAAAAGTTTCTAAAACGATGAAATAATGCTGGAAGCGAAGCGATAGACGTAATGATACTGAAGAAGTAAAATAGGGCGTGAAACAATAAGCTCTGGGATGGGCACAAATACAATGAAGGATAATGTTTTGGATCTCTGAAGAATGGAGAGCAAGAGAGAAAAGAGAGACAGGGAAACGAGCAATAACGGCAATTGTTTATATGGCGCCAAGATATTTCACAGCGCATTGCAGTGGGGAAGACGAGACAAGCATAATAGTAAGTGGAGTTTGAAATATAGAAAAGGCGAGACGAGGGCCTCGCTCACACGGGGTTACAATCCAAGACTACGGTCACACGGGCTTACAACCTAAGGCTCCAGTCACACAGGTTTACAATCCAAGACTGCGGTCACAAAGGCTTACAATCTACGGCTGCGGTCACACAGGTTTACAATCTAAGGCTGCGGTCACACGGGTTTACTATCTAAGGCTGCGGTCACACGGGTTTACAATCTAAGGCTGCGGTCACACGGGTTTACTATCTAAGGCTGCGGTCACACAGGTTTACAATCTAAGGCTGCGGTCACACAGGCTTACAATCTAAAACTGCAGTCACACAGGTTTACAATCTAAGGCTGCGGTCACACAGGTTTACAATCTAAGGCTGCGGTCACACGGGTTTACTATCTAAGGCTGCGGTCACACAGGTTTACAATCTAAGGCTGCGGTCACACAGGCTTACAATCTAAAACTGCAGTCACACAGGTTTACAATCTAAGGCTGCGGTCACACAGGTTTACAATCTAAGGCTGCGGTCACACAGGTTTACAATCTAAGGCCGCGGTCACACAGGTTTATAATCTAAGGCTGCGGTCACAGAGGCTTACAATCTAAGGCCGCGGTCACACAGGTTTATAATCTAAGGCTGCATTCACACAGGTTTACAATCTAAGACTGCGGTCACACAGGTTTACAATCTAAGGCTGCGGTCACACAGGTTTACAATCTAAGGCTGCGGTCACACAGGTTTACAATCTAAGGCTGCGGTCACACAGGTTTACAATCTAAGGCTGCGGTCACACAGGTTTACAATCTAAGGCTGCGGTCACACAGGTTTACAATCTAAGGCTGCGGTCACACAGGTTTACAATCTAAGGCTGCGGTCACACAGGCTTACAATCTAAGGCTGGGGTCAGACGAGCGCAGTGTTAACGTCCGTGTTGCCCGCACATAAGTACGTCCGTGATAGCATACAATTGTGTTAAATGGAGCCCCACACACGGAAGTACGTGCGCACAGAACTGCGGACGCATGACGGACGCTGCAAACGGACGCAGGTTAGGCAAGAACGTAATACTGCTAGAACGGACGTGCGGAGTGCGCCACGTCCACAACGTCCGCATAGCTTTGTGTGTGAGTGATGGAGCGTGGTCAGACGGACTGCATTTATACGTCCAGCATTTTTGACGGACAGAATGTTTTTTCATTGTAATTTATTTTTCCCTCCTACATCCGTCAAAAAATAACTTCAGTGAAAAAACGGACTGTGTGACCACTACTGCGTCATCCGTACTGACGATGTCCGTACTGCACGGACGTACAGTCCGTAGAAATCACGCTCATCTGACCCCAGCCTAAGACTGCGGTCACACAGGTTTACAATCTAAGACTGCGGTCACACAGGTTTACAATCTAAGGCTGCGGTCACACAGGTTTACAATCTAAGGCTGCGGTCACACAGGTTTACAATCTAAGACTGCAGTCACACAGGTTTACAATCTAAGGCTAGGGTCAGACGAGCGTGATTTCTACGGACTGTACGTCCGTGCAGTACGGACATCGTCAGTACGGATGACGCAGTAGTGGTCACACAGTCCGTTTTTTCACTGAAGTTATTTTTTGACGGATGTAGGAGGGAAAAATAAATTACAATGAAAAAACATTCTGTCCGTCAAAAATGCTGGACGTATAAATGCAGTCCGTCTGACCACGTTCCATCACTCACACACAAAGCTATGTGGACGTTGTGGACGTGGCGCACTCCGCACGTCCGTTCTAGCAGTATTACGTTCTTGCCTAACCTGCGTCCGTTTGCAGCGTCCGTCATGCGTCCGCAGTTCAGTGTGGACGTACTTCATGTGTCAGGCTCCAATGGACTTTCTTTCATGCTATCACGGACGTACTTTTAGGCGCAATCACGAACGTGAACACTACGCTCGTCTGACCCCAGCCTAAGCGGTAATATGACCAATCCATACTCATCAAAAGAGATTATAGTATAGAGAGGTTATTTGACTCAAACCATAATGTAAGATGAGTGGTGTATAAAGCCTGATTATATCAATATATTCTACGAAGCGCAGCGTTATATACCTGTGAGTCACTGCAGGGCTAAGTACAGCACAAGTCTATTTACTGACAGCGTAAATATGCTTACTGCTCACCGCCGAGCCCGTTTTGGCAAGAGTTACGCCCTCTCACTTTCTGAAACCTGAGCATCCCATGACAAGCTCATAATGAATCATTTGTGTGAACAAAGGACAGCGATTCTGGAGAGACCGCTCGCGGTAAGAAAATGATGAAGGCTGCGAAAACGTGAAAAAAAAATACATGTACAAAAGTCTGCGCGCTATCGGAATTTGTGTTTTTCAAAAACTGCCAATTCAACATGACGTGTTTGATCAGATAAAAGAAAAACAACTGCAGGTTTATTTTTTTCCCCCACACACAAAATTATATATATAATATATACACACATTTTATTAAACAACTTTGACACGCTACATTGTTTCAGGCGTATGTGACCAATGGCAGGGATGCCTTACATTGGGAGCTAGAGTATACACAAGGGATTAGGATATGGTTTGGCAAATTACGCAAGATACAGAGACTGTATTTTGGCAATAAATGTTGCTCCTTCCAGTGCTGCATGAAGTGTTTGGTGGAGCCGAAGAGTTGGGTGTATCTCTGTCACATCCCCATTGTGCCTCTGTCCCATTCTTCTCACCTTCCATCGTTCTTCCACCCCATTCTTCTCACCTAAACGATTCCTCTTAATATCGTTTTGTTGGAGGCGATTGGGGCTGACATGGCTAGCTTACTATTGGGCCTAGTTTGAGACACGGGCCTGGGGCTGCAGCTCCAATAGCCCCTATGTTGATCCGGCCCTGTCTTCTTCAGGACTCTCTAAAAGACCATTCACTGACTGATGAAAAGACTTATTATAGAAATTAGATGACTTTCGGATTTTCTACAGCACAAAAAAATTCCTTTAATCTTCAGTCCTGAAGGTCACGTTTTTCAGCCTTTTGGAGCACTTTGAGGTCCCTTCGTCTTTGGGGTTGCTAAGTCATTTGTCGGCTGGATATATTTTAATGTGATAGCGCTCCATTGAAGACGTACAGGGCCCTATTCCAACCGAGCCGTTCCTGGACAGCCGCAAATGGATAGATAGCTCAGCATGTCCCATGACCGCAGGGGAGGCTGGTTGCTCCAGCCGATCCAGTGGATCACAATGCAGGAATGCTTAGATACCATAGGACAAGTCTCCAAGTCCTGAAACCTGAGCTGAGGGTTTTCTGAGGTGAGAGTCTTAACCTCCCTGGAGGTTTTCCCTAGTGTGTCTCGGGGTTAAATTTCACCGCTGAGAGCGGTAACCCCGAGACACACTCTGCTTGTATACATCACCTCTCCGTGCGCTCCCTCGCTGATCTCTGCAGTCTCCTCCGGCGATCGCGGCGTTTTACTTCCTGGATTCCTTCTCGCGAGGAGGGAACCAGGAAGTAATGAGGTCGCGGTCGCCGGAGGAGGCAGCTGGGGACATCGAGGGAGCGCAGGGAGAGGTGATGTATCCAGCGGCATCCCGAGTGTTGCTCTACCGCTTCCAACATAGGAATTTAACCCCGAGCCACACTCGCGATACCGCTAGGGGGGCAAAAAAAATAGACCACTTTAAGATGCGGTTTTTCCCAAAAATTAGACCGCCAGGGAGGTTAAGCTGCGGTCCACTCTGACACCCGTGTGGCCACCTTGCTGAGCACAGTTAGTGCGCCCAGTACTACAAAGCGCGATCCTCCTTCGGAGGATCCCTCTTTGCAGCCCAGTCCTTTGTCCGGTGTAGCTTCTTGACTGGGAGGCTGAAAGCACGTCCGGTGGTAGTGCGTGCAACTAGATTGCATGCTATACTGTGTGCTGCTCCCCGTCGAGCCCTCACAAAGCTGCAACGGACGCAGGGAAGAGCGGTCACACAGGCGCACTCAGTGCCCTCATTTAGCCGCAGCCTTAGCAGGACTAAGCTCCTGTATTTGAATGGCTGAATCAGCCCTCCCATCCCCCCTCAGAGAGGGGGGAGAGCAGGGAGATCATAGCAACGTGATCACTCAGATAGGATTGAGTGCTCACACTGTGCACAGTATCCCTTTAATTTGCATTCATCTGTCAGGATAGTGTCCAGCTAACCATGATTTAAGGAATGATCATTTTCCCCCATGAAAATAAATTCTAGAATAATACTGATTACCTTCTAAAAAGGATGATGCACCTAGTCCTGCACATCTATTGTGCTGTGTAATAAATGACATAAGAAATCATATTGCTGAAGGCGGCCCATTCTGTGTGAGTCTATTTTACTCTGTGCAAATGTGAAACAGAAAGAAAATACACTCATATCAGAAACCTCACGATTCTGGGTTTCTCACATCAAAAGACGATTATGAAGCAGCCCCTCAAATTATACAATGAGACCGAGGTGTGTGAAAACAATTCAGACCTACGGTACTTTTTTTTTCCCATGAACATATCTTTATCGATGTGCAGTTTTCTCAAACGTGAACAGATTTCACCAGTTTAGATTTCTAGCACGTACTCCTAATAAACTGACATCGGCACCTGTACCTCTGAACGCCTCAAAATCCTGACATTGAGTACCTCTCGTCTGTTCGAGTCATTATTCTGGCTCTGAGGGATGGAACCCAGGCACAGAGGTGGGGAATAAAGGTAAATATTGCGGTACTAAAGGGGGAATCCAAAAGGGTGGTCCAAGACACGATCCAAAGTCAAAGGCAGGCAGCGAGAATACAGGAACTGGAGGACGATCCAAAAACTGGTACACCGTAGGAATATAAACTTCACAGACAGAGCACTACCAGGAGTGTGTGTACAACGCTGAAGCAGAGAGTGACTGACCACATGAGCATTAAATAGGCAGGTGATGTGGTCATGGA
The DNA here is from genome assembly GCA_009667805.1 of Leptobrachium leishanense. Lineage (NCBI taxonomy): Eukaryota > Metazoa > Chordata > Amphibia > Anura > Megophryidae > Leptobrachium > Leptobrachium leishanense. The sequence goes on along the minus strand of CM019074.1, from coordinate 34,080,379 downwards.
CCTCCCACTAAACAGAACACCACTCCATGGATACTACTACACTGGAGAAGATCCATCCGTCTGGACCTCAGAACCTGACAGTTGGATCTGTTCAGAAGATCTACAAGTTAAAAAGACGTGCGTCCATCGAGTTCAGCCTTTCACACGTCACCTACTGTGGTGGATCCAAAAGAAGGCAAAAAACCCAGTCTGAAGCGCTCGCCAATATGAAACAAACAGGGATAAAATTCCTTCTTGACCCCAGAATGGCGTCAGATTTCTACTTGGATCAAGCAGCCATTATCACCTATTAAATATCATAACCATTTAATATTCTGTTTTTGCAGGAAGTCATCCAGCCGTTGTTTAAAAGTCCGTACAGTCTCTGATCCAACCACGTCAACAGGCAGAGAATTCCAGTTTTATTGTTCTCACTGTAAAATAACCCTTCCTATGCGTTAGGCTGAATTTCCTTTCGTCCAGTCTAAATGGGTGACCTCGTGTCCTCTGTATAGTCCTGCTAATGAATAGGTTTCCAGACAATGCTTTATAATGGCCCCGTATATATTATATAAAGTTATCAAATCCCCTCTAAGGCCCGTATATATTTATATAAAGTTATCAGACCCCTCTAAGGCCCCTATATATTTATATAAAGTTATCAGATCCCCTCTAAGGCCCCGTATATATTTATATAAAGTTATCAGATACATCTAAGGCCCCCTATATATTTATATAAAGTTAGCAGATCACCTCTAAGGCCCCATATATATTTATATAAAGTTATCAGATCCCCTCTAAGGCCCCGTATATATTTATATAAAGTTATCAGATCCTCTAAGGCCCCGTATATATTTATATAAAGTTATCAGATCCCCTCTAAGGCCCCATATATATTTATATAAAGTTATCAGATCCCTCTAAGGCCCCATATATATTTATATAAAGTTATCAGATCCCCTCTAAGGTCCCATATATATTTATATAAAGTTATCAGATCCTCTAAGGCCTCGTATATATTTATATAAAGTTAGCAGATCCCCTCTAAGGCCCCATATATATTTATATAAAGTTATCAGATCCCCTCTAAGGCCCCATATATATTTATATAAAGTTATCAGATCCCCTCTAAGGCCTCGTATATATTTATATAAAGTTATCAGATCCCCTCTAAGGTCCCGTATATATTTATATAAAGTTATCAGATACCCTCTAAGGCACCATATATATTTATATAAAGTTATCAGATCCCCTCTGAGGCCCCGTATATATTTATATAAAGTTATCAGATCCCTCTGAGGCACCGTTTCTCTAAACTAAACAGGTTTAAGCTTGTTAGCCTTTCCTCCTGACTTAAATCTTCCATTCCCCTTTAGTTGCCCGTCTCTGCACTTTTTATAGTGCCATAATAGTGTCTAGTGTCGTCTGCAAATGGTCTGAGTCTGCAGGGATTTTTTTACTTCAATGGCTGTTCTGTAAAGGGTGGCGTGTCTCCTGTAGTGAGAGACAAAAATCACTCCCCAACGAAACACATCATGCGGCATGCCGCAGCACTTAGAGCAAGCAGGAAGCTCACTGAGCTTTGTTTTCAATGGTTTTTTTTAAAATAAATTCTCTATCTTTCAGAAGTTTGGCTAACACAATGTACAGCCAGATTTGGGAGATTTTACAAATAGGAAATGACCTAAAGTTGTTTTGGGCAGGATTGGTGCACTTTAAACAGATGGAAAAAGAAAACAATATGATCCCACGCTATACTATGAAGATGTAGTAGTGCTATATGACCAACAGATGGTGCCATCTACCTGCCAACTAATGCGTACATTTGAAAATGTGCTTTTGATATTTGAAGCTATATTCGAAGCACAGTTTCAGTTTGTGTATATATATATATACACACACACACACACATTATTTTGATACTGACTGCCTGCTGTCATGATGAAAAAAGAGCGCCGGCATCTTCAACTTCTTAAATAATGAATATATTATTGTGACTGCCTGCAATCACATATAACTCTCTTCGGGGAGTTTGGATTCCAGGGCACAACTCCTTTCACAAAGCAATGAGGCACAATTATTCCCACATATCGTACAATGTACATACAGAGATCAGGAAGCATATTCATTACTCATCATTACATTACTCATCAAATATTGCCCCAGCTAACTATGACACTTTCATGAAATGCCAGGTTGAGTTATTAAAAAAAAAATGTAACCCCCTTCACTACAAAGCACTTGTTGATTACGTTTATTTGAAACCTGGAATGCGCAGTTATCAAATAAATGTAGCGTAAAATTGGACTTTTGCACAGATTGTTTTTCTGAGTTAAAATATTAAAATAATGAAAATTTGCTCATTTTATTTATAATTTGTTCATCCTTTACAGAAAAATAGCCGCGTTGAAAAGGTTTAACAGTCTAGATGGTGTCCCTTATCTTCCACTATGTCACACGGGGTCCCTAGTATCAGCATACAGGCAGAATTATCCTTAGTGTCGAATACAGTACATATAACAGTAGTGGATGATAAAAATTGGTGAGATCTCCTGCGTATGGGGATTTGCAGTGCTCATGAGATTATTAGCAACGCAGCTTCCAAAAAACACCAATACAATAAAAAAAAATTCTTATCTGTGTGTGGCACAAGGAAGATACAAAAAATATACTTTTTAAACGCTTCATCTATTCATTTATAGATTACACGTTATAGAAATATTGCTGGGATAAAAGGTTCTTAACTCTAGATGGTGTCCCTTATCTTGCACATTTTAAAACGAGTGTCTGCATTATCAGCATACAGGCAGAAATGGCCTTTGTGTCAAATACAGCAAATGAGGTAAAGATAGATAATAAAATGGTCAGATACTCCTGCTTATGTGGATTTATTGTGATCATCATGAGTTTATTAGTAACGCAGCTTCCAAAAAATACCAATAGAATATAAAAATATCTATATGTATAGAATAATGCCTGTGTATGGAAATTACAGTAACACCTTGTATCTGTGCTGTACAGGGATTTTCAGTCATTATAACCCCCTGAATCTTATCCCTGTACAAGAGCGAGTGACCCCAGAGCTCTCCCTGTATTCTGCCCCCTCCCTGACTGCTGTAATGCGGCTGCAAAGTTTGTTGAGCTTTTTGATACAGTAAGGGTCGGGGCTGCTCTTTGCAGCTTCTTTACAGCAATACCGGGTGACAGGAGTGAGATCTCACTTAGAATTTCATGCAAAAAAGGAGGTTTATACGCTATTATTTGTTATTACTTGTATTACAACGAAGAATTGAGTTTACACTTTTTTTTGTGAAAGGGTTAACTATTTCATATGTCATTTTCTGATCAGCTATCGAATGCCGAAATGAATCACTGCGCGGGGATGATTCATTAATCATGTTCACCATTAATTACCTGTCAAATGAACGTCAAAAGGGGGGAAAAAAAGGAAACTTGCCTAGAGCAGGCAGCTGCGGAGTCTGGGAACCCCTTCCCCTTTCAGAGCTTACGCTTCATTAACCCAGTGCAAGGTTCCCCAGTATTGCATATCATGGGAGCAAGCATGACGGCTGCATAGAAACAGGTTCTGAAACTGAAGCACCGCCACGGTGAAGAGAGCGGCGTGTAATTCAGCAAGGACGGATTAACAAAGATGCACATGAAAAAGCACAGCGTTGTGTCCCCCCCCCCTTACTTACTATGCGATAAGCACATTAAATAAAAATAAATAACACTTCGGGTAACTGTAACAAAAAAATTAAACAAAGACACAAACAAATAAAGCCTGTGCACGATCGCTGCACCACGCAGGACATTACGGAGGAAGATCCACAAAACCAGCCATTGACACAATTGTGGAAGGACACGTTTTCCTACCGATAAACTTTTGAGGCATGGAACTCTTCCTCTTTGCCACGTTGCTAGCTATTCGATCCAGGACCATTGCTCTCTCGCTTCCCATCTCAGATTTCGGCTGCTGCGAATCGTCGCTTGCTGCGAGCAGGAGATTTAAAAAAAAAAACATATATATATATATTTATAAAGTTGAAAGTCGGGCGAGTTGACAGGCATGAAAAGTAAAACGACCATTCATACTAGCTACAGCTTATAAAGCGTTTATACTAAATGTCATGTGTGGTTGACTTATTTTTTTTTTTTCTCTCTCTCTCTTTTTTTGCCATCGGTGTCTAGGTTCAGTTGTGGTCAGCACAACCTGACACAGACAGATGCAAACCGTGTATTGTCTTAAGTCACACACAGAAAATATATATATGCCTATGACCAAAAAAAATGAGAATGAGAAGGGGGCTATAAGCTACCTTCATGAGCAAAAAGAAATGTCAAGGGCTGCAAAGGCAAGGACGCGCTGAAATTACACATATACACCGGGATAGCATGAAAGCAACACCTCGGCATATGTAGGTCATGCATTAATAACCTCAATGTTTCAGTGTAACTTCCGCTATTTGGAACATCTATGTTCCATCATATACTTTTATGATAATGCTGCCCTTTGTACATTTTGCCGTGGAATGCCAGGGTGGCAAACTGCAGAGTGACAACAGCATCCATCCGAGAACCAGAAACCCAATCCATTTACGATCCATAAAGGTCCGAGCCTCCTTCCATATACACTATACCCACCATCCCGACTCACTGAATGGAAACTGTAATATAATTTCTTTATATAAAAATTTATAAAGTAAAAAAAAAAAAAGCACTGTGTATGTATGTATATATCAACCATATAGTACCTGCCATGGCTGCAGTGAAATAAGCGCCAAGGTGCAAACAAATCCAAAAGTAATGTACAGATCCGAAGACTATGGGATGCACTCAAGGGCTTAAGTAAAAATAAAAATAGTAAAACAAGAATTTGTTTAACCAAGTACACATGATAAAGGTCCTGTAAACAATAGCCAACGTTGCGGCTTCCTAAGAGCCTTTCTCAAGGTCAACCTTGAGAAAGGCTCTTAGGGAGCCGAAACGTCAGCTATTGTTTACAGGACTTTTATCATGTGTACTTAATAAAACAAGAATTTTTAACCATTTTCTTCACCTAAGCCCTTGAGTGCATCCCATACTCTTTGGATATACAAGGAGTGGCCAGATTATTATGACCACCCCATCAGTACTTGGTTGGGCCACCTTTTGCCTTCAATACTGCGGCGATTCTTCTTGGCATTGACTCCACAAGATGTTGAAAGGTGACGCGAGGAATCTGACACCATGCCTGATGAATAGCGCTGTCCAGTTCTGTGAGATTTGATGGTTGTTGAACCAGCTGCCTAATGGCTCTTTCAACTTCGTCCCACAAATGCTCAATTGGATTGAGATCTGGTGATTGTGGGGGCCACCTAAGCAAAGTAAATTCTCCCTCGTGTTCTTGAAAGCACTCCTGCATAATACGAGCACCGTGGCATGAGGGCGCATTGTCTTGTTGGAAGAAGCCATCTCCATTGGGATACGCCATCAACATGATAGGATGAACTTGATCAGCAACGATACTTTGGTATGTTGTGCTATTCAGACGTTGTTCCACATGAATTAAAGGGCCCCAAACATAACACTGCCCCCCCAGCTTGAAGGGTTGTACTCATGCATGTGGGGTGCATGCTTTCATGCTGTTTCCACTAAATTCTCACTCAGATTTTCGGCTGACAGTCCAGTCTTTAAACACTTTAACCCCTTAGTGACCGGGCGGTTTTACACAAATCCGTCTTTAGTGACCGCTGCTGTTTTTACGTTCTGCGTGTTAGTGTTTAGGTCAAATTTTCCTCTTACTCGTTTATTCAACCCACACATTTATACACCCTTTTTCCGCCATTAAAGACTTTCTAGAAATACCATTATTTCCATCATATCGAATAATTTACTATAAAAAAAATATTAAATATGAGGAAAAAAATGGTAAAAACACACTTTTTTGTAATTTAATCCCCAAAATCTACAACCACCCAAAACGACCCCGGCTAAATAGGTTTAAAATTTTGTCCCGAGACTAGAAATACCCAATTTTTACATGCGTTTGCTTTTTAACCCCTTCACTGCTGAGACAGTTCACCTATGTTCGCTGCGCTCATTCTGACCATTTTGTGCTATTTATTTTTAGATGACAGCCTAGGTCCTATTTAATTAAACTCCCCCCAGACAAAAAACTTTTTTAAAAATTTTTTTTTTATTTTATTTAATTTTTTTATTATTTGTTTTTTATTTAATTTTTTTTTTTATTTTTTTTTTAAAAACCAAACCTGGTCATGTTTGGTATCATTGAAAGGCCATAATCAGGCCTTTCAAATGATGGCAAATATGACCATCTAGCTGCCATGGATCGGGAGATAAAGGGATCCTTAGGATCCCCTTATCTCTACATGGCAGCTAGAGGGTTAACTGGCCCACTGACATCCTCACACATATGGTGAGGTTGTCAGTGGGTGGGGGGGGGGACCTGGAGGCTTGGCTGACATCCAAGATGTCAGCCCCTCCAGGTTTGAATCGCGTTTTGGCGCCAATTGGCGCCGCAACGTGATCCGGCGGCGAAAAATGGTTAATGCCATACATCGCTGGAAAGGGGAGGCTCTCCCTCTCCAGCGGGTGAAACGGCATCTCCCTAGCTTAATGGTTGGGGAGATAGAGGGCTCCGAAGGAGCCGCCCTCCCCTCCATTGAAAAGCATGGGGACGCCTGCTGATGATGTCACCACGCAGCGTGGCGACGTCATCAGCCTCGCCTGCCCATGTAAATCACATGGGCAGGCTTCCTCCCTGCCAGATCGCCGTGGGATCCGGCGAGGGAGGTGAGTATCGGGCGGGAGGGGATTAGGCGCCGCTGACGTACCCTGTACGTCCGCGGGTCTAAGGGAGACCCGAGGACAAGACGTACAGGGTACGTCAGCGGCCCTTAAGGGGTTAACAACAACTGCTCTTGAACAATTAATGAATTTTGCTGTTTTGCTGATACTCGCTCCAAGGCGCCAAGCGCCAACAATCATCCCACATTCATAAGGCTGTAAATCACGTTGATTACCCATATCTTCAGAAAAAAATCACTTCTACTGTAAACAACCTGCTTCCCTATTTATAATGGTCTGGCCCTCTAGCAACTTCAGCGCCAAATTATAGCTAATTTGCCTAAAAAAGTCAGGTGGTCATAATAATCTGTCCACTCAGTGTATATACTGTATGTATAATATATATTATATATTATATATATATATATATATAGAGAGAGAGAGAGTAATTATACATATATACACTCACATACATATATGAGAGAGTAATCATATATAGAAAGTAAATATACCTACACACACATATATACAGAGAGAAATTATATATATATATCTATATATATACAGGCCTCAAAATTTCCACTCGCCTGCTCACATTTGGTGAGTGGAAATTACATGAGGGCGAGTGGCAATGCAGAGGTAATGCTGGGAAGGGGTTAGGTGGGGCAACTAGTGGCAAGTAACACTTAAGGCCTGGCTAGTAGCTCAGGACTTGAAATTTTGTGGCCTGTATAAATATATAGATATATATATATATTATAACACAACACCCATATACAGGGTTATTCAGAGAGATCCGAAAGTCGGTGACCTTTCATTCACCGCACTTCGGGACGATTCAGCGATTCCTAGTTCGCCGACCCTGCGGTGTATTCAGCAAGTACCGCAGGGCACCCATAGTGCAAACCTGGAGAACACTCGCCAAACACTCACTGAAAGCCTGCAGAAACCGCTGGAAAAACCCCACCGAACATGCCGGAAAAACCCGAGGAGACGTCGCTCACATCGCAGAGCAGCCGCCGGAATAACCCGACAAACAGATGAACGTGGTAAAAGGAAGAAAAAAAAACCAGTACGCTTGAAAGTTTGAAAATTGAAACGCTGTTTGCAAAAAACTACTGAAGGAATTTACACATAAGAACCAATGAATGATAACAAAAAGGTCCGTTACAGAAAAAGAAAATGCGATTTAAAAAAAGAAACGTAAAAGATTTTTTGCTGAAAAATGTATAAAAGATCCTAAAAATTCTATAAATAAAGAGACTTTATGCTGCAGAATAAAATAATAAACGGTTTATTAGATATTGGATTAAAACGGGAATATTTTTAACATTGAAGCCTATGGGATTCGCCTGAATAAACCTGTCGAATGAAACCACCGAATGGCAGGGCATTTCGTCAACTTTTCCCTGCTGTTTTGTGTTCTCTGAATAGACGAAGCATTGCTTCTCTATGGGGGATTTCACTGCCCTCGAACAGGCACCGAACGTGCAGGCAATTCGCCAGAATTTGGCGAGCTGTCTGCTCTCAGAATAGCCGAATGGCCCTGAAATGTCCCCGTTCGCTGAATTTTAGTATCCGGTTACATTTCGGATCTCTCTGAATATCCCCCCATAGAGTATGTGAGAAAGTAATTATATATACAAACTACACAAATATATATATATATATATATACATATATAAAGAAATGATATACACAAGAAAATATATATACACATGCGACACACATACAATACGTGATGTTATCTACACCATGAATATCAAATAACTCTGGATTTTTTTCTATGTAAAAACGCTTTTATGACATATTAGATGACACAGGTAAATACAGTGGTGTTCTGCTAAATTCAGATCAGCTCCTTAAAGATTCAGATGAAAGAAACCTGCCCCAGGACGAAGTATCAGTGTTGTCAAAAAAACGAGTAACCGTGAAACTGTAACCCCTTTAGTGCTTAACCAATGCACTTCTCAGGCCGACAATAGAGTTTCTTATCTCCAGCCTGATCTCGTGCAATGGACACCTGCCGCGTCCATTCTGTGACCACTTTCTGTCACTTGTCACTATTTCCACTGCTGCTGCTTGAGGTTTTCTCTGTTTATTCAGGGCTAATACAAGGCTATCCTCGTTATTTGATTGCAGGCATTACTTCCTGTCCCTTTGCACTTGTGGTCGGCAGTGGAAAGCGTGTGGAACGCGCGAACGTCAGGCTAATTCAAACAAAAACCAGCGGTCAGCGCCTACATTTATAGTGAAATAAGAAGAGGCTCCAAAGCCATGTAACTACATAGAACGGTTCCATTCTCAGACGACTGGGACACGTTGTATCTGCAGTATTTGAATAACACGGATTGTTATCTTGCAACGTGTGAAAGAGTGAGTGCTTTTCATGCTCCGAGATGTACAATCATGTTTTAATGAGTTTGCTGTTTTAAAGCTGCTTAGGCAAGACCTATCCCCCGGCGATTTAGGCCCGTGTCAGACGAACGCAGTGATCACGTCCGTGTCGCCGCACAGTTTAGTGTCCGTCGTAGCATAGAATCATGAGCAATAGAGACCCACACACTAAGTGCTTCCGCACCGAACTGCGCACGCACAACGCACGTGGCAAATGGACGCAAGTTAGGCAAGAACGTAAAACCGCTGCCACGGACGCGCAGAGTGCGCCATGTCCGCGTAGCGTTCTGTGCGCGTGATGAGATGTCAGACGCAGCGCATTTGCGACGTCCAGCACCTTGACGCACACAATGGCTTTTCATATCCGTTTCATATTTTTATCATTTTTCATATTAATTTTGTTTCCCACAATTCCCTTTTTTTTCTACGTCCGTGAAGAAAAATGGATCGTGTTGTGTCTACAGTATCTTCCGTCAGTATGTCTGTCCGTTGTGCACGCACGCAGAGTGCGCTCAGACTGCGTTCGTCTGACTCTAGCATTAAGCGAGCTACACGTAGGCAACCTTAATAAACTACAACAACCTAGAAGAGATACTCCCGTCTCTTACGCATCTGGATGAGAAGGCTGGCATATAGCTGCAATGATTATCTAAATTCTGAATGCATCTGCCAGGCTCAGCCACCTCACCCGCCGCTGTCTCTGCCGCTCCTCTCTGCGAGTCCCTTCACTGGCTCCCCATCCACTGCAGAATAAAATTCAAAATCCTTACCCTGACCCACAAAGTTCTCATTAACTCAGCTCCCCACTACCTGTCCTCACTAATCACCAAATACCCCCTAGTCCACTCCCTAAAATCAAACAGTGACCTACGCCTAGCGTCTCTGTGCATCACCTCCTCCCATGATAGACTACAGGATTTCTCACGCGCAGCCACCATCCTCTGGAATGCTCTCCCTTGTATTGTTAGACTTTCCCCTAGTCTTCCTTCCTTCAAACAATCTCTTAAGACATTCATATTCAGGCAAGCCTACCACCACCTCACTAAAACACCTTACTGCCCCAACCAGTCCATCACTCTCACCTAGCAATCCATCACTTTCACCTTGCAGTCCTCTCCTCCTGTTTCCACCCCCAACACTTCTAGATTGTAAATTCACAAGGGAATAGGGCCCTCGTTTCCTCCTGTACTGGTTTATCAAAATGTTGTTCAGTCTAAATGTATTGTAACCCTGTCAATACTGTGTTCTTTGCTCGGCGCTGCGGAATATGCCGGCGCTATATAAATAAATAATAATAATCTCATATTGCTGTACTAATATTCCTAAGAAACCAGAAAACCAGGGCAGAAACTGCATGCAAAGAGGATACATTGTTGCAATAAGAAGGCCCCTTAAATCCTTCACTACGATCTCTTATACTCAATCTTCAAAAGCACCTATAGCTGCCCCGAAATTGAGTAAACTCGATGTGATCTAACTCTAGAGCGATGAAAAGGAATTTCATTTTTTGCAAATGGAGATCAGAAGATGCCTCTGAATTCGGAAGACATCGTATATGACAGCTGATGTGATGAAATGGTTTGAAAAGCTGTGAATAACGTTTTTCCGTCACTGAACCACGGAGCTCAAGCTATAATGTATCTGTGGTAGCACTTTCTGGACAGCAGAGGGAGCTCTCTGCCAGTCACACAGGGCTTTGCTACAGTGTAAATGTACTGAAAGTAAATATTTACCACTGGTTCCAGTCAGTGGTTTTATGGAAAATCACTTGCTAGGAAAGGGGTTAAAACGCTATAAACCAAGATTACAGGATTATATTTGGTGTCTAGCTGCTAAAAATCAGCAATCTATATGGAAGTAATGAGGTGCAAGTCTATACATGCCTGAAAAAGTGGCAGAGGAAAGATAAAGTGGCACAGAGGAAAGAAAAAGGGGCACAGAGGAAAGACAGAAAGAAGCAGAGGAAAAAAAGAAAGGCAGAGGAAAGAAAAAGAGGCAGAGGAAAGAAAGAGGCACAGAGGAAGGAAAGAAATAGGCACAGAGGAAGGAAAGAAATAGGCACAGAGGAAAGACAGAAAGAGGCACAGAGGAAAAAAGAAAGGCAGAGGAAAGAAAAAGAGGCAGAGGAAAGAAAGATGCACAGAGGAAGGAAAGAAAGAGGCACAGAGGAAGGAAGAGGCACAGAGGAAGGAAAGAAAGAGGCACAGAGGAAAGACAGAAAGAAGCAGAGGAAAAAAAGAAAGGCAGAGGAAAGAAAAAGAGGCACAGGAAAGAAAGAGCACAGAGGAAGGAAAGAAATAGGCACAGAGGAAAGACAGAAAGAAGCAGAGGAAAAAAAGAAAGGCAGAGGAAAGAAAAAGAGGCAGAGGAAAGAAAGAGGCACAGAGGAAGGAAAGAAAGAGGCACAGAGGAAATACAGAAAGAAGCAGAGGAAAAAAAGAAAGGCAGAGGAAATAAAAAGAGGCAGAGGAAAGAAAGAGGCACAGAGGAAGGAAAGAAAGAGGCACAGAGGAAATACAGAAAGAAGCAGAGGAAAAAAAGAAAGGCAGAGGAAATAAAAAGAGGCAGAGGAAAGAAAGAGGCACAGAGGAAGGAAAGAAAGAGGCACAGAGGAAGGAAAGAAATAGGCACAGAGGAAAGACAGAAAGAAGCAGAGGAAAAAAAGAAAGGCAGAGGAAAGAAAAAGAGGCAGAGGAAAGAAAGAGGCACAGAGGAAGGAAAGAAAGAGGCACAGAGGAAAGACAGAAAGCAGAGGAAAAAAAGAAAGGCAGAGGAAAGAAAAAGAGGCAGAGGAAAGAAAAAGGCACAGAGGAAGGAAAGAAATAGGCACAGAGGAAAGACAGAACGAAGCAGAGGAAAAAAAGAAAGGCAGAGGAAAGAAAGAGGCACAGAGGAAGGAAAGAAAGAGGCACAGAGGAAGGAAAGAAATAGGCACAGAGGAAAGACAGAAAGAAGCAGAGGAAAAAAGAAAGGCAGAGGAAAGAAAAAGAGGCAGAGTAAAGAAAGAGGCACAGAGGAAGGAAAGAAGAGGCACAGAGGAAGGAAGAGGCACAGAGGAAAAAAAGAAAGGCAGAGGAAAGAAAAAGAGGCAGAGGAAAGAAAGAGGCACAGAGGAAGGAAAGAAAAAGGCACAGAGGAAGGAAAGAAATAGGCACAGAGGAAAGACAGAAAGAAGCAGAGGAAAAAAGAAAGGCAGAGGAAAGAAAAAGAGGCAGAGGAAAGAAAGAGGCACAGAGGAAGGAAAGAAAGAGGCAGAGAGGAAGGAAAGAAAGAGGCACAGAAAGCAGAGGAAAGAAAGCATGAAAGGAAGAAGGACAGAGAGCAGAGTTTGCAAAGAACAAAGATGAGACTGAAGGAAAAAAATGTGAAATCTGGAAAGTCAAAAACTGAGACAAAATTACAGTTGAGGTAATTAATGCATTTTTCCGCTCATCTCCGTATTGATTAAAGCTAGGATTTGTTCTTCTTGGTTTCATTTAAAAAGTTATAGAAGTGTCACAGTTGTCTGTATTATAGGCTTATAATATATAGCATTGGGGGGATCCAAACTGATAGGCCACAGGTATTTCAGTAATGAGGCTCTCCTCTTGACTGATCTCTTGAAGCTGTGGCTCCCGAACAAAAAGCAGTGAGGAGGATCCCTGCTCTGTGAAAACCACGTTTTGTGAGCAAATCCATAAAAAAAGAGAAAAAAATACAGCTATTCCCACACGGCTTCATATTCCCTTGCAATTCCATCAGAATGCAGAACATTGATCGGCTGTAATGATTCCCGCGGGATTCCTGTTGATATTATTATGGATCATTCACCTTTCTTAACTGTTTGCACCAAGAATAGAAAGCGGATTCATGAGGCCACATTCTGACATTTCCGTTTCTTAGAGCTCAGAGTTTTCTGGCTCTTTAAGTCAAGTTATACAAAGTTGCAAATTATACTTGGATAAGAGCGATTTACAAACAGCGGCGCCATCATAAACTTCAGATTTGTGGAGCTCAGAAGATGCGGATCCTATTATTAGGTCAAGAAGAAGGGGAAAGAAATATGAATTGCCTGTGGACAAATACTTTTGTGGCAGCTATGAAATATCTGTTTATTCTCCTCCGTGAGCTTCAACTTTCACCTGCGGTTCCTCGTTGCAGTCCGTAAAATTTGCTGCAGAATGTAACGGAACCCCCTTATTTTTCTGTGAGCAAGCGTTGTGGTGGTAGAGACAAAAGCGCTAATTATCAGCCCGTGATGACTCTCTCTTTTTGTGTCAAAGTTTAGAGCTCACCTTCTCTCTTTGGGTGCTAAGCAGAGGAGAAAGAGTAACATGCTCTAGCCAACATCACCACTTAAGGTGGCTTGAGTGGTCATGGTGGCTGTAGAGCAGGGGGCAGCAACCTTGGCGTTCCACATGTTTTGGAACTACATTTCTACATTTCCCAGGAGGCTAAGCTAACCTAACAAGTGACTGAGCACCATGGGAGATGTAGTTCCAAAATATCTAGTGGGCCAAGGTTGGTGGCTCCTACTGTATTTTGTCCAAGCCTAGCACATACTTGGGATGGTTCCCCGAGCCTGTATTTTCCATAAAGCATGCCGGCCTGTGATCATCTCAGCAGGAATGCTCCTTACCTTTAAGGCTAGGGTCAGACTAACGCATTTTTTGCGTTGTCCGTGAAAAAGTGTGTTCGAACGAATGGACGCATTTTTTCACGGAATACGCGATAGCGGTCATACGATGCGCATTTTCGTCCGTGATTTTGTACAGATCATCAATAAAACACTTTTTGTGTCTGGACGTTATGTTGGCCGGACATGAGCAGCGTCTGACATCTCCAAATCACGCACACACGCCGCTAGTGGACGCAGCGCACTCTGTACGTCCGTACTAGCGGTTTGACGTTCTCGAAAAAATGTGTTTGTTTGCCACTTGCGTTGCACGGACGAACTTTTGTGCGGCCGTTCTTCGTATGCTGCCCGGCATTGGACGTCATTTGCTGCTAGCATGGCCGTGATTTAGTGCTGCTAAACGCACGTTAACACTGCTTTCGTCTGACCCTAGCCTGACATGTTATTCCCGTTATGTTACTTGCACACAGAAACATCCCGATCAATGCTATACATGTAGGGCCCTATTACAATCTTCGCGCAAACGTTTGCGCCCGCGCAAAAACGCATTAACGCGAGGGGCAAAACCCTTTGCGCAGAACGTCGTATTACAATCTCAGCGCAACAAACGCGCAGATACGTCTACCGCGGGTGAACCTGCGTGACCGCTGCGTGAGCTTATTGTACTTCGCGCGTCCTATACTTAACATTGCGAGCAAAACGCGTTTGTGCGCTGGTATGCGGATGGTATTACAATCTATGCGCAGTTTGTAACGCACAGCCTTTGCGTGCATAATTTTAGCAACTCCTGAAAGCTGGTGTTAATGGCAAATTCTATCAACCTGGCCGAACCCAAATACACCAGCCCAAAAAAAATATACGCAGCAAAGTATAGTTACACATTCTACACATACCCAAACCAATAAATTTGAGCAGTTGTGCGCGTTTTTTTTATTGATGCAGCATATATGCGCAGATTGACTTTGACAGGCGCATAAACTTAACGTGAGACAATTGTGGTTCTTAATTCTGATTGGCTGAATCGCGTGAAAAAACAGTCGGCACACTGATTTCTGCGCGCGACGTTGCTGCGCGCGTGTTTTTGCGCGTCCGTTTTACGCTCGTTATTTTTTGACGGATGAAAAAAACGCGCGAGGATTGTAATACCAGCGTTGATTTGCGCGCGTTAACGTTTAACGCTTCGCGCAAAAATTCACGCGTTTTGCGCGTGCGTTTTTGCGTGAAGAATGTAATAGGGCTCGTAGTAGAAATTACCATTAATTCAACCTAGATGAAAATGACAGGATTACTAAGGCAGTTTTATCACAGCAGAAATTAACACACCAGACTCATTAACGTTCTGCAGGTAAATTCGACATCTCTCCTTGTGTTCTTCCAATGAGCTGCGCTGCTTGTAGCTTCGTCCACAGAATTCACATTTGTACGGCTTCTCAACTGAGGAGGATAAAACAAGAACCCCTTATCAATTTGTCCCTTCTGATACACTGCTTAAAACACTTCCAAATTAAGTAGCGAAGTACATAGTTACATAGGCTGAAAAAAAACATGTGTCCATCAGGTTCAGCCTTTCACACATCACCTACTGCTGTTGATCCAAAAGACGGAAAAAAATACAGTCTTAAGCGCTTGCCAATATGTAACATACTGGGGTAAAATTCCTTCTTGACCCCAGATGGCGTCAGATTTCTCCTTGGATCGAGCCGCTTTTACCCACATATTAAATGTTATGACCCTTAATATTATGTGTCTGCAGGAAGTCATCCAGACGTTGTTAAAAAGTCTGAACAGTCTCTGACCCAAGGGACAGATGCTGAGACTTCGTAGGAACTGTACAGATATTCAAGAATTTGAGGTACAGGCAGAAAAATTAACGAGAGATTTTATGGAGAAGGGGTACAAAAACGAAGAATTGGAAGTAATAAAGGAAGAAGTGCGTAAATTAGAAAGAAGTACACTACTGCATTACAAGAGCAAGGAAAAGGGAAACCACTTGGAATTGCCAATTGTACTGGATTATAAAAACAGGAAACAGAAACATCAAGAAGTACTGTAGATACTCGAGTATACCGCTAGATTTTGGTGACAAAAATGGACCTTGAAATTGGAGGGGTCGTGTTATATTCGAGACATCTGCAACGCGTGGAAAAAAAAAACTTGCCTTGCTCTGAATCCCAAGTCTCCCAGAAATTCCGGAAGTCTCGCTGAAGTGAATGCGGGCTCCCTGATGGTTCAGGAACTCCCGGATTCGGGAGAAGTGGGATCCATCACGGTCAGAGAGCATGCTCGGTTTAACCAATCATTCACCTCACTCGCCTCCGCCGGCCATCTAAATCGCTAGTAAAGAAGACGGGTGGCCGGCGGCTTCATACTTAGTAACAACTGCAATCATTCTAGAGCAGAACACCCTGGCCTGAGGGGGAGCCTGACTGTGTTAAGAGAACCTGGAAGGATTTTAATTGTTAATTTTGTTCCTCGCGTTATATTCGAGTCTTGAGTATTCTCTCATTTCCATAATAAATCTCTATCCATCGCGTTATATTCGGGTCGCGCTATACTCGAGTATCTACGGTATATACAAAAACATCGGCCTTTGTTAAAGGAGGATCCTATACTTAGGGATATATTACCGACCCAACCTCAGATTGTTTATAGACGAGGTGGAAGCTTGAAACAGAAGTTGGTTAAAAGCCATATACAAGAGCAGAAGGAACACATAAATTTGTATGGATTGACTCCAGGGTTTTATGGTCGTGGGGATTGTATTAGTTGTAGGAAAACTGGAAATAGAAAAGAGACATATAAACACATTCTGTTCCAATCAGAATCAATACAAGATCAGAGACAAATTGACCTGTTATTCAAAATACGTAGTGTACATACTAAAGTGCCCTTGTAATAAACAATATGGGCCATATTACAAAGCTGGTGATAACTTAACCAGAGCTGTTGTAAACTTACAAGAGCCATTATAGCCTATGGAGCTGTTAAGTTAACAACAGCTCTGGTTAAGTTAGCACCAGCTTTGTAATACTGCCCTATGTAGGAAGAACTAAGAGGGCATTGCAGGTCCGAATCAATGAACATATCAACAATATTAGTAAAGGATACGAGAAGCATAATGTTTCGAATCATTATAAAATGAAACACGGGTGTGATCCAAAAGGACTGGAATTTTTTGGGGTTGAGAAGGGATTGGAGAGGAGAAGATCTTGACCTCAAATTAGCTAAAACAGAAATGAGATGGATATACCAGTTGAACACACTAGAACCAAGGGGTCTCAATGCTGACATCGAAATGTGCCATTTTTTATAAGAAAGAAAGAAATGGAATAGGAGAATGAGTGACAGATCATTTTTATTTTTAGATGTGAAAATTTGAAAGAATTTTAAAGAATTGAGTGATTAAAAGGGCTGAATATGTATGAAGCGATTAATATTAGATGTGACACTATAAAACATTGGAGGGGCTATGAGGGATTAAGGTATGTTTTGGCCCTACATACATATTAACAATATAGGCGAGTTGGATACATACAGGGTAATTCAAAGAGAATCGAAAAGTCACTGCAGGTTCGGTGACTTTTCGTTGTCTTCAATTCGGTTTGTTTTGCTGATCCCATTTCGGCGACCCTGTGGTGTATTCAGCAAGCACCACAGGGTCCCCGAATTGCAGGGAAAGGCCGCTGCAAACCCGACGAAAACTAACCGGAAAACCCGGAGAATGCACGCCGAAAACCCGCAAAAACATCTGTATTAACCTGCCGAAAACGCCAGAAAAACCCGAGCAGGAGCCGATCACACGAAGCGAAGCCGCCGGAAAAAGCCGACACCGCAGACGAATGCAGTGAATAAATTAGAAAAACAGTTTGCTTGAATGTTTGAAAAGTGAAACGCTGCTTGCAAAGAAACTACTGAGCGAAAATGTCTGAAATTTACAGATGAGGTCCAGGGAATGATAATAAAAAGGCTGTTACAGAAAAAAATAAGTAAAGTTAAATTTATTTTAAAAAAATCTGAATTTTGTTTGAAAAAAAAAATCCAGAAAAATGCTTAAAATATCCTAAAAAATCTATAAATAAAGAGACTTTTTACTGCAGAATTTTATAATGAACGGTTTATTAGATATTGAGTTAAAACGGAAATATTTTTAACATTGAAGCCTATGGGATTCGCCTGAATAAACCTGTCGAATGAAACCACCGAATGGCAGGGCATTTCGGGAACCTTTCACTGCTGTTTTTTTGTTCTCTGAATAGCCGAAGCATTGATTCTCTATGGGGATTTCACTGCCATCGAACAGGCACCGAATGTGCAGGCAATTCGCCAGGATTTGGCGAATTGCTTGCTCTCTGGATAGCTGAATGGCCAAGAAAGGTAACCGAACGCTGATTTTCAGCGTTCAGTTACCTTTCTCCAGCCATTTGGATCTCTTTGGATTACCCTGATAATGTTAGAAAATGGAAATGCCGCAAGAACAGGGGTAAATACGGTCCCATGCATGTATATGTATTTAAAGTGGTGATGGGTTATACGAAAAAGGCATGATCGGAGAAATTTTATTTCTTTATTTCAAAAGTATTTTACATTGAGATTGTTCTCGTTTTCAAGTATGACCTGGGTTCAAGAACATTGAAATTTTACAGTCGTTACAGAAATACAAAGTAATAAATGCAAGATAAAAGCAACACACAAATTAACACAGAAAATAAATATGTAAATAATATAGTCACTATATTACATGTTTACAGGTGCATTCTGTATTGAGGTATGCTAATTCCTATGCTATGCTAATTCCCTATGCTAATGGGAACTCTTAAGGGACTTTAGACTGGGGGAAGATTTGATGGTGTCTGGGAGGTTATTCCATATTTGCGGTGCTCTGTAGGAAAACGAGGATCGAGCCACTGTCTTTTGTATTGCAAGTAAGGTGCTGGTCCTGGATCGGAGGTTATAGGATGAGGGAAATGCTGGGGGAAGCAGCCTATTCAGGTAGGGTGGTAGCTTCCCGGAAAAGCTCTTAAACCCCAGGTTGGAAAGGTGAAAGGTGCGTCAAGATTCCAGCAACAGCCAGTTTAGCTCTTTTAACCCCTTAGTGACCGGGCGGTTTTACACAAATCCGTCTTTTAGTGACCGCTGCTGTTTTTACGTTTCTGCGCTGTTAGTGTTTAGGACAAATTTTCCTCTTACTCGCTTATTCAACCCACACATATTATACACCCTTTTCCCCGCCATTAAATGGACTTTCTAGAAATACCATTATTTCCATCATATCGAATAATTTACTATAAAAAAAATATGAAATATGATGAAAAAATGGTAAAAACACACTTTTTCGTAATTTAATCACCAAAATCTACAACCACCCAAAAAGACCCCAGCTAAATAGCTTAAAATTTTGTCCCGAGACTAGAAAGACCCAATTTTTACATGTGTATGCTTTTTAACCCCTTCACTGCTGAGACAGTTCATCTATGTGCGCTGCGCTCATTCTGACCATTTTGTGCTAATTATTTTGAGATGACAGCCTAGGTACTATTTAATTAAACCCCCCCAGACAAAATAAACTTAAAAAAAAAAACATTTATTTTTTTATTTTTTAAATTGTTTAAACCAAACCTGGTCATGTTTGGTATCATTGGAAAGGCCATGATCCTTGAAAGGCCATGATATTTTCAAATGATGTCAAATATGACCATCTAGCTGCCATGGATCGGGAGATATGGGGATCCTTAGGATCTCCTTATCTCTACATGGCAGCTAGATGGTTAACTGGCCCACTGACATCCTCAAACATATGGTGAGGTTGTCAGTGGGTGAGGGGGGGGGACCTGGAGGCTTGGCTGACATCCAAGATGTCAGCCCCCCTCCAGGTTCGAATCGTGTTTTGGCGCCAATTGGCGCCGAAACGTGATTCAGCGGCTTAACCATTAATGCTATACACCGCTGAAAAGGGGAGACTCTCCCCTTTTCAGCGGTGCAAAAAGCATCTCGCTAGCGTCAATGGTTGGGGAGATAGAGGGCTCCGAAGGAGCCCCCCCTCCCCTCCATTGATTTGCATGGGGACGCCTGCTGATGACGTCACCACGCAGCGTGGCGACGTCATCAGCCTCGCCTGCCCATGTAAATCACATGGGCAGGCTTCCTCCCTGCCAGATTGCCGAGGGATCCAGCGAGGGAGGTGAGTATCGGACGGGAGGGGGATTAGGCGCCGCTGACGTACCCTGTACGTCCGTGGGTCTAAGGGAGACCCGTGGACAGGACGTAGACAGGACGTACAGGGTACGTCAGCGGTCCTTAAGGGGTTAACATGTCACAATGGTGGGTCATGTAGTTATCTTGTAGCACAAAGCGGCAGAATGAGTTATACAATGTAGTAAGTTTATGAAGGTGCGTTTGCGGGGCAGCTGTATACACTACATCTCCGTATTCAATAGCTGGCATAGGCATTTGTTGTACAATCTGCTTTCTTACCGCGGGGCTCAGGCAGGATTTATTTCTGTACAGGGCACCTTGTTTGGGGTAAAGCGTAGATGTGGGGGCCAAAGGATAGATTTGGGTCTAACCACATACCTAGATATTTGAGAGAAGTGACTGTGGTCAGCGTGCCATTTGATTTTGTCCTGACACATAGGGCTATATTACAAAGTTGGTGCTAACTTAACCAGCGCTGTTGTAAACTTACCAGAGCCATTATAGCCTATGGAGCTGTTAAGTTAACAACAGCTCTGGTTAAGTTAGCACCAACTATGTAATACTGCCCATAGATGGGGATTTTGCAATTTATGTAGTTTAGGTTCTGTTCCAAAGAGCATTGACAGTTTTGTCAGTATTTAATAAAAGTTATCTGCAATCCACGTTTCTACCTCTGTGAATTGTTCTTGCAGCATGGCCTTCAAGAACAATGGATGGTAATAACTAGGTGAGATCGATCTGTATTGTGGAACTAGAGTGAAACAGTGATGCTTAGAATGTCCAGGAAAACTGAGAGGTGTAATGGGATGAAACATATCCAGTTTGATAGGGATCTCTATTTTGCCGAGACTTAGAAGTCCGGAGATGCAGACCAGAAATGAAGGGAGATCATGTGTTTGCGAGACGTCATCGAAGGAGAGACCATCTGTGGAACGCAAGCCGGAACTAGAGGAGATATGCACGCGGAGAGACCAACACACGTGTAAGGAATAACGAGATGGATTTGGGGGTTTTATTAAAAGTTGGGACAGATCACCAGATACATTACAGACTGAGGAAGCCTGCAGACATAGCAGGCGAAACGCGTTTCTGTTCATGTAACTGCATTTTAGTTTATATTAATTGTTTTAAACCAAATACATTTTTCATCATACACTGGAATCTGGCGGATCATTCTATAGAGGGGAGCGGTTCCTCAACAAACCATGCTGCTTATGTGAAAACGGACCCTGCCTCGAACCGGATCAATACCCTGGGTGTAATAGATGTCTATATACTGAGCCACTTGCAGAGAGAGGCTCATCAATTTAGAAGACCTGCCACTATATATCAAGATCTTGATCGTATTGAGGATTCATGTTGTCGGGGTGTGACTCCCCCATAGTGGTCAAGAAGCCTACGGCTAGAGCCAATTGGGGTTCCTTCTTTGTGAGTTGACATCTGCATTGTTTGATGAACATTGACTTTTTCATACAAACTTAACGATATTGCACTATATGTTTTTTGCTTATGTTAACTAATAGGTTAATCCTAAAGAGAAGTAGACGGTTCCTTGGAAAGAACCTGACATCGGATAAGTGATTTTTCTAAATAAGTGTAACACAAAAGCAATATTGGGAATCAGGAATTGTGCGCTCACACTGGGACTAGTGCCCAATTGCTTGATAATTATGTCACAGACAGCAAGATGCCAGGAGGTGATTCCTGAGCTGTCGCAGCAATATGCCAGGTAGAGTCCTCCCATAGGCCGCTAGGCCCCATATATATAATTCATTAAAGGCTCAGTTAGTATGACTATACTAAGATCAAGATGTATGTTGCATGTTATGTAAATCCACAACATAATCATTTGCTTATTATTATCACAAAAATCAAAGTGGATGTGCTCTCACCAGAATGGGTGCGTAGGTGCCCTGACAGGGCATCCCTTCTCTGACAGGCATAGCTGCATAAATGACATTTAAATGGTTTCTCCCCGGTATGGAGTTTGCCATGTCGGAGCAGGTTTCCTTTCTGAGTGAACGACGCTCCACACTGATTACACTGGAATGGACGTTCCCCTGAAATGTGCACCAAACAGGAGTTACTGGACTAACATAAAATTACAAAAATTTTATATTGTTAGACGTTTATTACTATTATTATTATACTTTATTTATATAGCGCCAGCATATTCCCCAGCGCTGAACAATGGGCACGATATAGACAGGACAACACTGAGACTGAACAACATTTGATAAACCAGTATAGGTGGAAACGAGGGCCCTATTCCCGTGGGAACTCACAATCTAGAAGGGTTGGGGGTGGAAACAGGAGGAGAGGGCTGCAATGTGGGAGTGATGGACTGGTTGGGGCAGTGAGGTGTATTAGTGAGTCGGGTGGTAGGCTTGCCTGAATAGGAATGTTTTCAGGGAGCGTTTGAAGGAAGAGAAGTTAGGGGAAAGTCTGACAGTATGAGGGAGAGCGTTCCAGAGAGTGGGGGCTGCACGTGAGAAATCCTGCAGTCTATCAGGGAAGAGGTGATGCGGGGAGAAGCTAGGCGCAGGTCACTGTTTGACCTTAGGGAGTGGGTCGGGGTGTATTTGGTAATTAGTGAGGACAGGTAGTGGGGAGCTGAGTTAGTGAGAGCTTTGTGGGTCAGGGTAAGGATTTTGAATTTAATTCTGCAGTGGATGGGGAGCCAGTAAAGGGACTCGCAGAGGGGAACGGCAGAGACAGAGCGGAGGGTGTGGTGGATGAGCCTGGCGGAGGCATTCAGAATGGATTGTAGGGGGGGGGGCAAGGCAGAAGAGAGGGAGGACAACTAGAAGATTATTACAATAGTCAAGTCGGGAGATTACAAGGGCATGGGTGAGTTGCTTTCTGGTGTCAACAGTAAGAAATGGCCGAATTCTGGAAATATTACGCAACTGGTAGCGGCAGGAGTAGGAAAGAGACTGGATGTGGGGGATAAAGGAAATAGCAGAGTCAAGTGTAACTCCGAGGCAGCGAACTTGGTTTGATGGTGAGATAGTGATACCCTCAAACATGATAGAGAAGTCAGGAGGTGGGGAGGCATTAGAGAGAGGAATTAGTAGAAGCTCTTCCTTGGACATGTTAATCTTTAGGTGGTGAGAGGCCATCCAGGAGGAGATGCCAGATAAACAGTCACTGACTTTGGAAAGGACAGAAGGAGAGAGATCAGGGGTAGAGAGGTAAATCTGAGTATCATCAGCATAGAGGTGGTAATTAAAGCCAATGCTGTTAATGATTTTGCCCATGGAGGAGGTGTAGATAGAGAGGAGCAGAGGACCAAGGACAGAGCCTTGAGGTACACCAACTGATAAAGGCAATGAAGAGGAGGAGTTACCAGCAAATGATACAGAGAAAGACCTGTTAGACAGATAAGAGTGAATCCAGGAGAGCGCAGTGTCGCAGAGACCGAGCGAGCTGAGAGTCTGTAAAGGAGGGGGTGATCGACAGTGTCAAAAGCAGCCGAGAGGTCAAGCAGGATGAGAATAGAATAGTGGCCGTGGTTTTTAGACGTTAGGAGGTCATTGGTGACTTTGGTGAGGGCAGTTTTGGTTGAGTGTAGGGGACGGAAGCCTGATTGCAGGGGTCAAGAAGGGAATTAGAGGACAGCAAGAGGGAGAGGTGGTTGAAAACTAGTTTTACTATTACTTATGTTCTGATATCTACACTGCATGTTATTCTATATTCCTGAGCTTGAATACTTTTTGAAAAGATGGATTTTGGGATTAACTGTTCCAGGACACGGAGCCATGAATATTGAGGTGCTAAACCCATAGGATTTTGCACAAGGAAGCCCTCTGATGAGCGAGAAACTACAACGCAAGGAGCATATAGCTACAGTTAAATTCATATAGCCTTACCAGCAGAAGGTGATATTCAAATTAAACATTCAAAATAGGCATAATTGCAATATTATAATCGGCAATGGCTTTTCATTTGCTGGTATTCTTCGATAATTGGCCAAGGCGACTCACTGCAGCCGTGACATGAGAAGTCACATAGTTTGGTGTCGATCCGACGCTGATCTGGGGTTCTCTCACAGCAGACTGACTTCTTGGATGTTAACCCACTTCTTCCTATGGACTCCAATATCATCTCTATGCTGAAGACAACCAAATCTACCTTTCCTGTCCCGATCTTACTCCTCCTGTGTTGGACCGTGTTACAGCCTGGCTTGGCTGTCGGCTGTCTCCAACTGGATGACTTCCCGTTTCCTAAAGCTCAACTTCTCTAAAACTGAACTTCTCGTCTTCCCTCCCTCTAAAACCTCCATTCTTGCAACCATTTCCCTTCAGGTGAATGATGCCATCATTTCTTCTACCTTTCAGGCTCGTTGCCACGCGGTCCTCTTGAACTCCGATCTATCCTTTACTCCTCACATTCAGTCACTAACCAAATCCTGCTACTTCCACCTAAAAAACATTGCACGTAACCACCCCTTTCTTAATCAGGACTCTACTAAAATGCTCATCCAAGCTCTTATTATCGCCCTCTTTGACTATTGTAACCTCCTTCTCTCTGGCCTTAAAAGATCCCAGATTCTCCCTTTGCAGACTGTATTGAATGCCTGTGCTAGGCTCTCACACCTCGCCCCTTTGTCAATTTCTACACTGACTCTGGGTTTCCTTCAGAATCCATTTCATAATACTGGTACTCACGTAGTACACAGCTCTCCTGCCTACATCTCCTCCCTTATTAGCAGGTACGACCCATCCCGACCACTTCGTCTGCCAATGATCTGATGCTATCAGTTCCTCGCACCCGCACCCCCAACCTTCGCCTTCAGGACTTCTCCCGAGATGCCCCCTTTCTATGTAACTCCCTCCCCCGCAACATTAGACTCTCCTCGTCTCTCCAGTCCTTCAAGAAGTCTCTGAAAACACATTACTTTAGAGAAGCCTATCAGCTCACTCCAAAATTGCCCACTGTACATTTCTTGCTCCTTCTTCCCATTCAGCCCACACACACCCCGCTACTTCGTACTCTATCTACCCTCACCTAGTGTGTCACCCCTCTCCTCTTAGATTGTAAGCTCTTGAGCAGGGTCCGCTTTACTACTGTTCTGTGTGTGTAACGAGTATGTATATTTGTTGTTCTGTCTCTCCCATTGTACAGCTCTACGGAACTTGCTGGCGCTTTATAAATACCTGTAACAGTAACCAGAGGCGTCACTAGGGTTGGTGTCACCCGGTGCGGTAACTTATGGTGTCACCCCCCCCCCGAGTTTTACGGATTTTTTTTAACTACTCTTACTCCTAAATCAGTACTCCCAAATAACACTGAATGCTCATACACACAGCACACATTACTGTGAGGTTTATTGCTGTGGAGCTCTCTCATATGCTCACACAACTTTTTGCCAACTGCCAGCAAGTACGATGCCTGTTCGAAGGCAGTGAAAGCACACATGGATATATATTGCCCCCAGCAGCTCATCCATGGATATATATTGCCCCCAGCTCACATATGGATATATTGCCCCAATTCACAATTATATATTGCCCCCAGCAGCTCACCCATGGATATATATTGCCCCCAGCAGCTCACCCATGGATATATATTGCCCCAGCTCACCCATGGATATATTGCGCCTCAGCTCACATATGGATATATATTGCGCCTCAGCTCACACATGGATATATTGCCCCAGACCAACTCACACATGGATATTGCCCCAGCTCTCATGGATATGCCCCCAACACACATGGATATGCCCCCAACACACATGGATACTGCCCCCAGCACACATGGATAATGCCCCAGCAGCTCTCATGGATTTTGCCCCAGCTCCTCTCATGGATTTTGCCCCAGCTCCTCTCATGGCTATGCCCCCAGCTCCTCTCATGGATATACTGCCCCAGCTCCTCTCATGGATTTTGCCCCAGCTCCTCTCATGGCTATGCCCCCAGCTCCTCTCATTGATATTGCCCCAGCTCATGGATAATGCCCCAGCACATGGATAATGCCCCAGCTCATGGATATGCCCCAGCTCATGGATATTGTCCCAGCACATGGATATTGCCCCAGCACATGGATAATGCCCCAGCTCATGGATACTGCCCCAGCTCATGGATATACTGCCCCAGCTCATGGATACTGCCCCAGCAGCTCATGGATATGCCCCAGCAGCTCATGGATATGCCCCAGCTCATGGATTTTCCCCCCAGCTCATGGATTTGCCCCCCAGCTCATGGATACTGCCCCAGCACATGGATTTTCCCCAGCACATGGATACTGCCCCAGCTCATGGATACTGCCCCAGCTCATGGATATGCCCCAGCTCATGGTTATACTTCCCCAGCACATGGATTTGCCCCAGCTCATGGATTTGCCCCAGCTCATGGATATGCCCCAGCAGCTCATGGATATGCCCCAGCTCATGGATATGCCCCAGCTCATGGATATTGCCCCAGCTCATGGATTTGCGCCCCAGCTCATGGATATACTGCCCCAGCTCATGGATATACTGCCCCAGCTCATGGATTTGCCCCAGCTCATGGATACTGCCCCAGCTCATGGATATTGCCCCAGCTCATGGATTTGCCCCAGCTCATGGATATACTGCCCCAGCTCATGGATTTGCCCCAGCTCATGGATACTGCCCCCCAGTACATGGATAATGGCCCCAGCTCACCTCCGCCGCGTGTTCGATCCCTCTGAGCGTCTGGCGGCGCGCAGCTTGGGCGCTCACCTGGGGGAGCCACGTGACCAGCCGCGATTGGCTGGTGACGTGTTTCCTCCAGGCCAGCGCCGAAGCTGCATGCTTCGGAGGCTCGCAGGGAGCGAATACGCGGCGGAGGGTGAGACACCCGCACCCTAAGGGCGGGTGTCACCTGGTGCGGGCCGCACCCCCCGCCCCCACGTTACGACGCCACTGACAGTAACCCTCACAGTAGGACTTCCCCTGCCCACAGATGTAAATGCACATGGGCATGATGATATTATGGGCTTCCCTTCCATCTGGCAGAGATTTTCCAATACAGAGATGCAGGGGTTTGTCAGATCACTGTATCTCCGTTACAGTATGTCCTACAGCAGGAGTCAGAAACGTTGGCCCGTCAGATGTTTTGGAACTACATTTCTCTTGAGGCTCAGCCAATGTATAAATAGCAGAGCATTATGGGAGATGTGGTTCCAAAACATCTGGAGGGCAAAGGTTGCTGACCCCTGTCCTACAGGACCCTATGAGGTATCATTGCAAAGGTCGAGTCTGGCCTTTCCAGTGATACTAGACCTGTTGTTTGTAAAAGTATTTCTGTTTTATTGACTAAATGGAATGGGCTTTTAAAACTGTATTGAACACATTCATTTAATGGCATAATGTCAGATTTGTGTTGTTTTTTTTCACAACTTGAGATGTACAGAATATCTGCACCAGATATTGGCTATCGGCCAGAAAGTCTGCCGATAATCAGTATCTGCTCTGAAAAAATTATATCGCTCTGTTCCTAAATGAAAATTGGTAATCAGTGTAAAATCTTTAAAATTGAAAAACCTATCAGGGTTATTTAAAGAGATCCGAAAAGTCACTGTACGTTCGATGACTTTTCGTTCCCCGCATTTCGGGGCGATTCGGTGATTCCTAGTTCGCCGACCCTGCGGTGTATTCAGCAAGCACCGCAGGGCCCCCGTAGTGCAGGGAAAACTCGCTGCAAACCCACAGAACACTCACCGAAAACCTGCAGAAACCGCCGCAAAAACCAAGCCGAACACGCCAGAGAAATCCGAGCTGCCATCGATAACAGCGCAGAGCAGACACCGGAAAAAGCCGATACACAGACAAACGGGGTGAAAAAAAAAAACCAACAGTTCGCTTGAAAGTTTGAAATTTGAAACACTGTTTGCAGATAAACTACTAAACGAAAATGTCTGGAATTTACATAAAAGATCCAATGAATGATAATAAAAAATTAAAAAACAATTAAAAAAAAAAGGGAAAAAAAATTGTCAAAAAAATCCCAAAAAAGCCTTAAAATCCCAAAAAATTTTTAGAAATAAAGAGCCTTTTTTCTGCAGAATAAAATAGTAAACAGTTTATTAGATATTGAATTAAAACAGGAATATTTTTAACATTGAAGCCTATGGGATTCGCCTGAATAAATCTGTTGTATGAAACCACCGAACAGCAGGGCATTTCGGCAACTTTTCGAACAGGCACCGTACGTGCAGGCAATTCGCCAGAATTTGGCGAATTGCCTGCTCTCTGAATAGCCGAATGGCTCCGAAATGGCACCGTACACTGAATTTGAGTGTCCGGTTACATTTCTGGCCTAGATCGGTTCTCTATCAGGGTTATTCAAAGAGCTCCGAATTGTTGGCGAAAGGTAAGCGAACGCTGAAATTCAGCGTTCGGTTACCTTTCCTGACCATTCGGCTATTCAGAGAGCAGGCAGTTCGCCAAATGTTGGCGAATTGCCTGCACATACGGTGCCTGTTTGGTGCCTGTTCGAGGTGAAATCCCCATAGAGAAGCAATGCTTCGTCTATTCAGTGAACAAAAACCCTTAGCGAAAAGTTGGCGAGATGCCCTGCCATTCAGTGGTTTAATTCGACAGGTTTATTCAGGCGAATCCCATAGGCTTCAATGTTAAAAATATTCCCGTTTTAATTCAATATCTAATAAACCATTTATTAGAATATTCTGCAGGAAAAAGTCTCTTTATTTATAGATTTTTTTTAAGATCTTTAAGGCATTTTTCAGGATTTGTTTGCGAAAAAAAAATTGTTTTTTTTTTAAATCGTTTTTTCTTTTTTCTGTAACCGCCCTTTTTATTATCAGTCATTGGATCTTATATGTAAATTTCAGACATTTTCACTCAGTAGTTTGTATGCAAACAGCGTTTCACTTTTCAAACATTCAAGCGTACTGTTTTGTTTTTTTTCATTCTATTCATCGGCTCCTTCTCGGGTTTCTCCGGCGTGTTCGGCGGGGTTAATCTAGATGTTTTTGCAGGTTTCGGTGTACAGTCGCCGGGTTTTGCGCTGAGTGTTTGGCAGGTTTGCGACAGCTTTTCCCTGCACTACGACGGCCCTGTGGTGCTTGCTAAATACACCGCAGGGTCGCCGAAATGGGATTGCCGAATCGCACCGAATTGAAGAGAACGAAAAGTCACCGAACGTGCGATGACTTTTCGACTCTCTTTGAATAACCCTGTTTGATGCACTGTCAGGTTAGTAAATAGTCATGGGAGTAGAAGCACAGCAGCCGCGGTCCAGCGTTCTAAAATGTGCAATTATTTATTTGCATTACAAATACATTAAGCAAAAATGCTAAAATAGATCTTTCGCATCAAACGTCAAAACGAGATACGAATTGTCATAGGAACTGAGTGAGGAGAACCAAATATACAAAAGAATAAGGAGAAGTGGAAAGGAAACGATGGGGGTGTAAGGGAGGATGTCTCACATCTATAGTTTGTTTCAAGAAATAACATGAGAGATTGGAGAGGAAGTAACAATAAATATGGAGGGAGAGAAAAAAAAAAGTATATATTTTTTTTAGGATTACTTATTTTCTTAACTAAACCTACAAGAGAAAAACAAAGTTCATGTAAGATATCGTCAACACAAAAGAAACAAATTAAGATCATTTCATTTTTGCGGCGACAGTGTCCCATTAAAAATATTACATTCGTGTTAATCTACTCTAAATATTGTAGCAGCTTATTTACCAGTATGACTTCTCTTGTGAACCAGTAAAACATTCAGACTGTTGCATGCCAACCCGCAGATATCACAATACAGTTTCCCCATGCCGGGTCTGTTGATGTCATAGGGAACTTGGTGCCGCTCCAACTGGATATTGTTATACGGCGGATACTCCGATCCATATCCACAGGAGAGGTCAGTAACCTCATTGTCCTCAGAAGCGTCCGGTTCCATCGACTCCTTGCTATTTCCGCAAAATTCATCTTTTATTTTCACAGCATCATCTGATGATTAAAAATAATAAGAGTGGTCTTTGAGTAAATTTACGGATTCAAAATGTCAGCCTTATAAGCGACGAATCATTTTAAAACAGTTAGGGTTCCGTTACATTCTTCACGCAGAAACGCACGATAAACGCGTGAATTTTTGCGCGAAGCGTTAAACGTTAACGTGTGTAAATTAACGCTGGTATTACAATCCTCGCTCATTACTTCATCCGTCAAAAAATATTGTGCGTAAAAAAGACGTGCAAAAATGGCGTAAAAAAGACGCGCAAAAATGTGCGCGGATTAACGCTGCGCGCAGAAATCGGTGTGCGGACTGTTTTTTCACGCGCTTCAGCCAATCAGAATTTAGAACCACAATTGACTCCCGTTAAGTTTTTGCGCCTGTCAAAATCAATCTGAGTATATATGCTGCAGCAATAATAAAAACACGCACAACCTCTCAATTTTATTGTTTGGGTATGTGTAGAATGTGTAACCATACTGTGCTGTATTTTTTTTTCAGGCTGGTGTATTTGGTTTCGGTCAGGACGTTCAGATTTGCCGTTACCACCAGCTTTTAAAAGACTTTAAAATTATGCGCGCAAATGCTGTGCATTAAATTTTGCGCATAGATTGTAATACCATCTGCGTACCAGCGGACAAACGCATTTGCGCTCACAATGTTAAGTATAGGACGCGCGCAGTACATTACACTCGCGCAGGTTCCCCCGCGGTAGACGTTAACGCGCATTTTTTTGCACGGACATTGTAATACGACGTTCTGCGCAAACGGTTTTGCCCCTCGCGCTAATGCGTTTTTGCGCACGCGTTAACGCGAAGAATGTAATAGAGCCCTTAGATTTACACGTTTTTATAAAGCGCTAACAAGTTCCGTAGCGCTGACAATAACACAAATAAATTAATAGCATTTCCCATAATTAACATTTGAAGATCTGGCAGTGCATCAGATTTCATGTAAATCACGAGTTAACCCTTCCCTACCTGGCGATTTTCCGCAAAACCACTGACAGGAATCAGTGGTTTTATAGAAAATGACTTTCCATTAGCCGCACAGTAAATATATACAGAAGCATCCCACTGTATATGTTCGCTGTAAGTAAGCCCTATTTGATAGGCAGGGGGCTCCCTCTCCTGGCCAAAAAGTGCTACTACACGTACATTACAGCTTGAAGTTTTCAAACAATTTCAATATATAGGCTGTCACGTCCGAGGTGTTGTTTAGGCTAGGGTCAGAGTGGGGCAGTCGGAACGCGCGTGCAGGCGCACTAAATCACGGCGGCAGTAGCAGCACATAACGGCCAATGACGGCCAATATACGCAGTACGTGCGTACAAAAGTGCGCCGACACCACGCAACCGGCAAATGAACGCATTTTTCTCAGAACGTGAAACCGCTGCTACAGACGTACAGAGTGCGCTGCGGCCGCATGGCAGCGTGTGTGCGTGATTAGGAGACGTCAGACGCTGCTAGTGTGCGGCCTACATAACGTTCAAACAGCCGGATTTCCCTAGAATTGCGTTGGTGAGTACCTGCGACTGTGCGACTGTGGTCGTCTGACCACTTAAGCGTATTCCGTGAAAAAATGCGTGCGCACGCATCGACGTACATTTTGACGGTGGCCGCAGAAAATGCGCTCATCTGTCCCTAGCCTTAGAGGCAGGCTGTAGAGGGAATTTGCAATTACATTGTAATCCAAATTCCTCAGCATTGCTCCAGAATCAGACCAGATCGAGTATACTCAATCCCGGGGCACCTGCAGCTGGTTTCGAAGAACGAGTATGTTCAGTATTGGTAGTGAAGGGGTTAACCTCTTCACTATCCAGTGCTTTTTGCTGGAAAAAAAATATTATTCTAGTATTTATTTGACACATTGGGGATGTAGTTTTCAAATGCATATAGAATAGTGTTTTTGCATAGAGTTTGCTATTCTGAGACAGTTAAAAGACATTTGCTCGTGCTTTTCTAATTCTTCATCTATTCCTTTATAGATTACACTTTATAGAAATATTGCTGGGATGAAAGGTTCTTAACTCTAGATGGTGTCTAGATGGTGATGATCTTGCACAATTTAAAACGAGTGTCTGCATTATCAGCATACAGGCAGAAATGGCCTTTGTGTCAAATACAGCAAATGAGGTAAAGATAGATAATAAAATGGTCAGATCTCCTGCTTATGTGGATTTATTGTGATCACCATGAGTTTATTAGTAACGCAGCTTCCAAAAAATACCAATAGAATATAAAAATATCTATATGTATAGAATAATGCCTGTGTATGGAAATTACAGTAACACCTTGTATCTGTGCTGTACAGGGATTTTCAGTCATTATAAACCCCTGAATCTTATCGCTGTACAAGAGCGAGTGACCCCAGAGCTCTCCCTGTATTCTGCCCCCTCCCTGACTGTTATAATACAGCAGTAAACACAGTCAGGGTTATTCAAAGAGAATCGAAAAGCCACCGCACGTTTGGTGACTTTTCGTTCTTTTCAATTCGGTGCGATTTGGCGATCTCATTTCGGCGACCCTGCGGTGTATTAAGCAAGCAGGGAAAAGTCGCCGCAAAATGAGGGCGAACGCACACCGAAACCTGCAAAAACATCTGCATTAACCCACCAAAGATGCTGGAGAAACCCGAGAAGGAGCCGATCAGAGCGCAGACCGGCCGCCGGAAAAACCCGACAACACAGACGAATGGAGTGAAAAAAAAAGGAAACAGTCTGCTTGAATGTTTGAAAACTGAAACGCTGTTTGCAAAGAAACTACTGAGCGAAAATGTCTGGAATTTGCATATAAGATCCAATGAATGATAATAAAAAGGGCTGTAACAGAAAAAAGAAAAAACGATTTAAATAAAATGGAAAAATAATGTTTGCAAAAAAAATTCACAAAAAATGCCTAAAAGGTCCTAAAAAATCTAAAAATAAAGAGACTTTTTACTGCAGAATATTATAATCAACGGTTTTAGATATTGAATTAAAATGGGAAAATATTTAACATTGAAGCCTATGGGATTCTCCTGAATAACCCTGCCGAATTAAACCACCGAATGGAAGGGCAATTCGGCAACTTTTCACTGCTGTTTTGTTCTCTGAATAGCCGAAGCATTGCTTCTCTATGGGGATTTCACTGCCCTCGAACAGGCACCGAACAGGCACCGTATGTGCTGGCAATTCGCCAGGATTTGGCAAATTGTCTGCTCTCTGGATAGCCGAATGGCCAGGAAAGGTAACCGAACGCTAAATTTCAGCGTTCGGTTACCTTTCGGCAGCCATTCGAATCTCTTCGAATAACCCTGAGTATGTTGAACTCTTCGTTACACTGAGCGGTGGGAACTGATCCTTGTAGCTATTTACAGGATGACAGTAGTGAGATCTCACTGTGAATTTCCTCGTACGCTGCAATTTCCTGGCCATTTGGCTATTCAGAAAGCAGGCATTTCACCAAATTTTGGCGAATTGCCAGCAAAATACGGTGCCTGTTCGGCAGCAGTGAAATCCCCATAGAGAAGCAATGGTTAATGTATTCACAGAACACCGAACAGCAGGGAAATGTCAGTGAAATGCCCTGATGTTCGGTGGTTTCATACTTAAGGTTTATTCAGGCGAATCCCATAGGTTTCAATGTTAAAAATATTCCCGTTTTTACTCAATATCTAATAAACCATTTATTCTTTTAATTTGCAGCAAAAAGACTCTTTATTTAATTTTTTTAGGAATTTTTAGGCATTTCTCAGGATTTGTTTCGGCAAAACAATTTTGAAATAGCATTTTTAGTTTTTTCTGTAACAGACGTATTATTATTATTCATAGGACCTTATATGTTAATTCCACACATTCTCAGCTAGTATTTTTTTTTTGCAAACCGCATATAAAATTTTTAACATTTCAATCGGTTTTCTTCTTGTTTTTTTACCCCATTCGTCAGCTTGTTGGCTTTTTCTGGCGGCTGGTCGGCGCTACATTCGGCGCATCGGCGGCTTTTTCAGACGTGTTAGGCGGGTTTGTGGCAGATTGTCGGGTGCGTTCTGCGGCCTTTCGGATCAATCCGATCTTTCGGATCATGTCGGTGGCTTATCGGCAGGATTTTCAGAGATTTTTCGGCTGATTTTCTCTGCACTTCAGCGACCCTGCGGTGAATGCTGAATTCCCCGTCGGGTCAGGGAATTTGATTCCCTGAAGTGCGGGGAACGAGAGAGCACCGGAATGTCGGTGACTTTCGGTGCTCTCTGAATAGGGTTTGGGTCGAAATCCCTACAACCAGGTTCCCTAATGACAAAATCTCGACGGCCAACTTCCCTACATGGCCAACTTCCCTACACATACAACTCCCTGACGGTCAACTTCCAGACATCCAAAATCCCAGCGGCTAACACTAACTTTACTCCCTAACCCCCTAAACCTAGCCCTAACCCCCCTAAACCTAGCCCTGACCCTAACCCCCCTAAACCTATCCCTAACCCTCCTAAATCTAGCCCTAACCCCCTAAACCTAACCCCTTAAACCTAGCCCCAACCCCCTAAACCTAGCCCTAACCCCCCTAAACCTATCCCTAACCCCTCTAAATCTAACCCTAACCCCCTAAACCTAGCCCTAACCCCTAAACCTAGCCCTCACAACCTAAACCTAGCCCTAAGCCCCCTAAACCTAGCCCTAACCCTCCTAAACCTAGCCCTAACCCCCTAAACCTAGCCCTAACCCCCCAAACCTAGCCCTAACCCCCCTAAACCTAGCCCTAACACCCTAAACCTATCCATAACCCCCTAAACCTAGCCCTAACCCCCTAAACCTAGCCCTAACCCTAACCCCTAAATCTAGACCTAACCCCCCTAAACCTAGCCCTATCCCTAACCCCCCTAAACCTATCCCTAACCCCCCTAAATCTAGCCCTAACCCTAACCCCCTAAACCTAGTCCTAACCCCCTAAACCTAGCTCTAACCCCCAAACCTAGCCCCAACCCCCCTAAACCTAGCCCTAACCCCCTAAACCTAGCCATAACCTTATCCCCTAAACCTAGCCCTAACCCCCTAAACCTAGCCCTAACCCCCTAAACCTAGCTCTAACCCCCCAAACCTAGCCCTAACCCCCCTAAACCTAGCCCTAACCCCCTAAACCTAGCCATAACCTTAACCCCCCCTAAACCTAGCCCTAAACCCCCTAAACCTAGCTCTAACCCCCTTAAACCTAGGGTTAGGGTGTTAGTTTTAGGGTTAGCCGCTGGGATTATGGATGTCTGGAAGTTGGCCGTGTAGGGAAATTGGGATGTTCGGCACTTGTTCTGTCTGGAAGTTGGCCGTCGGATGTTGGCATTAGGGAACCTGGCTGTAGGGATTTTGTCCGGCACCCCTCTGAATAACCCCTTATATGTGTTTTTGGCAGTGAAAGGGTTAAGCACAGAATTGTATTGATTATTGTAAAGCGCTGCGGAAACTGTTGGCGCTATATAAATGATGACAATAATAATAATAATTCTGAACGAGAACCTTTCAGTATGTAGCATGGAGGGTTTCTTATGACATTCATGTGTAACCCATCTATTCTGCTCGGTGGTTTGAGCTTTTTAATATTTCAAGTATTACTGAACTGAACCCAAAATGGAAAACAATTTAATATTGAAACTTAATTCATTGAATAACTTTAGAACATTTCATTAACTTTCAAGATAAAAATGATAGGCGCGTATCGAAATAATGAGTATATGTCGGATTCTCTATAACTGTGAATTCAGACTAAAGAGACGTGATAAGAATCTGAAGCGCGCAGCATTCTCTGTGAACCAATATTTCGAAGATGATGATAATATATACCCAATCCGATTATACCTCACGCCAGTCCCAGGAAGTATGACACATATTAAAAGCTAAAGCCGACATCCAAGAAAACCACGCTGTGGTTTTTCTTTTTTGGTTGTATTTATTTCGCTGGTACAGCGGTGAGAGGTATCGCAAGAAACAGCCAAAAAACGGATGGTTTTTAGCAATGTTCAACCAAAGACCCCAACCAGAAAGACGGAAAGTGCTGTTAAATTGAATATATATATATATTTTACGCATTAAGACAGCGCGTCGGTTACTGAAGGAAACAATGAGATAAAGAGTTCAGGGACTCCCCATCGCTTCCATACTTTGTTAAGGCAAAAATATCAATTTTACGGCTTTGTTCCGTGTGATAGAATTTCCATTACTTGTATCTGAAGCAGCAGATCTCGATCTCACAGTTTCATTATTAATTCGAAAAATTAAAATGACATATATCTGTAATACTCTCCACAATAGATCACTGATCAGCACTTATAGGTGTTATATATATATATATATATGGGTGCCGGACAAAATCCCTACAGCCAGGTTCCCTAATGACAACATCCCGACGGCCAACTTCCAGACAGAACAAGTGCCGGACATACCAAGTTCCCTACATGGACAACTTCCAGATATCCAAAATCCCAGCGGCTAACCCCTAATACTAACATCCTAACCCTTAGGAGAAAGGAGAAAAGTTACCAGGAACATGTACAGCTTGGAAAAAAGACGAGACAGAGGAGATATGATAGAAACATTTAAATACGTAAAGGGAATCCACAAGGTAGAGGAAGGGAGTATATTTAAAAGGAAACAAAATAGCAAAACAAGAGGACATAGTCTTAGATTAGAGGGGCAAAGGTTTAAAAGTAACATCAGGAAGCATTATTTTACTGAGAGGGTGGTGGATACATGGAACAGTCTTCCAGTAGAAGTGGTAGAGGCCAAAACAGTGATTGAATTTAAGCAAGCATGGGATAGGCATAAGGCTATCCTAAACAAAAGATAAATCCAGGTAAAGTATCCATGTAATTGGACAGACTAGATGGGCCGAAAGGTTCTTATCTGCGACATTTTCTATGTTTCTATGGAGTTAGGCTTAGGGGTTATGGTTAGGTTTAGGGGGATAGGGTTAGGTTTAGGGGGTTAGGGCCAGGTTTAGAGGGGTTAGGGCTAGGTTTAGGGGGTGTTGGGCTAGGTTTAGGGGGTTAGGGTTAGGGCTAGGGTGTTATGGTTAAGGCTAGGTTTAGGGGGTATGGGTTAGGGCCAGGTTTAGGGGGGTTACTGCCAGGTTTAGATGGGTTAGGACTAGGTTTAGGGGGTTAGGTTTAGGGGGTTAGGGCTAGGTTTAGGGGGTTAGGGCTAGGGGGGTTCGGGCTAGGTTTAGGGGGGTTAGGGAGTAAGGTTAGGATTAGTGTTAGCCGCTGGGATTTTGGATGTCTGGAAGTTTGCCGTCAAGGAGTTGTCTGTGTAGAGAAGTTGGCCGTTGGGATTTTGGCATTAGGGAACCTGGTTGTAGGGATTTCGACCCAAACCTATATACTGTATATATATTATTTTTTTTGGAGACAGTATTTTACCAGGAAGGATACATTGAGATTTTCAAGTATGTCCTGGGTGGCGACTATGTACCATTAGGTGTCTTGCCCAAGGACACTTACTGGAGAGGTGCTCTTGCCAGGATTCAAATCTGTGTCTCCAAAGTCTCCATGGTTGTAGAGCAGTGATGTTACCTCTATTCCACCCAGCATATTTTACATCTTGTGTTTGGAAATGGATAGGAAAATAAGCATAACATAGACATAAGTTGTTTTGTATTCTAGAGTTGACGGAAACTTTAATAAGGGATATATTGGTAGATGTATCTTGTAAAATGGTTTGGGAGCCCAACATAACGCCAAAGTGGGCATATGCAGTGTCCAAATCCTCATGTTCCACTTTTTCATTCCTTCTACCCACATATTTGATGCAAATACGTCTATAAAAAAATCTGCAAACCAATGAAAAAATCACTGCGGTGAGTCTCTAACCTATACTAAAGGGGTTATTCAGAGAGCACTGAAATTTCTCATTTGGCGGACTTCGGCGAGTTCAATTCACCGACCCTGCGGTGAATTCAGCATTCACCGCAGGGTCCTCCAAGTGCGCCGAAGGGATCTGTCGAATGCTGCCGCCGACGAACAGACTGCCGTACACAGCCGCAAACCGCTGAACTGACCGCCAACGCTGCCGAAATCAGGGTAAAGAAGCAAAAGGCATTTTAAACAAAAAAAATATACAACAAAAACTGCGAGCATACGAAGTATAACGATAATCTTTAGTGATGATAAATTTTAGGGAATTAAAATCACGAAAGGAATCCACAAGGTAGAGGAAGGGAGTATATTTAAAAGGAAACAAAGTAGCAAAACAAGAGGACATAGTCTTAGATTAGAGGGGCAAAGGTTTAAAAGTAACATCAGGAAGCATTATTTTACTGAGAGGGTGGTGGATACATGGAACAGTCTTCCAGTAGAAGGGGTTGAGGCCAAAACAGTGATTGAGTTTAAGCAGGCATGGGATAGGCATAAGGATATCCTAAACAAAAGATAAATCCAGGTAAAGTATCCATGTAATTGGGCAGAC
This sequence comes from Leptobrachium leishanense, assembly GCA_009667805.1. NCBI lineage: Eukaryota > Metazoa > Chordata > Amphibia > Anura > Megophryidae > Leptobrachium > Leptobrachium leishanense. Next base: position 34,042,035 of record CM019074.1, on the reverse strand, counting down.
TAGATGGGCCGAAAGGTTCTTATCTGCCGACATATTCTATGTTTCTAAGAAAGGATAGTGCATGAAAGGCACACTCCACTCTAGTGAACGAGCTGCTCTGGGTTTTCAGGTAACCGTTTCCATTCAGTCGAGATATCAGTTTACAAAACCCTCACTAACTCAGCGCCCCACTACCTGTCCTCACTAATCACCAAATACACCCCGGCCCGCTCCCTAAGGTCAAACAGTGACCTGCGCCTAGCTTCTCCCCGCATCACCTCTTCCCATGATAGACTGCAGGATTTCTCACGCGCAGCCCCCACTCTCTGGAACGCTCTCCCTCGTACTGTCAGACTTTCCCCTAACTTCTCTTCCTTCAAACGCTCCCTGAAAACGTTCCTATTTAGGGAAGCCTACCACCCAACTCACTGACGCAACCATCAATCACTCTCACCTTACAGTCCTCTCCTCCTGTTTCCAACCCCAACCCTCCCAGATTGTGAGTTCCTACGGGAATAGGGCCCTCATCTCCTCCTGTACTGTTTGTCAAATGTTGTTCAATATATTGTAACCCTGTCTATACTGTGCTTATTGTACAGCGCTGCGGAATATGCTGGCGCTTTATAAATAAACAATAATAATAATAATAATAATAGTGCCATTCCATTATTGCAATATTTCATATTTCTACATAAGCGACAGACAAACTCCGTCAGTATTATAAGATATAAAGCTCCTCCATTTGCGGACCATTCCCGACCTAATAGATGAGACGACTATCCTTGGCGCTCCCTAGTTTTCTCTGTGATGATTGGACAGGTCCCAAAATTCGTTAGTTTTTTCCATACTTTATTTGCATTTCTTCTTTAGCTACATTACACTCATTTCATTTTCACTGTTTTAAAAACTCCATTTTGGGCAGTACATAGGTCAATTTGCACCCGCTGTGCGAATGTGGGCTCGTATACTTACAATGACAAAGGTATCGACGAGAAACACGCGACGTAGGTCCTTGTGTTTTTTTTTAGTTTTTTTTTTAAATGTCGAAGATTGGTGAATATAAACCAATGACAAGTTCACTTTTACACTGGGGTCAGCAATCTTGGCCTTCCAGATGGAACTACGTTCCAAAAAGGGTCAACATATCTCATGATTGGCTGAGCATCATGGGAGCTGTAGTTTCAAGACATATGACGGGCCAAGGTAGCTGACCCCTGATACACCTTTCCAGAGGTTTGGTTGAGATCTACAGCTAGTGCTTTACTCAACTGAGCTCAAAATCTCTAGCGGTAACACTGTTACACCGGCGCTGATTTGTATCGTAGACAGATGGAAAAGTATCTTATTGATTTATTTATTTATAAAGTATTTTACCAGGAAGGATACATTGAGATTTCTCTCGTTTTCAAGTATGTCCTGGGTTCAAGAACATTGAAATTTTACAGTCGTTACAGAAATACAAAGTAATAAAAAGCAAGATATTAAAAAACACAACACAAATATACAGATTAACAGAAAATAAATATGTAGGAAATAGTCACTGTGTTACATGTTTACAGGTGCATTCTGTATATAGTCACTGTGTTACATGTTTACAGGTGCATTCTGTATATAGTCACTGTGTTACATGTTTACAGGTGCATTCTGTATATAGTCACTATGTTACATGTTTACAGTTGCATTCTGTATATAGTCACTATGTTACATGTTTACAGGTGCATTCTGTATATAGTCACTATGTTACATGTTTACAGGTGCATTCTGTATATAGTCACTGTGTTACATGTTTACAGGTGCATTCTGTATATAATCACTATGTTACATGTTTACAGGTGCATTCTATATATAGTCATTGTGCTACATGTTTACAGGTGCATTCTGTATATAGTCACTATGTTGCAAGTTTACAGGTGCATTCTGTATTGAGGTATGTTAATAGAGATCTCTTAAGTGACTTAAGACTGGGAGAAGATTTGATGGCGTCTGGGAGGTTATTCCATAATTGCGGTGCTCTGTAGGAAAAGGAGGATCGAGACACTTTATTTTTGTATTGTGGTATTGTAAGTAAGGTGCAGGTCCTGGATCGGAGGTTATAGGATGATGGAACTGCTGGGGAAGCAGCCTATTCAGGTAGGGTGGTAGCTTCCCAGAAAGGCTCTTAAACACCAGGTTGGAAAGGTGAAGAGTGCGTCTAGATTCCAGTGATGGCCAGTTTAGTTCTTTTAACATGTTACAGTGGTGGGTCATGTAGTTACATTGTAGCACAAAGCAGCAGAATGAGTTATACAATGTAGTAAGTTTCTGAAGGTGCGTTTGCGGGGCCATTGCATACACTACATACTACTACGGCGTCATGCATCATACTAACTTACACAAAAATATTAATACTCCTTAGTAGCATAACGGCTTACTATGACATCATGTCTCTAAAATAACATGGAAAATGCTTTCCGAACTACTTAAAAGAGGAAAACACACCTTTAAGAAATCCTAATTAATCCAATAGATTGCAGACAATTTATTTTAGAATCGCAATAGCTACAGCTCTGTCCGTTTCTTGTAAGAGACGGCAACACCGCAGGGCTTTGCTCCTTCCACCGATGCAGATAAGAGCAAAGCATTACATGTAAAACAAACCAAGGAAACTCAAGTATGAAAAACCCACAAGCATATTACCGCCTTAACCTGCCGCCGCTCCCTGGACACGTTATGTGTACGAGCAGCCTGCTGAGAACTATGAGCTGCCACACCAAGGCAATTACCACTACCACATCCTGAACTCTGGGCTGCCGTCTGAGTAAAACAGAGCACAGACAGCGGTGCAGATCACGTTTCCAGGACTGATCGAGTGCAACAGGAGCATATTCTCCGCCGGGGAAGAAAAACCTTGTATTGTTTCATTGATATGACAGACCTAAACCGCGCCGGCTGCATATGCCGGAAAAATATTAGATAGTGGTATATAATGATGTAAAACACCAGAACCGATAACCTGACACATTCACTAATCTCTCACTGCTATTGCTTTTGACATAAAGGCCTGATTGCTAATACGCTGACGCTGTTACAACACAAATGTTGATGTGTGCTCTGAGTCTGTTAAGTGTGTATCTTTCAGTGTGATACAGTTGCATGTTACGTGACACAGCGATACATACAGGTCGACACATTCAGGTCGTCTGTGCACCCACTGCCCTGAGGGCTTGAATAATATGAAGAACATATCCCAGAGATGCTCACTGACATACAGGGTTATTCAAAGAGCTCCGAATTGCTTGAGAAAGGTAACCGAACGCTGAAAATCAGCATTCGGTTACCTTTCCTGGCCATTCGGCTATCCAGAGAGCAGGCAATTCGCCAAATCCTAGCGAATTGCCTGAACATACGGTGCCTGTTCGGTGCCTGTTCGAGGGCAGTGAAAACCCCATGAAAAAACACTGCTTCGGCTATTCAGAGAACACAAACCAGCAGTGAAAGGTTCCCCTAATGCCCTGCCATTCGGTGGTTTCATTCGGCAGGTTTATTCAGGCAAATCCCATAGGCTTCAATGTTAAAAATAATCCCGTTTTAATTCAATATCTAACAAACCGTTCATTATAAAATTCTGCAGTAAAGAGTCTCTTTATTTATAGATTTTTTAGGATATTTTAAGCATTTTTCTGTATTTTTTTTTTTTTTAAAGTCCGATTTTTTTTTTTTCATTTTAAAGTTTTCTTCTTTTTTCTGTAACAGCCCTCTTTATTATCATTCCCTGGACCTCATATGCAAATTTCAGACATTTTCAGTACACTCAGTAGTTTCTTTGCAAACAGCGTTTCACAATCACACATTCATACAAACTGTTTTGTTAATTTATTCACTGCCTCTTCTGCCGTGTCGAAGGCTGCGATCGGCTCCTGTTCGGGTTTTTCCGTGGTTTTTGGCAGGTTAATCCAGATGTTTTTGCGGGTTTTCGGCGTGCATTCGCTGGGTTTTGCGGTGAGTTTTCGTCGGGTTTGCTGCAGTTTTTCCCTGCAATTCGACGGCCCTGTGGTGCTTGCTGAATACACCGCAGGGTCGCCTAAATGGGATCAGCAAAACTAACCGAATTGAAGAGAACGAAAAGTCACCGAACGTGCGGTGACTTTTCGAATCTCTTTGAATAACCCTGATAATATCACTATTCGTTCTCTTAAGAGACCCAAAACTGAAAATTTCTCATAATGAAATAGTTCTTTTCAGCTTTTTTTTTTTTTCTTGTACTGCGGTTTTGTGATGACACCATGTGATATTTTAGAGGTACCTTCTTCTCAATCCTTGCAATTTACAAGTAAAATATCGCCGAAAAAAGCAACAAAAAAAAAGATACGTATGTCTAATCTAGGACACTCGAGACCTAGTGGCTGGCACCTAAGCACGAAGTGGGGAGGAGGTTGTGATGGTGGATGGGTGGGTGGCACTGTATATAAAATGATCGTCCTAAACCACAGAAGAAGAGAATGAGTTGATGTGAGTGGCTTGTGGCAGGAAGAGCTGATACTGCAAGAAGAAAAGGAAAGGCTAATATTTTAAGCTATTGGGGTTAGCGGAAGCAACATATCTCACCGTCTTGAGGCAAATCAGACTAATGTTTAATAACAGTGATTCTGCTCATTTATAGTAATGCGAGCTGTGCAATACATGGATCATATTACAGGGCTACTAACAAACAATAAGGACAAAAGAAGAGGCAAAACATTTTTAGGCAACCTATTCCATATATACATTGTATAACTCATTCTGCCGCTTTGTGCTACAATGTAACTACATGACCCACCATTGTGACATGTTAAAAGAGATAAACTGGTCGTCGCTGGAATCTAGACGCACCCTTCACCTTTCCAACCTGGTGTTTAAGAGCTTTTCTGGGAAGCTACCACCCTACCTGAATAGGCTGCTTCCCCAGCAGTTCCCTCATCCTATAACCTCCTATCCAGGACCAGCACCTTACTTACAATACCACAATACAAAAAGAAAGTGGCTCGATCCTCATTATCCTACAGAGCACCGCAATTATGGAATAACCTCCCAGAAGCCATAAATTTCCCCCCCAGTCTAAAGTCCTTTAAGAGATCTCTGTTAATATACCTCGATACAGAATGCACCTGTAAACATGTAACATAGTGACTATATACAGAATGCACCTGTAAACATGAAACACAGTGACTATATACAGAATGCACCTGTAAACATGTAAAACAGTGACTATATACAGAATGCGCCTGTAAACATGTAACAGAGTGACTATATATAGAATGCACCTGTAAACATGTAACACAGTGACTATATACAGAATGCACCTGTAAACATGTAACACAGTGACTATATACAGGATGCACCTGTAAACATGTAACACAGTGACTATATACAGAATGCACCTGTAAACATGTAACACAGTGACTATATACAGAATGCACCTGTAAACATGTAACATAGTGACTATATACAGAATGCATCTGTAAACATGTAACATAATGACTATATACAGGATGCACCTGTAAACATGTGACATAGTGACTATATACAGAATGCACCTGTAAACATGTAACACAGTGACTATATACAGAATGCACCTGTAAAAATGTAACACAGTGACTATATATAGAATGCACCTGTAAACATGTAACATAGTGACTATATACAGAATGCACCTGTAAACATGTAACATAGTGACTATATACAGAATGCACCTGTAAACATGTAACACAGTGACTATATACAGAATGCACCTGTAAACATGTGACATAGTGACTTTATACAGAATGCATCTGTAAACATGTAACACAGTGACTATATACACAATGCACCTGTAAACATGTAACATAGTGACTATATACACAATGCACCTGTAAACATGTAACATAGTGACTATATTTCCTACATATTTATTTTCTGTGTTAACCTGTATATTTGTGTTATATTTTTAACATCTTGCATTTTATTACTTTTAATTTTTACAGTAAGTACAAAAATAAAATGTTCTTGAACCCAGGACATACGTGAAAACGAGAGAAATCTCAATGTATCCTTCCAGGTAAAATACTTTATAAATAAATATATAAATAAAACTAAATAACCTAGGTGTAAATATTTTCATTTGAGCACTTCCAAAATTCTAATAAAAAAAACATAATAATGTTATTTATTATAAATGATAATTATTATACTTTTTCTGTAAAGTACCAACGCATTCCACAGCGCTGTACGCGAATATAATTGGTACAGTTAAAACATTTGGGCATGGGAGGACTATTATGCATATTGTCATGTATTAGAAATGAAAAAGGCCCTAAAAATAAAACAAGTAACTTCTATTAATGGAGAAAAGTTAGATTCAAAGTGTTTTGTTTTTTTTTACCATTTTCTTTATAATAAGTGGCCTAGGAATAGTGTCTAATCTAGAAATGGATAAATCTATCAGGGTTATTCAAAGAGCTCCGAATTGTGGCCAAAAGGAAACCGAACGCTGAAATTCTGCGTACGGTTACCTTTCCTGGCCATTCGGCTATCCAGAGAGCAGGCAGTTCCCCAAATGTTGGCGAATTGCCTGCACATACGGAGCCTGTTCAGCAGTGAAAGGTTGCCGAAATGCCCTGCCATTCGGTGGTTTCATTCGACAGGTTTATTCAGGCGAATCCCATAGGCTTCAATGTTAAAAAATATTCCTGTTTTAATTCAATATCTAATAAACCGTTGATTATAATATTATGCAGTAAAAAGTCTCTTTATTTATAGATTTTTTAGGATCTTTTAAGCATTTTTCGGGATTTTTTTGCGAAAACGTTTTTTTTTTTAAATCGTTCTTTCTTTTTTCTGTAACTGCCCCTTTATTATCATTCATTGGATTTATATGTGAATTTCAGACATTTTCGTTCAGTAGTTTCTTTGCAAACAGCGTTTGACTTTTCAAACATTCAAGCAAACTGTTTGGTTTTTTTTTCACTCCATTCGTCTGCGGTGTCGGATTTTTCCGGCGGCTGCTCTGCACTGTGATCGGCGGATGCTCGGGTTTCTCCGGCGTGTTCGGCGGGGTTAATGCAGATGTTTTTGCGGGTTTCGGCGTGCGTTCGCCAGGTTTTGCAGTGAGTGTTCGTCGGGTTTGCGGCGGCTTTTCCCTGCACTACGATGGCCCTGTGGTGCTTGCTGAATACACTGCAGGGTCGCCGAAATGGGATCGCAGAATCGCCCCGAATTGAAGAGAACGAAAAGTCACCAAACGTGCAGTGACTTTTCAATTCTCTTTGAATAACCCTGTATATCCCAGACTTTAAATTACAAGCAAATGAAGAGCTACAATATTAATATACCGTATTTTTCGCTCCATAAGACGCACCTGACCATAAGACTCTAGTTTTTAGAGGAGGAAAACAGGAAAATAAATATTCTGAATCAAATAGTGTAATAATGGATATACTGCCCCAGCTCATGGATACTGTCCCCAGCTCATGGATACTGTCCCCCAGCTCATGGATACTGTCCCCCAGCTCATGGATACTGTCCCCAGCTCATGGATACTGTCCCCCAGCTCATGGATACTGTCCCCCAGCTCATGGATACTGCCCCCAGCTCATGGATACTGTCCCCCAGCTCATGGATACTGTCCCCCAGCTCATGGATAATGTCCCCCAGCACATGGATAATGCCCCAAATCACACATGGATATGCCCCAGCTCATGGATATGTCCCAACTCACACATGGATATGCCCCAGCTCACACATGGATTTGCCCCAGCTCATGGATATGCCCCAGCTCATGGATATGCCCCAGCTCACACATGGATTTGCCCCAGCTCACACATGGATATGCCCCAGCTCACACATGGATTTGCCCCAGCTCACACATGGATTTGCCCCAGCTCATGGATATGTCCCAACTCATGGATTTGCCCCAGCTCGTGGATACAGCCCCAGCTCACAACTGGATATGCCTCAGCTCACACATGGATATGTCTCAGCTCATGGATTTGCCCCAGCTCATGGATTTGCCCCAGCTCACACATGGATATGCCCCAGCTCATGGATTTGCCCCAGCTCATGGATATGCCCCAGCTCATGGATATGCCCCAGCTCATGGATACTGCCCCAGCTCACACGTGGATATGCCTCAGCTCACCTGCCGCCGCCGCGTTCGTCTCCCTCTGAGCGTGAGTCTGGCGGCAGGAAGCTTGGGCACTCGCCTGGGGGAGCCACGTGACCGCGATCTCGCGAGATCGCGGTCACGTGGCTCCCCCAGGCGAGTGCCCAAGCTCCTTGTCGCCGGACGCACGCTCAAAGGGAGCCGAACGCGGTGGCGGCAGGTGAGCTGGGGCATATCATCATTTTTGGGCATCATTTTTTGGACATTGGGGAGAAAAGTGCGTCTTATGGAGCGAAAAATACGGTACTATAGATATGGACAATAATGGTGGAGGGATATTTGACATACCCCCCGTTCACCCGTAATCCTTTCTGACAATATTCTCTGCATTGCATGAAACCGTAAAGCCCTACCTACCTTTCCCCTTTGCTTCAGCACTGATTTCCACCTTGGTGAAAGCAGATGTATGTGACGGTACACCAATCTGTCCCTCTGTTTCTTCGCAGTAGAGTCTCAGGGACAAGATTAATTATTAATGAACTTTTAGAATTGCATGCTGTCCATTTTTCTCCAGGATGCAATAAGAGTTTTAGACATTATTCTGCTTAAATCCTCCAACTTCCCTCTGAGCTGGAAGCGGCAGGAGCACTGGCCTTTGCAGGCCAAACTAAAAAACTCTGAGCCCTATTCCATGGATGCTGCTGAGCAGAGTGTTCAAGTCGTAGAGCGTAAGGCACCGTAGATGGGCGACTGACTTGGTCACCCGACTACTGACAATGCCATTGGCCAATCAGGGTCGCCCACTGAAAGCGTCTGTGGACTACTCAGGTCAGCCGATGGACAGGGCGCTGAACGAAACAAAAAAAAACTGCTGCGGGGAGAAAAATAAACTGTCTTTGAAGTTGAAATGGAGTTTCAGCACCAAGGACAGCCCACGTCCAGCGCAGCTGAAGGAGGGGAGAAAAAAAAATCCTTACCAAAGGCTGCAGGGGATTAACCCCCTGTCTCTGGTGCTGAAATAGGTTCAAAGAAAAAAGAAAAAAAGAAAAAAAAAGATGTGTTCGGCAAGAGAAAACAAAGCCTTGACGTTTTTTTAAAAAAAAAGTTGGACCCCCAAAATTTTGCTTAAAAAATCCAGAAAAGTACCTAAAAAAAAATAATCAATAAATAAAAAGGCTTTTTGCTGCGGATTAAATAAATAAACGGTTGAATAAAAAATATCTAAAAACGAAATGATTTTTTACATTGAATCCTATGGGCTCTATCCCTGCCGCAGCATGGCGGTTTAACTATACAATTCATGTTTTACATGTAAACTTGAACCAGATCGTCCCGGCATCGTCTGATAATTCCAAATAATTTAGAAAGCTCTCCAGCCTGTTGTAGTCGCAAAAAATCATCTGAAGTCATGTTCGGCTGCAGTGGAAGAGGGCTGATATACCTGCATGTTGTGGGCTCAGTTGGAGGACTTCAGACGATATCAGATGATAGCACCATCTCACAAATACAGACCCAGTGGTTGGCCAGCCTAATAGCTCGTGCTCTCTGCTTCATTTTTTTAGCACCTTATTCCATTTACTTGCTTACTGTACACTATCAGGGCTATCCAAAGAGATGCGAATTGCTTGAGAAAGGTAACCGAACGCTGAAAATCACCTTTCTTGGCCATTCGGCTATCCAGAGAGCAGGCAATTCGCCAAATCCTGGCGAATTGCCTGCACATACGGTGCCTGTTCGGTGCCTGTTCGAGGGCAGTGAAATCCTCATGAAAAGCACTGCTTCGGCTACTCAGAGAACGAAAACCAGCAGTGAAAGGTTCCCGACATGCCCTGCCATTCGGTGGTTTAATTCGGCAAGTTAATTCAGGCGAATCCCATAGGCTTCAATGTTAAAAATATTCCCGTTTTAATTCAATATCTAATAAACCGTTCATTATAAAATTCTGCAGTAAAGAGTCTCTTTATTTATAGATTTTTTAGGATACTTTAAGCATTTTTCAGAATTTTTTTTTAAAAAAGTCAGATTTTTTTTTCTTTTTTTCAAGTTGACTTATTTTTTCTGTAACAGCCCTTTTTATTATCATTCATTGGACCTCATATGCAAATTTCAGACATTTTCGCTCAGTAGTTTCTTTGCAAACAGCTTTTCACTTTCACATTCATACAAACTGTTTTGCTAATTTATTCACCTCCCTCTGTCTGCGGTCTCGGCTTTTTCCAGCGGCTTCGCTGCGTGTGATCGGCTCCTGCTCGGGTTTTTCCGGCGTCTTTGACGGGTTAATTCAGATGTTTTTGCGGGTTTTTGGCGTGCATTCGGCAGGTTTTGCGGTTAGTTTTTGTCAGGTTTGCGGTAGCTTTTCCCTGCAATTCGGGGACCCTGTGGTGCTTGCTGAATACACCGCAGGGTCACCGAAATGGGATCGGCAACACGAACCAAATTGAAGAGAACGAAAAGTCACCGAACGTGCGGTGACTTTTCGAATCTCTTTGGATAACCCTGTATATTTTATATTGGAGACATTAATGTGCAACTAGCAGATGAGGAACTTGCTATTCCAACCTAGCAAGTCCTTCATGTGCACCAGACGTTATTCAAGTGTGAATAACATCTTCTAAACCCTGGTGTTAAGAGACTGCAATTAAACTCAATCACTTGACACTGGAGAAGTGCGTTTTATTTCGTTACGAATTAAAATTCGAACAAAATTTTCTCGATTTGTATTTCGGAAGTGCTTCCAAAATACGAATCAGTTCCGACCGAAACGGAACGTAAAGGTATAAAACAAACTGATTTTCTTTTTACTAATCAATTTGTTATACTGTTTCACTAAAACTGGGCACCGCGTCCCTGTCCATTGGCCGTGGTGCTGAATCTGTTGTATTCAGCACCTCTGGCCATGGACATTGCCATGGTGCCGTTCGGTACGATTCGGCGGCAGTGAAATTCCCTATGGAGAAGTAATGGTTAATCCTTTCAGAGAATGCAGAACAGCACCGAGTTTGCATTGCGTTCGCTCCTGAGGCTTGCGGAGCTGCTATCCATGGTGTTGAAACCTATTCAGCACCAAGGACAGCAGCCCTGCAGTGCTCCGGAGCCCCACGGAGCAGCTATCTATTGTGCTGAATGGGTTTCAGCACCAAGAATAGCTGCTGTCCTTGGTACTGAATAGGTTTCAGCACCAAAGACAGGGGGATTAGGTATTTTTTTTAACCCTAATCTAAGTAATTAATTCATCCGTTTCACATTCCGAAATAACTAATTAAAACGAAATACCAATTGATCCGAAAAACGAATCACCAATAAAAATAGAAATAAGGAGTCAATCTGAAATACGAATTACCGATCGTCCGAACTAACGAATCAATCCGAAATACGGTAACATAACGAATGCACTGAAACGACCAAATTGATCCGAATTTTTTTTTTACATTGTGCACATGTTTACCTGACACATTAATCTAACTCCACCAAAAAAAATCAAATCCTTTGGTGGAGAAAGCAGCGCGATCTGCTGTTTCGTAGGTAGCTTAACAATGAGAACAAATAGTTCCCTGTGTTTCTCCATGAATCCTTCTGTCGCTTGGTGAGCTCCTGCAGAGCTTGCACAAGATTGCGCCTGGTTCCAATGGAGCTCCGCACCATTATCACTTAACACCAGCAAAGAATTTTATCTCGAGCTTCTGAGGAAGCGAATCGGTCAGAATATGGGTGTTAATATTCAGACTCTGATGGAAAAAAGCAGGTTTAATATTTTTCCAGTACGTTCTGACTTTTAATGACAACCATGGAATAGGGCCCTCTGTGTTTAAGAAAACTAAATACCTCTGTTTCTGATTTGTGTGGGTATATTGGGTTCAAAATGCAGAAGACAATTTCTTGATAACCCGTGAACATGTTGGATCATTGACTCGAAGGCTTGACAAAGGCTTTTGCACAGCCTACACGTTGCCTGTCTAGATGCTCTACTAAACGTATGAACCCCGATTGGTGTGCCTGGATCCTTTTTCTCTCTTGCTACATTGTGTCCCAAATTTGGCCCTTCGTGTCCACGCTAAAGGTTCACTTGTATCAAAGTTGTGGCTGGGTTATTTGTGGCTGTGTGCGGAGTTCCTTGCTTGCTGTATTGTTGACACTTGTCATGCACTTACCCCCACTTCCCGGGGAACAGGTTTGCACTGCATCCTCTGTCTCTGCCTCATGAGGCTGGAATCCGTTAGCATTCGAGTCCATCTCCCGGGCTCTCTTTGAGGAGCACATGCTCAAATCTGTAACATGAGGTGAATAAATGAAGGAATCTTCAACAACACATGTTATTGAAACTCAGAGTAAATGACCAGGTCTTCGTCACTCCAGTATTTTAGAAGGAACATATTAATAAAATATATAGACATCTCTTCGGGCCCTTTACATTCTTACGCAAGATTCTCACACTCCTAACTTGCATTGCTTTCTTAGTATCTGCTTTAAATAACTACGTAGAAAAGGCAAAAGTATTTAAAGGAACACTATCAGGGTTATTCAAAGTGAATCGAAAAGCCACTGCACGTTCGGTGACTTTTCGTTCTCTTCAATTCGGTGCGATTTGGCGATCCCATTTCGGCGATGCTGCGGTGTATTCAGCAAGCACCACAGGGCTGTCATAATGCAGGGAAAAGTCGCCGCAAACCCGCCGAAAACTCACCGCAAAACGAGGGATAACGCACACCGAAACCCGCAAAAACATCTGGATTAACCCACTGAAGACGCCGGAGAAACCCAAGCAGGAGTCGATCCGCCGGAAAAACCCGACACCATAGACGAATGAAGAAAAAAACAGTACGCTTGAATGTTTGAAAAGTGAAACGCTGTTTGCAAATAAACTACTGAGCGAAAATGTCTGAAATTTACATATAAGATCCAATGACTGATAATAAATGACTGATAATAAAAAGGGCTGTTAATAAAAATAAATAAAGAAAAAATAAAAAACGATTTAAAAAAACGTAAAAAAATGTTTGCAAAAATATCCCAAAAAATGCCTAAAAGGTCCTAAAAAATCTAAAAATAAAGAGACTTTTTACTGCAGAATATAATAATGAACGGTTTATTAGATATTGAATTAAAACGGGAATATTTTTAACATTGAAGCCTATGGGATTCGCCTGAATAAACCTGCCGAATTAAACCATCGAATGGCAGGGCAATTCGGCAACTTTTCACTGCTGTTTTTTGTTCTCTGAATAGATGAAGCATTGCTTCTCTATAGGGATTTCACTGCCCTCGAACAGGCACCGTATGTGCAGGCAATTCTCCAGGATTTGGCGAACTGCCTGCTATCGGGATAGCCGAATGGTCAGGAAATTTTCAGCATTCGGTTACCTTTCGGCCCCAATTCGGAGCTCTGTGAATAACCCTGTATACTCATCCTGAACACGTTTAGCTTTTTAAAGTGGCCAGGATGTGAGGAGTGCCCCCTCCCTCCTGCCCCGATCTGGAGAAAATGCTGGGTGAATGCCAATGCCACCAGCAGCCTTGATTTTGAAGTTCCCAGCTGTCGATCACCGGATCGGTCAGTAATGATGTCAATATGCAGGAAACGCGCTGATGTCATTCTCTGAGACCACCTGCAACAGCGAGTGGTCTTCCAGAGGCAGCCAATGGATCCGATTCACCATTCTACATAGGGCTGCAACTAAAGATTATTTTCATAATCGACTAGATGGCCGATTGTTTTAATAATTATCCGATTTATCGGATAAAAAAGGTACAATTTTTTTGTTTGCTTGAGGGAACACTATGAAAAAAAAAAAAAAAAATCCCCCATTTATCCCTACTTTTTTTTCTTACACAATTTACGTGCTGTACGTAACTTTGAAACGTACGTATGCAACTTGCATATCTTGCATAACTCGCCTACTTTTTGCACGCAGGTTACGCGGCCAGAGACAAGGAGTGGGAGGAGGGACCACGGGTGGAAGGGAATGAGTTTGAGGAAGGGAAAAGACCCATGTGTGAGAAGAGGTTTGGGGAAAGGGATTGGACCAAAGGGAGGGATGGCAGCTCTGGACGGGAGAGAGGAAGGTAGGGAGGGTGGTGGCACAGGACTCCAAGTAAGGATATAACACCGGTAGTACAGCTCCTCCACCCAGTGGCAGTAATATAGTTTTGCTACTATTGTAAACTAAATAAAAACAAACTGGCTGTGTCTGACATAACCCTAGAACTAAATCACACCAAATAAAGCAACAGCACGTCTTAAATAATCAGCTCCTCTGTAGCGTTTGAGCTTACTAACATTTAACTCAGTCTGACTTTGAATGTTGTGTGCTGTACACAGGCCGACTAATTGACCAACCGATTAATCGATAATGAAAATAGTTGACTATTCTCATTATCGATTACCGTAGATACTCGTGTATACCGCAAGTTTTTTGAGCAATAAATCAAGCTTAAAACTGTAGGGGTTATACACGGGACAGCTGCGAGGGAGTGAAGATCTGATTGCTTCCAGGAGCTGTCTGACACGTGCACGCTCTGGGATCCCAACTTAACCCTGCAGCCCTGATTTTAACCATTAACCCTTAATGACTGCAGCCCTCAAGTACCCCTGTACAAAACATCTCCAATACTATTCAGCCCTCTATTAACCCTTCAATCCAAAAATCTACATTAACCTTTGCAATAAAAAACAGTAACATTAACCCCTTTAATAAATAATTTCTGTACGTCACAATTTATCAAATTTATCATATACTCTGCTTCATATAAAAATATAAATTTTTCAAGGTAAAGCAAGCTTTTATCAATTTCAAAATGTGTCTTTTTGTAGTGCATGAGTATATGCAGAGGTTCCTAAAATTTTATATATATATATATATAATCTTATTAAATGCAATTGCAATAATTAAATCTAAAAAATGTGCCCTTACGCCATACCTGCGCTTACGGGTTTTATTTATTTAGTTTCATGTGCAGAACTTTATTATAAGAGAATTATATTACATAGCAATCAAAACGCTCAATTACATCTATCACCATTCTAAAATAGCCACGATTATGCATTACCTCTCACTCTGCACCCCTGCTCTCTAACAACCATTGGAGGAACGAGGGTGAGAGTGGGGTGGAATGAACATGAAATAAAAACATGGAACAACAGTAACTTAACAGACTTTTGTCGTGTTTTGGAAAATTTATACTTCCATAATTTTGCTCCTAGCGTTATATTCGAGTATCTTGAGTAATATTCTTATTTCCATAATGAATCTCTACCCCTCGCGTTATACTCGGGTCGCGTTATACTCGAGTATCTACGGTAGTTGTCGATTAATCGATTAGTTGTTTCAGCCCTCATTCTATGCAGTCATTATTATTATTATTATTATTATTTATTAAGCGCCAACACATTCCACAGCGCTGTACAAGGTGCAATGGGTAAAGACAGGACAATTCTACAATACATACAGGAGGCAAGACAGTATTACTGCCAGCAGATACAGGAGGACATGAGGGCCCTATTCCAAAAAACTTGCGTTCGTAAAGTGCACAGGTCTGTAGCACTTCGCAATATGCTGAGTTCCTGAGCTACGTGAGTTGCGTCGGTGCGCAAATTGCGTAGAAAAGCTTCAGAGACTTCCAGGATTGGAAGCCTCTGAGCTGAAGACAAGGAGCTGCAGGTGGTGAAAAACAACAGGTGAGTAAAATCCACCGAAAATAAAATAAAAATATAAAAAGCCAGAGGTTGTCAGCAGCAACTGACCAATTATTTAAGGGCAGGAAAAAGGGAACTCTTTTTAATAGAGAATCCATTTAACTGTCATTTTAGATAAGGTGTGGACAACTACGGCCCTCCAGATGTTTTGAAACTACATTTCCCCTGATGCTCGGCTGCTCATTAGGTTTGCAGAACCTCAAGGGAAATAATAGTTCCAAAACATTTGGAGGGTCAGGGTCGCTGAGCCCTGATTTATAGGAATATTTAATATTACAATATGTCATTTCACTGCCCTGTCCTGGGATACTTGTAATTAACCCCTTAGTGACCGGGCGGTTTTACACAAATCCGTCCTTTAGTGACCACTGCTGTTTTTACGTTTCTGCGCTGTTCATGTTTAGGTCAAATTTTCCTCTTACTCGTTTATTCAACCCACACATATTATACACCCTTTTTCCCGCCATTAAATGGACTTTCTAAAAATACCATTATTTCCATCATATCAAATAATTTACTATAAAAAAAATATGAAATATGATGAAAAAATGGTAAATACACACTTTTTCGTAATTTAATCCCCAAAATCTACAACCACCAAAAAAGACCCCAGCTAAATAGTTTCAAAATTTTGTCCCGAGACTAGAAATACCCAATTTGTACAAGTCTTTGCTTTTTAACCCCTTCACTGCTGAGCCAGTTCACCTATGTGCGCTGCGCTCATTCTGACCTTTTTGTGCTAATTATTTTTAGATGACAGCCTAGGTCCTATTTAACTAAACCCCTCTAGACAAAAATTTTTTTTTTTTTTTTAATTATTTTCTTTTTTTAATATTTATTTTTTTTATTGTATTTTTAAACCAAACCTGGTCATGTTTGGTATCATTGGAAAGGCCATGATCAATGATGTCACATATGACCATCTAGCTGCCACGGATCGAGAGATATGGGGATCCAAAGGATCCCCCTATCTCTACATGGCAGCTAGAGGGTTAACTGGCCCACTGACATCCTCTCACATATGGTGAGGTTGTCAGTGGGTGGGGGGGGGGACGTGGAGGCTTGGCTGACATCCAAGATGTCAGCCCCCTCCAGGTTCGAATCACGTTTCGGCGCCGATTAGCGCCGAATCGCGATCCGGCAGCGACAATGTTAATGCTATACACTGCTGAAAAGGAGCCACCCTCCCCTTCCTGAATTTTTACTACCGGCGCTTGCCGATGACATCATTGGATCCACCGGCCCCCAGGAAATGGCGAGGCAAGCTTCCAGCTTGCCTTAACCGCCGAAGGAACGAGCGAGGAAGGTGAGTATCGGCGGGAGGGAGGTTAAGGGAGGTTAAGGTCTAAGGGAGACCCGTGGGCAGGACGTACATAGTACGTCAGCGGTCGGGAAGGGGTTAATAGAAATCCTGGTGTCATTTGTTTCTGATTGATAGATAATTTATAAAATGTTTATCAGAAACAAATGACACCGGGATTTCTATTAATTACAAGTATCCCAAGACAGGGCAGAGAAATTACATATTGTAATATTGATATAAATCAGGGGTCAGCGACCCTGACCCTCCAAGGGCTGTATTACGTTCCTTGCGCAAAAATGCTAGCACAGCGCAATTTTCTTCGCACGCAGCGTTAACCGTTAACGCGTGTAAATTAACGCTGGTATTACGATCCGAGCGCATTTTTTCATCCGTCCGAAAAATATTGCGCGTAAAAAATACGCACGAAAATGCACGCATATTAACGCTGCGCGCAGAAATCGGTGTGCAGACTGTTTTTTCACGCGATTCAGCCAATCAGAATTAAGAACCACAATTGTCTCCCGTTCAGTTTTTGCACCTGTAAAAATCAATCTGAGTATATATGCTGCAGCAATAATAAAAACACGCACAACCTCTCAATTTTATTGTTTGGGTATGTGTAGAATGTGTAACTATACTGTGCTGTATTTTTTTTTTCGTGCTGGTGTATTTGGTTTCGGCCAGAACGTTCAGATTTGCAGTTACCACCAGCTTTTAAAAGACGTTAAAATTATGCGCGCAAACGTTGTTCGTAAAAATTTGTGCATCGATTGTAATACCATCCGCGTACCAGCGCACGAACGCATTTGTGCTCACGATGTTAAGTATGGGATGCGCACACAAACTTTTGCTCGCGCAGGGTAACTCGCGTTAGACGTTAACAAGCATTTTGTGCGCGAACGTCGTAATACGACGTTCAGTGCGAAGGGTTTTTCCCCTCGCATTAATGCGTTTTTGCGCACGCGCACAATTGTGCGAGAAGAATGTAATATGGCCCCAAATGTTTTGGAACTATATTCCCCATGAACCACTAGGCCGCCGTCATTGGGTTTATGAACACTCACTTGGTAATGAAGGGGTTAAACGTCGGCTCTGGTCGACACACACGGGCAGGCATTACGTTAATTGGGAAGGCAATTCCTCTCGCTTATCACATTTTGCACAAAGTGTAAAATAAAATAATGATGTACCGCAATGTCCCCCTGCTGTGTCAACACACATCAATACCTTCACGAACATCTACAGACCGCTGACAGACATTCTGTGCAATATCTAGGACATAACCTTTGGTGTAAACATGACCCGAAACAACAGGCAAGTAACTATGAATCGAATAAATCTGTACGTAGACACGGCCCCTGTGTTTGATATACCCACCATAAACCACTTCTAATGCTGTGGTTTATTGGAGTTCACTTTAACGATTGTTTACACAACAAAATGACATGTTTTTGTCTTTTTCACAAGCAGGAATTAAGAGGTCAGGCACAGGCTTTTTTTTTGGTATGTTACATAAGTAGCGGGATATGCTTACCAGCGGGTTCCGGCTGCTCCGGAGAATTCACTGAATCCATACTTGTATCTGCATCTAAAAGACAATGAAACACAACAGATAAATCGAATTAATGGTGGTATCTGGGACGATGGTTAATGTGGTGACAAATACCACTTTTCCCCACATCCCTCATTCAAAGGGACACTCTAATTGGCTGTTTAAGGAGGCGCAAGGAGGTCTGTTATCCCTCTCCATCCAATACTGATGTTTTTAGTCTTAGCAACTATTTATATTCCTGACATTAACAAGGTAACAATTCTTAAGGTGTGATTCACTGAATGTCGTTATGTCCACGATGGTACCCCCCAACCTGGGGGAGACTTTCCTAAACCGCGACATATCACATTTTGTCAGCGCACGATCTGATCGTCATTGGGCAGAACAACCCGAAAAATGCCACAGTCGATACTTGACACTTAAGAGATGGCAAAAAAAATGCCTCTGTATTTGAGGAACTTTGTGTTTGTCAGCTCGTTTTACAATCTAGCATGTGTTGGCAAAGGTGTTGGAGGCACATTAGTATTTTTTCCGCTAAGTTTTATCTATTATATCAGAGGAACCAAGCTGTTCTGTGGAGGACGTCCCGTGCAAAAAATTTGTTACTTCAGCTCCCACAGTCCGCACCTGCGTGATCCTATACTTAGAATGGCTAGGATATTGTAACTCCATTGGGCAAGCTAACATTTTGGTGAATATCCCTAGTTTCTTGTTGCGATGTACTCTCGATAAACTGCATTTATCACTTTTTTTTCACCCCGTTCGACAGCTTGTCGGCTTTTTCCAGCGACTGGTCTGCGCTGTGATCGGCGGCTCGGCGACTTTTTCCGACGCGTTCGGTGTTTTTTTTTTGGTGGGTGTTCGGCAAGTTTGCGGCGGGTTTTACCTGCACTCCGGGGACCCTGTGGTGAATCCTGAACTTTGATTCCCCGAAGTGCAGGGAACAAGAGAGCACCGAAATGTCGGCGACATTTCGGTGCTCTCTGAATAACCCCCTTACTTTCATTCTTTTTCTCTCATCCATACATATATATATATATACACACATATATACATATATATATATATAGATAATATATAAATATATATATATATGAAGAAACACAACCAGCACTCTAAGGACTTAAAATTAAAAATCTGTATTTTATTCAAATCATGTTTAAAAAAAGTCAATGTTTCCGCCCCTGTGTGGAGCTTTCTTCGTGACATGTCCTGGCGAAAGATCCACGCGGTAGCTGAAACGCTGACCTTTTTTTAACATGCTTAGAATAAAATAATGCTTTTTAATTTTAAGAACTCAAGTGCTAGCTGAGCTTCTTTCTCTATACTCTCGTCGAGTTCAGCACCGGGCTGATTGTTTACGCACAGCTCTCAAGTGCAGGAATCTTGGATAGACGATATATACAGATTCCACGATTCCCGCACTTGTCATTGCCAATCGTCTCAAAGACTCGATGCTTACTGTGGCTGATCAATATTCACAGAAACAAAGAGAGCATAGGGAGAGTTTGCTGTGAAACAAAAGAATAATTAAACTTTTAACGATGTGTCCAGGGGCGGACTGACAACTAATGGGGCCCCCGGGCAATAGAAGGTCATGGGGCCCTCTTGTTCCGCACCCACAGGAGGCCACACCCATAAAAAAAACATCCCCTACAACGCAACACATGGGTATATATTGCCCCCAGCAGCTCACATGTGGGTATATATTGCCCCCAGCAGCTCACATGTGGGTATATATTGCCCCCAGCCGCTCACACATGGATATATACTGCCCCCAGCAGCTCACACATGGATATATATTACCCCCAGCAGCTCACACGTGGATATATACTGCCCCCAGCAGCTCACACATGGATATATACTGCCCCAGCAGCTCAAACGTGGAAATATACTGCCCCAGCAGCTCACACATGGATATATATTGCCCCCAGCAGCTCACACGTGGATATATACTGCCCCCAGCAGCTCACATGTGGATATATACTGCCCCAGCAGCTCAAACGTGGATATATACTGCCTCCAGCAGCTCACACGTGGATATATACTGCCCCCAGCAGCTCACATGTGGATATATACTGCCCCAGCAGCTCAAACGTGGATATATACTGCCCCCAGCAGCTCAAACGTGGATATATACTGCCCCCAGTAGCTCAAACGTGGATATGAATTGCCCCAGTAGCTGGGTGGAGTAGAGTCACTGCTCTGCGTGGAGAGAGCCTGTGGAGTCATGGCTTCAATCCCAGCGAGCAACCTCTCCAGTAAGTGTCCTTGGCAAGACACCTAATGGTACACACTCGCCACCAAGGACATACTTGAAAACGAGAGAAATCTCAATGTATCCTTCCTGGTAAAATCCTTTCTCAAAAAAAAAAAAAAACAAAAAAAAAAACATGGTAATGAATTGCCCCCAGTAGCTCAAACGTGGATATGAATTGCCCCAGTAGCTCAAACATGGTAATGAATTGACCCAGTAGCTCAAACAGGGTAATGAATTGCCCCAGTAGCTCAAACATGGTAATGAATTGCCCCAGTAGCTCAAACATGGATATGAATCACCCCCCCGTTGCTCACCGGCTCTGTTGGGATGCGGGTCGGCAGGGGTCCGGTTTGGGGCGACACAGTAAGTCCCTGTCGGTTTCCTTCTGTACTAGAAATCAACATTCAGCCAGCGGCGCTCTCTGAAAACGCCGAGGTGGCGCTTGTAGAGTGCCTGCATCCCAGTCTAACACTGGAGCAGACACGTTGCACTGGCGCCGCCCCCTCACGTGACACGTTACGTGAGGGGGTGGCACAGGCACCACCACGGCGTTTATACAGTGCGCCGCTGGCTGCCTGTTAATTTCTAACAGAGGCAGAGGGAAACCGGTGGGGGCCCAGTGTGTCGCCCCAAACCGGGCCCCTACTGACCCGGGGCCCTCGGGCAGTGCCCGAGATGCCCGATGGGTCAGTCCGCCTCTGGATGTGTCATGATCGCATTTCATCCTGATGAAAGCAATGCGCTTGATTTTTTCCGTGAATATATATTATTTATTTACGTTTACTTAGCTTTTCCTTTTTCAGGCATCAGAGTGACTGAATGTCGAGCTGGCAGTCATGTCATTTTTTCCTCCATGCATAATATCAAATGCTGCTATGTTTGAGTCTTTGATCTAACGGGGCTGACATGCCTTACCAAACCCCGCTGGCGTGCTTGCATCACAAACTGTATTATCGGCATTATCAACAGCCGTTGCTGAAAACATCATCTTCTCGTATAACCTGCTCCATGTGAGGCAACTGCACTCCTGTCTACATATCGACATGCATAAAGCACATCCACCCTTCCACCCAGCCCCTATTCTAATTATATAGCCTCCTTTTCTCAGCTGCTTCAATTCTCACTCGGTTTAACCTCATCATGCCCAAGCTCTTGGTCTATCATTATGCAGTGTCTGCTATATTCTCCCTGGTAATTTTCTCCACACTCCCCCTGTTTCTTTTTGTTTCACTTGCCTTAACCCTTTAGATTGTAAACTCACGGGATGTCTGGCTGAGTACTCGTATAAAGTGCTGCATTTGCAGGACAATTATCCTATGAGCAGGGCCGTCTGTTCCTTATGTTTTATTATTTATTATGTCACCTGTTTGTGTTTCCCCACTGTAAAGCGCTACGGAATCTGTTGACGCTGTATAAGTACTTGTAACTGTAACTGTGTCTTAGGGCAGGACACCTAAAGCTATGTATGCATGCACCTACCACCCCGCTATATATATCCCTTATAGATTGTAAGTTCCTTCTGGAACAGGATCCCCCCAATCAACCTGTTGTTTTAATGTATGATTGACTCTACCTATAAAGTACAATAATAATGGTCCCCCAACATAAACACTCATTCTTACTGGTTGTTATAATCTCAATATTTACAACCAAAAGAAGTTTTCATTTTTAGAATAATAACTTTAAGTTATACCAAGAAATTAATTGGAAAGATTTACTTTTATTTCTACTGCTTTCCCATACCTACTTACACTTAACTCCTTGTGCAGTTCTATTCCACTTTTTGAAACATAGCATTTAAGAAGATGTTGATTATTTCTACATACAGTCAGGTCCAAACATATTGGGACATCGACACAATTCTAACATCTTTGGCTCTATACACCACCACAATGGAGTTGGAATGAAACAAGCACAATGTGCTTTAACTGCAGACTGTCAGCTTTAATTTTAGGGTATGTACATCCAACTCAGGTGAACGGTGTAGGACTTACAGCAGTTTGCAGATGTGCCTCCCACTTGTTAAGGGACCAAAGGTAATGGGACAATTGGCTTCTTGTTCTCAGCTGTTCCATGGCCAGGTGTGTGATATTCCCTCATTACCCCAATCACAATGTGCAGATAAAAGGCCCAGAGTTCATTTCAAGTGTGCTATTTGCATTTGGAATCTGTTGCTGTCAACTCTCAAGATGAGATCCAAAGAGCTGTCACTATCAGTGAAGCAAGCCATCATTAGGCTGAAGAAACAAAACAAACCCATCAGAGAGATAGCAAGAACATTAGGCGTGGCCAAAACAACTGTTTGAAACATTCTCAAAAAGAAGGAATGCACCGGTGAGCTCAGCAACACCAAAAGACCCGGGAGACCACGGAAAACAACTGTGGTGGATGACTGAGGAATTCTTTCCCTGGTGAAGAAAACACCCTTCACAACAGTTGGCCAGATCAAGAACACTCTCCAGGAGGTAGGTGTATGTGTATCAAAGTCAACAATCAAGAGAAGACTTCACCAGAGTGAATACAGAGGGTTCACCACAAGATGTAAACCATTGGTGAGCCTCAAAAACAGGAAGGCCAGATTAGAGTTTGCCAAACAACACCTAACAAAGCCTTCACAGTTCTGGAACAAGATCCTATGGACAGATGAGACCAAGATAAACTTGTACCAGAGTGATGGGAAGAGAAGAGTATGGAGAAGGAAAGGAACTGCTCATGATCCTAAGCATACCACCTCATCAGTGAAGCGTGGTGGTGGTATTGTCCTGGCGTGGGCATGTATGGCTGCCAATGGAACTGGTTCTCTTGTATTTATTGATGAGATGATGTGACTGCTGACAAAAGCAGCAGGATGAATTCTGAAGTGTTTCGGGCAATATTATCTGCTCACATTCAGCCAAATGCTGCAGAACTCATTGGACGGCGCTTCACAGTGCAGATGGACAATGACTCAAAGCATACTGCAAAAGCAACCAAAGAGTTTTTGAAGGGACAGAAGTGGAATGTTATGCAATGGCCAAGTCAATCACCTGAGCTGAATCCCATTGAGCATGCATTTCACTTGCTGAAGACAAAACTGAAGGGAAAATGCCCCAAGAACAAGCAGGAACTGAAGACAGTTGCAGTAGAGGCCTGGCAGAGCATCACCAGGGATGAAACCCAGCGTCTGGTGATGTCTATGCGTTCCAGACTTCAGGCTGTGATTGACTGCAAAGGATTTGCAACCAAGTATAAAGAAGGGAAAGTTTGATTTATGATTATTATTCTGTCCCATTACCTTTGGTCCCTTAACAAGTGGGAGGCACATCTGCAAACTGCTGTAAGTCCTACACCGTTCACCTGAGTTGGATGTACATACCCTCAAATTAAAGCTGACAGTCTGCAGTTAAAGCACATTGTGTTTGTTTCATTCCAACTCCATTGAGGTGGTGTATAGAGCCAAAGATGTTAGAATTGTGTCGATGTCCCAATATTTCTGGACTCGACGGTATGTTTAGAGAATGAAAAGGTGATTAAGTTTTGTTTCTAAACTCTGTGGGCCACATTACACTCCTAGCGGTAAAACGAGGGCACTAGGGAGGAAAAACTGCGCTCGCACTTTTTCCCCTAGCACGCCCGTTTTACCACTAGATTACAATGCAGGCTCAAAAAAATGCTGCCTGCATTGTTACCGCGCGTAAACCCCCAGGATGCGCGCGGCAACGTAAGCGCAGCCGCGCGCATCTTTTCAATGGAGTCCATAGGACTCCATTGAAGCAGACGCCGGGGGTCATATGACCGGCCGGATCTCGCCTCGCCTCGCGAGATCGGCCGGTCAGCGTAGTGATACGCAGGGGTAGACTGGGGGGACTTTTTCCCCCAGTCTTTCCCTGCTCCTGCCGGACTGAGGAGGCGGACGGAGCCGCGGTTCTCGCCGCATGACAGGAGGTGAGTATACGATTCATTTTTTTATTTTTGTGGATGGTGTTATCGGATTCTGCAGAAGCGGAATCCGTTAGCACCAAGTCCTGGCTCTGGTTAACTTTTTGCTAACCACAGCCGGACGTTAATCAGCGTTAGGACTTGGTAATCCTAACGCTGATTAACACTTTGCGCTCCCCATGTTAAGTATAAGGAACTCACGCGGGTTCACATGCGGTACATGGTTCCGCACGGTGGTAGCGCTGAGTATGCAATTCACAAATGGTTTTACCTCACGCGATAAAAATTACTTATGTGCAAACATTTGTGTCAGGATTGTAAAGTGGCCCTGTATGTCGATTTTATGACATTGCAGACACAATTACCATTTTGGGAACTGCACATCCAAACCTGTGCGATAATTTCTTCTAGACCAGTTTTTCCCAGGTCAGGTTTGCAGGATATCTGAAGTGTCAGCAAAGATGATATGATTTGCTGCTCAGTGATTGCAGGATTCAGTCTGCATTTCCCCGAGGTGATACGCAAAACCTGGCCTGTTAGAGGTGCGTGAGGTCCAGGGTTGGGAAACCATGTTCTAGACCGAAAAAATTGTTCTTAACAATCTTACAAAAATGTTTTCTCAGAGCATGAGAGGGTTAATGGATTAATACAGTCAAGAATAAATTAACCTATGTATTGATGAATAACATCTGTGCAAAAATGTGTCTTGAATAAAAAAATATATATCTTTAGATTTTTCTCTAAACGCAACTTATAAAAATTATTTAAAAAAATTTGAATTTGTTTTGAATTAAAAATTTTTTTTTTTTTTTTTTAATACTTTCTTGTAATCCTCTCTGTTTTTCACAGTCCTGATTTCTGAATTTCCCTGTTTTAGTTTCTTTTACAATGGTGTTTTCGTTCTCTTTTTGTTTTTGATAACCGGCAGCTACCTCCGGGTGTCGAGACATGTCCAAGTACAACATATTTTGTAACTTTTTAAGCACTTCATGTAGTTTTGCACTTACTTTTAAAGGATCACTCTTGTCTAAAAAAAAACAACGAAACACAGGGTTGAAGAGAATGGAGGGCCTAATTATTTATCATATTTTTAATCTTTCCTGATGGTCTATTTATCTTTTAAGACATTTCCTGAGGGTCTAATTATATTAACCCTTCCTGGCAACAACCCTGGTCGCCCCCTCCCGCCGTTTACGTATCCAAAGCTGATTGTAAGCACGGAAGGCTGTCTAGCAAGAGGTGATTGAAAGGCCTTCAGCTCGGATGGAAGAGTAAGGACAGCAGAGGGCACTCGACACACCATGGTCAGACTGGCCATGAAGGCTAGAAGATTTAAAGGCTACTTATAGCAAATGTAATAGAGGAA
This sequence comes from Leptobrachium leishanense, assembly GCA_009667805.1. Taxonomy (NCBI): domain Eukaryota; kingdom Metazoa; phylum Chordata; class Amphibia; order Anura; family Megophryidae; genus Leptobrachium; species Leptobrachium leishanense. Next base: position 34,015,872 of record CM019074.1, on the reverse strand, counting down.
AAAAAGCCATTCATGCACACAACACGGGCAGAAGTGTGCTGCTTCTGAAACATTTGAAACTGTATATATATATATATATATACAAGGGCTGTGCAATATTGACAAAATAATCATATTGCGATTTCTTGAATGAATATTGCGATTGCGATTTTATTTGTGATTTAGCCAAATGTTTTTGCTTTTTCAAACATGCTACATACATTCTAAATGTATTCAGTATTCAGCACATGGATATACTGCCCCAGCACATGGATATACTGCCCCAGCTCATGGAAATACTGCCCCAGCACATGGAAATACTGCCCCAGCACATGGATATACTGCCCCAGCTCATGGATATACTGCCCCAGCACATGGATATACTGCCCCAGCACATGGATATACTGCCCCAGCACATGGAAATACTGCCCCAGCACATGGAAATACTGCCCCAGCACATGGATACTGCCCCAGCACATGGATATACTGCCCCAGCACATGGATATACTGCCCCAGCACATGGATATACTGCCCCAGCTCATGGATATACTGCCCCAGCTCATGGATACACTGCCCCAGCTCATGGATACCCTGCCCCAGCTCATGGATACCCTGCCCCAGTTCATGGATACCCTGCCCCAGCTCATGGATACCCTGCCCCAGCTCATGGATACACTGCCCCAGCTCATGGATACACTGCCCCAGCTCATGGATACCCTGCCCCAGCTCATGGATACCCTGCCCCAGCTCATACCCTGCCCCAGCTCATGGATATACTGCCCCAGCTCATGGATACACTGCCCCAGCTCATGGATACACTGCCCCAGCTCATGGAAACACTGCCCCAGCTCATGGATACACTGCCCCAGCTCACCTCTGTGCGCCACGTGTTCGGCTCCCTGTTAACTTCCGGCGGCATGGAGCTTGGGCGCTCGCCTGGGGGAACCATGTGACGAGCCGCGAGAACGGATGGTTCCCCCTGCGAGCACCCAAAGCACCATGCCGCCAGAAGTTAACAGGGAACCGAAAATTGCAGCCTTATGCGATTTAGAAATTGCAGGGTCGGAGATCGCGATTCGATTGCGTTTGCAATTAATTGCACAGCCCTAATATATACTGTATATATATATATATATATATAAAGGTTTATGATTGCAGAAGCCACTTGCACATCACAGCAATTCAAAGAACTGCATCACAGAGCTCCTGTGCTACATTCCCCATATGCAGCAAAGAACTCTGGGTAAGATATGCAAATTACATCTTTCTTACTTTTTTACACCCTGGGTCTATATATATATATATATATATATATATATATATATATTCAAATAATCAAGTTTATAGCTGTATTCGCATACACAGCCCCATCTCAGTATTTTTGAGTATGTGTGGCATGCGTCATACATCGTTATATCTGTTGACGGTGCTATATTCCATTTTCAGTGGAAACGTTGTACTACCAGTTGAGGGGGAGAATATACCCACACAGGTGACAAGTCTGGAAACACCAACTCAGTAAAAAGGAAAAAAACATCCCAAGCTTCCAGAAAGTACACTAATACAGAAATATCTACACCAGTCTCTGTGAGAAAACAATGGCAGTAAACTCAACGTCACAATATGATTTTCCACTTGCACTAGCTATTCCAAACATAATGAAATCTGATTAAAAACTGAACTGAGCAGCGCAGACATCCTTTCTCACAGCCCTTTAACTATGATTCACCGCCCTGAATACATTTACATGTGAACACATTGGCATTATGTGGCATAACACAGCCTTAACCTCCCTGGCAGTGTTCCCGAGTGTGTCTCGGGGGTTAAATTTCACCGCTGAGAGCGGTAACAGCGAGACACACTCGGGCTGTATACATTACCTCTCCGTGCGCTCCCTGGCTGATCTCTGCAGTCTCCTCCGGCGATCGCGACCTCATACTTCCTGGATTCCTTCTCGCGAGGATGGAACCAGGAAGTATAAGGGTCGCGATCGCCGGAGGAGACTGCGGGGACATCGAGGGACCGCAGGGAGAGTTAATGTATCCAGCGGCATCCCGAGTGTTGCTCGGGGTTACCGCTTCCAACATAGGAGTTTAACCCCGAGCAATGCTCGGGATGCCGCTAGGCTGGGGCAAAAAAAAAAATACATAGAGTGCTTTTTGACATGAAAATGTAAAAAAACAGACCGCCAGGGAGGTTTAAGTGCACCAATCGTGCCCAAAACAACTTTAACTCATTTCAAAGTTCTCCCAAACTTGCCTATACTTTGCGTTAGGCAAACAATTGACAGATGGATCGTTTTTTTTTTTCTTCTTTTCTTTTAAAAAACCCTTTGTAAAGAAATTTCCCTGAGCTTCCGGTTTGGTCTCAGTGGTGCGGCATGCCGCATGACGTGTTTCCCTGTGGAGTGATTTATGGCTCTCACAGCAGGAGACACTCCTCCTCCTAGAGCTGTGGCGGAACTAAAAATCCCTACAAACTCCAAGCAATTGCCAATAACACACACAGATCTTCTGAACAGATAGGGATGCTGGATGCTTGGTAAGTTTGAACTGTAAACCCTTCCCTACACGGCTGTGATTCTCCCTGCAAGTGTCAGCTAAAGAATTATAGTTTTTTGGTGGGAAGGGGGGTGGGGTTATATAAATATACTTATTTATGTATATTTCTGTTTGTTCTGCTTTTCAGCCTTTCGGCATTAACACAGCAAACATCCTTGCTATCTGATCCCCCTGCCCCCTCTGAGCCGTCCGGGACTGAGCTGTCAGTCACACAGCCTGGATGTTTAATACTTATGAATGTTTATAGTACCCTCACTAACTCAGCGCCCCACTCACTATCTGTCCTCACTAATCACCAAATACACCCCAGCCCGCTCCCTAAGGTCAAACAGTGACCTGCGCCTAGCTTCTCCCCGCATCACCTCTTCCCATGATAGACTGCAGGATTTCTCACGCGCAGCCCCCACTCTCTGGAACGCTCTCCCTCGTACTGTCAGACTTTCCCCTAACTTCTCTTCCTTCAAACGCTCCCTTAAAACATTCCTATTTAGGGAAGCCTCCCACCCGACTCACTGACGCAACCATCAATCACTCTCACCTTACAGTCCTCTCCTCCTGTTTCCAACCCCAACCCTCCTAGATTGTGAGTTCCTACGGGAATAGGGCCCTCATCTCCTCCTGTACTGTTTGTCAAATGTTGTTCAATGTATTGTAACCCTGTCTGTACTGTGCTTATTGTACAGCGCTGCGGAATATGCTGGCGCTTTATAAATAATGAATAATAATAATAATAATCACTCTGGCGAAACGAACAACAAACATTGGATTTTACAAAAGATAGATCCAAACAGCAGCAGTAAAAGCTGATTGACAGCCTTCTAGTCAGGTGGAAGCCATGTGCTGTAAAGGGCTGTCACAGTGCTCAGCGACAGCAGGTGCAAGACATGGGGAGGGCCGACATGCAGCACACCATAGCCATTTACGTTTCATGAAGTGAGAGCCAGAGAGAATTGAGAGCTGCTCATTCCGCTTTGTCTCAATTCCTTTAACTCCTACAATTATGGGGTTAATTCAGTTCTTCTCTGTATAAACACATATTAGTAAACTTTCATCTCTAGAGGGTAAGAAAAAAAATCTCAAAACACTGTGCAATAGCCTGAGAAAAACAAACAAACCCAGGCACAGAAAGTGTGAACAAAACAACATCATATAAGCAAGTTACGATAAAGCAATTACTACATTTTCTGCAACACAAAAAAACATTCACAAGTATCAAGAATTCTGTCAATACCGCCATTATTTTATAAGGTTTCTGCAACACAAAAAATCATTCACAAGTATTTTATTATTATTATTCTTTATTTATAAAGCGCCAGCATATTCCGCAGCGCTGTACAATAGGCACAGTATAGACAGGGTTACAATACATTGAACAACATTTGACAAACAGTACAGGAGGAGATGAGGGCCCTATTCCCGTAGGAACTCACAATCTGGGAGGGTTGGGGTTGGAAACAGGAGGAGAGGACTGTAAGGTGAGAGTGATTGATGGTTGTGTCAGTGAGTCGGGTGGTCGGCTTCCCTAAATAGGAATGTTTTCAGGGAGCGTTTGAAGGAAGAGAAGTTAGGGGAAAGTCTGACAGTACGAGGGAGAGCGTTCCAGAGAGTGGGGGCTGCGCGTGAGAAATCCTGCAGTCTATCATGGGAAGAGGTGATGCGGGGGGAAGCTAGGCGCAGGTCACTGTTTGACCTTAGGGAGCGGGCTGGGGTGTATCTGGTGATTAGTGAGGACAGGTAGTGGGGAGCTGAGTTAGTGAGGGTTTTGTAGGTAAGGATAAGGATTTTGAACTTAATTCTTAATAAGTATCAAGAATTCTGTCAATATCGCCATTATTTTATAAGGAACTGTCTTGAAAATATTTTTTAACCTTAACACCGTCACTAGGCGCTTTTTGTTGAATAAATTTTCTTGTGACATTTATATGAAACATGGGGTGCATAGTTAATGATTAATTATAGGGAGATTATTAATTTAGAGATAGTCAAATGGTGTTACTGTCATTTTTTTATATTCTATTGGTGTTTTTTGGAAGTTGCATTGCTAATAATCTCATTATGATTAGGGATGAGCCGAAGCCCCCGTGTTCAGTTCGACTTCGAACTCGAACAATTTCAAAAGTTCGAGTTCGAACTCGAACACGATCCGAACTCAATGTAAGTCAATGGGACTCGAACGTTCGATTTTTAGAGTGCCCTCCAAGAGGGCATATATGCTAGATATTTGCCATAAAAGGTGTATGGGGGTCCAGGTAGTTCCCTGGGGGACAGGAAACAAGGACAAAAAGTAAAAAAAATAAACGTTTTTAAAGGAACAGTGAGTTTTCCATGAAATAAGGGTTAAAAATAAAAACGAAAAATTCCTTCAAACATCGTGCCTAGGAGGTCCCCATAACCTGCCCGTGAAGTGGCGGATTTGTAGGATGTATAGCAACATTTAAAAACAAAAAAATGACATTTCAAATGACGGTAAATGTTTTTCCTTTAATCTATTCATAAACAACTGCTTGGGGCGGCAGCCTGTATGAGTTTAGTGTTTAGTAATTTTTTTGGCTAAATTATGGTGAAACTTATGCAGGCTTTGGATGAAAGTAACAATAGGTGCTTTAAAATTGGGCCTTTAGTGTTGGCAACAGTGCCGTCACACCGTAACCCCTCTGTGGTATTGTGGAAGAGTGTAGGGTTGGACTCTGCGGTCAAATATTAAAATGATATGAATCTGGTACAGGCGTCAGTGCACCCAAATATTTTGCCTTTGGTGGCAGCAAGTGCCTTCACACCGTGACCCCTCTGTGGTATTGTGGAAGAGTGCAGTGGTGGACCCTGCGGTCCAATATTAAAATGATATGAATCTGGTATAGGCGTCAGTGGTAGTGCACCCGAATATTGTGCCTTTGGTGGTAGCAAGTGCCTTCACACCGTGACCCCTCTGTGGTATTGTGGAAGATTGCAGTGGTGGACCCTGCGGTCCAATATTAAAATGATATGAATCTGGTATAGGCGTCATTGCTCCCAAATATTTTGCCTTTGGTGGCAGCAAGTGCCTTCACACCGTAACCCCTCTGAGGTATTGTGGAAGAGTGCAGTGGTGGAGGTTTTGGTAATGCAGAAGAGATCCCCGATCTATTCAGTTACATCAGCAGCTATAACAAAACCGGGTCAGCAATGTTTAGGCACTTGTACTACGCTACTGTATATGGTGAGAATCGGCGCACACCAGTAGCAACAGGAAGCAAACAGAACAGGCAGGGAATACGCAGAGAGAATAGTCAAATGGCAGGCAAAGTCGGCAACAGATTGGGTCCTCAAAACAAGCAGGGTCAGTAACAAGTATACAAACTGATTCGGTAAGCTAGCGATGCGGGAATAAAGGCTGAGACACACTGAGCGTGTAGCGACGCACAGCGTAGTGAAGCGAAGCAAACATTTTGCAGGCTTGACTTCACTCCGCTCCACCTTGCAGCATGTCTACACTGCATTACGTTTGCTTCTCACCGCACTGGACAGGAATCCACTAACTAAGTTAAAATGTACACCCAAAACCGTTTTATTTTCACAAAGCACATGTTATATAGGCAAAAAAAAGTTTCTACTCAATAAAATACATCAAAAATTACTGTTAATTTAATAGGAATATTTATTTATTTGCAAAGGTTTTTACCAGGAAGGATACATTGAGATTTCTCTCGTTTTCAAGTATGTCCTGGTATAAAAATATTAAAAAAAGGTAACCCCTGATCATATATATTATAGGGACACGGAGCGCTGTGTATAGAGTAGGGATGCATTGATACCACACACAGACATATACGTATATATCAACACGCAGATATATATATTCACCCACCCACAGACCTCAGACCATATATACACATACGCACATGGGGGGGTGGCATGTGGATAATCTCAACTAAATGCGCCCACCCATTTGGCTGATCCCTCCAGAAGAAATGTTGAACCCGACAGAGCAGAGAATATATATATTATTCTCTGCTCTATCGGGTTCAACATTTTTTCTGGAGGGATCAGCCAAATGGGGGGCGGGGGCAATTAGTTGCCAAAATGTGTGTGTAATACAAGTCTGGATATATATATTTATAAGAATATAGATATATATCTTATCTATATATATATATATCATACCTGCCCTTACCTTCCCCTATAAATTTGCTAAAAATATACACACAAAAAAACCACTGCCTGAGACCCCGCGCAACCCACATGCCCCCCCTCTACCTGGCTATTATATATAATATATATAATTAAATACATTCAGCAAGGTAGAGAAAGGAAAAAAAGGTTTTATTTTATGTTCCCGGGGACATTTAAAAATGTCCTCGGGTTTTATTTTTTTTAGAAATGTGTCGCCTTACCTTAGCCTGGTGGTCAGTGGGGGCTCCCTGGATTCTGGTTGTGGGGGGGGTGGTCTGCTGTGGCCGCAGGTGCAGTGGCTCCCACCATGCGCCGCCTGTCTCTGCCACATGCACCTGGGGCGGCTAGCCCGCACAGTCGCAGCTCTGTCATCCGGCGGCCGCATGCTCCTCAAGGGGATCTTTGGGAGGCCCCGGCAGGCTGCCCTCTACAGTGCCTGATTAGAGGGCCGTGTCTGCCTGATGTTTTAGTAACAAGAATGTTTTATCCCATAGGCTTCAATGTTAAAAATATTCCCGTTTTAATTCAATATCTAATAAACCGTTGCTTATAATATTCTGCAGTAAAGAGTCTCTTTATTCTAGATTTTTTTGTATTTTTGTAAGCATTTTTTATACTTTTTTTAAAAAAAAATCGAACTTTTGGCGAACGTCCCAAAACAGTTTGAAGTTCGCGAACTTTCGAACGGCCAATGTTCGAATCGAACTCCGAACTGATCGAACCGAACAGCTCATCCCTAATTATGATCACTACAAACCCCCATAAGCAGGAGATCTGAACAATTTTATTATCCATCTGCATCACATTTACTGTCTGCTATTGATGCAGATCCATTTGAAATTGTGCTACATAAGGGACACCATCTAGTGTTTACAGCCTTTCATCCCATCAATATTTCTGTAACGGATAAATGAATAAACGGGAAAAAAAAACAACCTATAAGCAAGTTTACAGTGACGGAAAGGGGTGTTTGTGAGGGTCCAAGTTTACAACGTTCACAACTTCAGCCCTCTGGATGTTTTGGAACTACATCTCCCACAATACTGAGTAACTCAGGTTGACAAGGCCTCGTGGGAGATGTAGTCCCAAAAGACATGGAGGGGCCGAGGTTGGGCACCCCTGCAATAGATGAATCTTTTAGTACCTATTTCTGAATAACAATCTTTATGCTAAATTGCCATTTTATCCGTGTTAAAGGGATACTGTATTGAAAGATTGAGTTCTCTTTTTTTGCCCTTAACCCTTTCCCTGCTGAGTCATTTCACCGCTGTGTGCTGAGCTCATTTTTACCGCTTTTGCTCATCATATTTAAATGCGTTTATAAGCCACATTTTATTATATGACCAAGACATTTTTTATTTTTTTTCGGCAGACTCAGCAGATTCATAATATATCATATTATATGTATACGTCACATCCTGTCTGTATATTATAACAAAAATGATATAACATTTGAATTTTTAATCATCTACAGCATGTAAAGTGTTTTTATTTCACATTTTTTCACATTAGCGTTTGAGGTTATATTTTCGATGGGGTACGCTTGTACAAAAATTTGAAATGGGCACTTTTTTTACATTTGGGGGGGGGGAATTACGTGATTTTTTGCAAACGCACCCCATAGAAAAAAATTGTTAGTGCAGCATCATTGTTCACTTTATAATTCAAATGTGAACAATATTGCTGCATTAATAAACAAACACACAAAAAACATGTTTTTTTTCAATTATTTATTATTTGTTTTTTACTTTGAACTTGGTCATGTTTGGAATCATTCGAAAGGCCATGCTCAGTCCTTTCGAATGACACCATGCATGACCACCTAGCTTTCACGATTCTGGAGTTATTGGGGATCAAAGGAACCCTGTTTCTCCACCAAGGGATTTCCTTGGGAAATCCTTGGGCAGCTAGGGGTCCTCCGGCTATCTGACATCATCATGCTATGCACGACACGTCAGGAGCCGAGGGGGAACCCGGAGGTGGCGCCGCCATCCAAGATGGCGGCCCCCACCGGAGCTAGATCGCGATACGGCGCCTGATTGCGATCTGGCAAGTAAAGGGTTAAAATCCAGGCACCGCTTTAAAGGGCAGACACTGCCCTTCAAAGCGGTGCCTGGATTTTTTCTGAAAACCCAAAAAGGATCCCCCCTCCCTTTCCGGCGATCTCCTGGGGGGGTCGCCTGGAAATTACGTCATTTACGTCGGGAGAGGGCCTATCTTCAGCGCCTGGCATCGCTGAAGCCAGAACACCGCGGGACCCCACAGAGAGGTGAGTATCTCCGCCGGGGCTTCCGCAAGCGTCCGCATAAAGCGGGAGTCAATTAGGACGTTCCCCACACGTCCTCCGCAGTGAAGGGGTTAAATAATAGGACAGGCTGACAGTCTACGTCCAATTGTTGTTTTTATTTTCTTAGGTGAATTTACTCACCTTTTCTCCCTTGCCACGACCAGCTCCTCCTCTTCAGCTCGGGGACTCTCTGAACCCAGAAGTCCCTGAAGTTTTTCCATGCAATTTGTGTAGCGTAGGAACCACAAATTGTGCACCACTATGGGACCTGGGCATTTTACATACACAAGTACCGTGGAGTCTGCGAAGAAAGATGGATCGGAGCCGCGCACACGTGCAAGTAGCGCAGAAAGCACAAATAACGCATAAAAGCCTAAGGGAAAAAAAAAAGAGGGAACTCCATTTTTCAGTGAAGTGCTCCTTTAATACTCAACATTCTCGTTACCTTGCTTGAAACCCATGGTCTTCAGCTTAAGCCTGGGAAAATAGGCCTTCCGTTAAAAAAAAGAGTCAAAGGATAAATCCAGGAGGGAAAACAACCACAAATCCAGGGAAAGAAATCCGTGGCGGGATGACTGTAACTCCTCTTCACCTTGATTGAAGCCCACACTCCTCAGCTTCAGCCCCGGAAAGTGGGCCACCCATAAAAAAAAGAGTCAAAGGGTAAATCCAGGTGGGGTTAAAACTGCAAACCCAAGGAAAGAAATCCACGGCGGGACAGACGGCTGTAACTCCTCTTCACCTTGATTGAAGCCCACGGTCCTCAGCTTCATCGGAGTTGCGCGCATGCACAGATCTGATCCATCGTGGCCTCTCTGAAACCAATCGCTAACACGATTGGTCTGAGAGATAGTGATGTCGGTATATACGTATATATGATAGCTATTCTAATATATTTATTAATGGTGCGAATATTTTTCATATATTTGTATGTATGGTCTGTGAAGTTTTAAACCTGCCTGTCTATCTGACTATTCGTATCTATCCATCTACGCTATTTATTTTTTGGCGAATGTTTTGCAAACACAGACTGATGTTTCGTTTCACCCGGAGACATTATCTTCCTTGACAATGAGCCGAAACATAGGTATGTCTTTTGCAAAATTATTTAATGAACATTTACTGTTTTTATTAACAATCGAGTGCGGTCAGTACTCTGGCTTCATTTTTAACTGCATCAAGGCTGACCACCGAGAACTTTTATTGTTTGGCTTTTTTCTGGAGACTCTGTTAATAAGGCAGGAGCTGGATTAATGTGTATACATATTAGGGATGCACCGATACCACTTTTTTAAGACCAAGTACGAGTACCGATACTTTTTTAAAAGTGCTCACCGATACCGAGTACCGATACTTTTATTTTATGTCATGTAAACGCTTTTCAATAACAGACCTCATATAAAAATGCCCCCAGCTCACATGTATATATCCCCCTGAGATATATATACATAATGCCCCCAGCTCACATGTATATATCCCCCGAGATATATATACATAATTCCCCCAGCTCACATGTAGCTTGCCCCCAGCTCACATGTATATATCCCCCGAGATATATATATACATAATTCCCGCAGCTCACATGTAGCTTGCCCCCAGCTCACATGGATATGTAGCTTGCCCCCAGCTCACATGGATATGTAGCTTGCCCCAGCTCACATGGATATGTAGCTTGCCCCAGCTCACATGGATATGTAGCTTGCCCCAGCTCACATGGATATGTAGCTTGCCCCCAGCTGACATGGAGATTGCCCCCAGCTCACATGGATATTGCCCCCAGCTCACATGGATATGCCCCAGCTCTCATGGATATGCCCCCAGCTCACATGGATATTGCCCCCAGCTCACATGGATATGCCCCCAGCTCTCATGGATATGCCCCCAGCTCACATGGATATGCCCCCAGCTCACATGGTGGAACCGGTCGCATGGCTGTGACACGGCCGCCGGGCCGTGGAGGCCTTGACTCTGCCTCCAGCCGAGATCTCGGAGGCTCCAGCGAGATTTCGGCTGGCAGCAGCGTCACAGCCTCCACTGCCCGGCGGCCGCGTCACAGCCCTGCGACCGGACCCACCGCTAGGTGAGTATGCGGCCCGCCGGAGGGGAACGCTGGCCGAGTGCTTTTCATGCACACGGCCAGCTTCCCCAGCCCCGTGGATACCGGCAAGCCGGCCCAGAGCTGGCTTCCGGTATCGGGGGGATGTATCGGGCCATTTGCACGAGTACCAAGTACACGTGCAAACAGCAGTATCGGCACCGATACTAGTATCGGTATATCCCTAATACATATATATATATATATATATATTAATATATATGGTATATTAGTTGATTGTAGGGTTGGGGCCTAGTTTCCTTTAGTATGTGACCCTATGCAGGCTTATTTTTTTATTGTTTCTGACCTTGTAGCTGAACCTAGTTTGCCGCTAATTATTGTGATTTGTGATACATGCTTTTTATTTTTTGCGTGTGCCGGTCAAGTGTTATGTTTTGATTGCAGGCTTTGGGGACAAGGTCAATTCGTTATATAACAAACTGATCTGAAGCGATTCGTTATAAATGGATTCAGTTTGTTTCGGAGGAGAGACTCTGAACATACACCCAGAGACACTGAACATGCACCCAGAGACCCTGAGATTTTGAACATCCACCATGAGACCCTGAGATTTATTTTGACGCACTTTGGTGATCTATATATATAGAAGAATCATTCGATAGTTCTCTATGGGACGATTTTGCTGCCGTAGAACCTCGCTGAACTGCACAGTATTTTGCTGGCAATTGGCCTGTGGTGCTGAATCAGCCAGATTCAGCACCACAGGTCAAGTGAAGGGGAAATACGTGCAGTTCAGCAGCAGCGAAATTGTCCCATAGAGAATCATGGAATGATTCCTCTATATACAGATCGCTGGAGTGCCCATTGCCGGTGGTGCTGAATCCATCCGAAACGATTCGTTATCTCGAATCGTTTCACATTACGCGATTTGTATTTTGGAAGTACTTCCGAAAATACAAATCGACAAAATTTCGGACAGCATGGAATTTCTTTGAAAACTAATGCACATGTCTACTGTGAAGATAGAGACAGTGTAGGTCAAATAAGCCACTCACAAACATATGGGTCCTGATCACAGCTGAGATGCTAAAGGTAAGACGCAAATGGAAAATGTCTGCGTCCGCTGTATTCTACTTGTTGCCCGCCTTCAACGTTTGTATTCCGACCTAGTGGCTTTCTCAGCCGCTCGAGTCATAATAATTTCGAGCTGCATGTGAATAACACCAGTGGTGCTGAGCGCTGCCGCTGTTAGCAACTCCAAGGGCTCTATTAAATACTTTGCGCAAACATTAACGCGTGCGCAAAAACGCATTAACGCGAGGGGAAAAACCCTTTGCGCAGAACGTCGTATTACAATGTCCGCGCAAAAAAATGCGCGTTAACGTCTACCGCTGGTGAACCTGCGCGAACCCTTTGCGAGCGTAATGTACATTGCGCGTCCTATACTTAACATTGTGAGCGCATATGCGTTTGTGCGCTGGTACGCGGATGGTATTACAATCTATGCACAAATTTTAACGCACAGCGTTTGAGCGCATAATTTTAACGTCTTTTAAAAGCTGGTGATAACGGTAAATCTGAACGTCCTGGCCGAAACCAAATACACCAGCCCGAAAAAAAAAAAAAATACAGCAACGTATAGTTACACATTCTACACATACCCAAACAATAAAATTGAGAGGTTGTGCGTGTTTTTATTATTGCTGCAGCATATATACTCAGATTGACTTTGACAGGTGCAAAAACTTAACGGGAGACAATTGTGGTTCTTAATTCTGATTGGCTGAATCGCGTGAAATAACAGTCTGCCTACCGATTTCTGCGCGCAGCGTTAATGGGCGCGTGTTTTTGCGCGTCTTTGTTACGCGCGCTATTTTTTGACGGATGCAAAAAATGCGCTCAGATTGTAATACCAGCGTTAATTTACGCGCGTTAAGGTTTAACGCTGCACGCAAAAAAAAATAGCGCTGCGCGTGCGGTTTTGCGCAAAGCAGTTGATAGAGCCCCAAGAGTCTATAAGCGACTCCATGGAGACACTCACGAGTGAGGACCAGCAGTGACGGTGGAAAGATTGGCAGAGGAACACTGGGAACTATTTTTTCCCAGTGTTCAGCTGTCCATGAAGTGACAAAGCTGCGGATCCCGCTACTCTCTCCATCGAGGGATCTGAGGTGAGTATGGGAGTTTTTGGTGGGTTTAGATTTATATGTTGAGTGATTGTGCTGATGCAAAATCACTTAACGCCAACCTTTGACAGATATTATTTGTAGCGGATCCCTGCTACCCTGCCCGGGTAGATCCGCCGTCAGCGCCGAACTGGTCTGGGGGTGTAGAGTCAGGGGTAGCGGGTGGTAGGGATTCGGCGGTCATCCAGCGTTTCTTTCCACGGTCCTTGCAGCGTCGCGGTTCCCCAAGCCCTGTTATCCCCAATTACTAGCCGAGGCAAGAGTAAAGGTTCAAACAGGAATGAGTTTATTTTAACATGGAGAATACAGGGGTATTTATGAGAAATGAAACCATTGTTCTCCCCTGGCCCGCCCTCAGTCCTCCTGCGGTGATCTTTGTTTGTACCTCAAGCCATAGGCCAATCTGCCTTGGTTAACCTGGGGGAACCCCTGTGGTGCGCAGCCCTTATCTCTGGTCTCCGCGCCAGCTCGTCTGTTCCCCCCTCCCAGAGCCTCTCCCTGTCTGGCCAGCGCCCGGCCCCCCCTGTGGTGTGAGCGCTCCTTGTGGCTTTCTGCCCGAGGTTGGGGTTTTACCAGGGATTTCGGGGTGATCCCCTGGGAGCGGCGGCATGCTGGGGGTACAGCCTGGTAGCTCGGGTCCGGGGGCTGGTTCAGTCCAAAAAGCGCCCGGATCGGATCCACGGAGCCCGAGCTGCGAAGGGGGAAAGTTCGGCGGCTGTACCCGGACAAGAGTCACTGGTTGCCGGCCGCGCTACCAGCGTGGGATCCCTGGTCGGCGTTCGGGTTTCTCGGGGTGTTTCGTTCTATAATTCGCACCTCCGTAAGCACCTATTTTTAGGAGCCCACTGGCCAAGAAGCGCTCTTCTGCGTGGTTTCCACGCTGCGGGGCAAGGCGGGCAAGTTTGGGCGGCTTGGCAGAGACAGTCAGCGGCGGCTCGAGGCATTCACAGACCGGGCGTCTTCCCGGGGCTGTGGACAGGCGGGGAACAGGTCAACCAGGGGGAGAATTACAGGGGGAACTTATTAAAATACAACCTAACGAATTATTTAATACACCATACTAAAACAACATTTTTAAACTTTTGTATCGCGCTACGGTATAGTGGCGGCCGTCCCGTCACATTATTAATTTATGAATAACGCCAGTGCAAATGAAGAACGAGCTGGTTGGAATAGCTCATTCTTGATCTGGTAGGTGCACATTACCCCTTCCCATACAAAGTATAGGAGACGTTAATGTACAGTAAGCAGACACAACATCTGAGAGACTTTGCGTGTCGGATGGAATAGGACATGTTAAAATTAAGCACAGCGCTCGCGCCATTATGCTGTACTTCTCAAGCACTGTGCTTACTGGCCCAATATATATTATCCAACAGCATAACAGGTAGGGATGCACCGATACCGATACTAGTATCGGTATCGGGGCCGATATTGCCGTTTGCACGAGTACTTGTTACTCGTGCAAACGGCCCGATACATCCCGCCGATACCGGAAGCCGGCGCTGGGCCGACTTGCCGGTATCCGCGGGGCTGGGGAAGCTGGCCGCGTGCATGAAAAGCACGCGGCCAGCGTTCCCCTCCGGCGCGCCAAATACTCACCCTTCCTGAAGTTCCGGTCTCTGGGCAGTGATGCGGTCACGTGGCCGCCGGGCGCATCTTTGACGCTGCCTCCAGCCGAGAGCCGCGTCACAGGAGCGCCCGGCGGCCACGTGACCGCATCACTGCCCAGAGACCGGAACTTCAGGAAGGGTGAGTATTTGGCGCGCGGAGGGGAACGCTGGCCGCGTGCTTTACATGCACACGGCCAGCTTCCCCAGCGTTCGAGCTGGGGGTAAATCCATGAGAGCTGCGGGCAAATCCATGAGACCTGGGGGCCAATCCATGAGACCTGGGGGCAATCCATGAGACCTGAGGCCAATCCATGAGACCTGGGGGCAAATCCATGAGACCTGGGAGCCAATCCATGAGACCTGGGGGCCAATCCATGAGACCTGGGGGCCAATCCATGAGACCTGGGGCAAATCCATGAGACCTGGGGGCCAATCCATGAGACCTGGGGGCCAATCCATGAGACCTGGGGGCCAATCCATGAGACCTGGGGGCCAATCCATGAGACCTGGGGGCAAATCCATGAGACCTGGGGGACATATCCATCAGAGCTGGGGCAAATCCATGTGAGCTGGGCGCAAATCCATGAGACCTGGGGGCAAATCCATGAGACCTGGGGGCAAATCCATGAGACCTGGGGGCAAATCCATGAGACCTGCCGCAAACTCATGTGAGCTGGGGGCAAACCCATGTGAGCTGGGGGCAAACCCATGAGAGCTGGGGGCAAATCCATGAGACCTGGGGGCAAATCCATGTGAGCTGCGGTCAATCTCATATAAATTTTTATATGAGATCTGTTCCTATTGGAAAGCGTCGCATGACATTAAATAAAAGTATCGGTACTCGGTATCGGTGAGTACTTTTAAAAAGTATCGGTACTCGTACTCGGCCTTAAAAAAGTGGTATCGGTGCATCCCTAATAACAGGCATATCAGAATAAAAACCATCAGTTACCCAGTCCTTGAGAAGAGAGCCCATGACTGATACGCTTCAGCCATGGTAGGCTGATATGCTTCAGCCATGGTAGGCTCGACTCGCTTTGTCATATAGCGACTTCCTCAGGAGTCTATCTATAGCCTTGCGCTCCAAGCACCTCACTGCACGGAATGAGTACTCCATTCATGAACTAGAAATGGAGCGAGTGAGTTAGATTTTCCCCTCAATATGACACAGTAAGGTCTGGGGTTTGGGCTTTGGGTTTTCGTTTTTCAGGTTTCTGTCAAACCCTCAGAAATTGGCTTAACAAAAACCTCCATGCAGAACTTCATGGTACAAAAACCACCGCAATTACTTTGCGAACATAGGTCTCGTATGACGTATATATATACCATATGACTACTGTTGCCTTCCCTCCGCATAATGCCGTGTCATTTTTGCCCTAGGATAAAATTTTAATCTGAAAAGGGAAAAAACCATATCCTTTTTTCAAATCAGAGGTCGTTTATACAACAACCAAAAATCCTAGAAAATCAGCATTTTTATTTTTGTCAAACACGTTTTTATTTGGTGAAACAGGAGTAATTTAATAAACTAACAGGGTTATTCAAATTCAGCGTTCGGTTACCTTTCCTGTCCATTGGACTATCCAGAGAGCAGGCAATTCGCCAAATCCTGGCGAATTGCCTGCACATACCGTGCCTGTTCGGTGCCTGTTCGAGGGCAGTGAAATCCCCACAGAGAAGCAATGCTTCTGCCATTCAGAGAACACGAAACAGTAGGGAAAAGTTGCCAAATTGCCCTGCCATTCGGTGGTTTAATTCGGCAGGTTTATTCAGGCGAATCCCATAGACTTCAATGTTAAAAATATTCCCGTTTTAATTCAATATCTAATAAACCGTTGATTATAATATTCTGCAGTAAAAAGTCTCTTTATTGTTAGATTTGTTAGGATCTCTTAGGCATTTTTTGGGATTTTTTTGTGCAAACATTTTTTTTCCGTTTTTTTTTTAAATAATTTTTTCTTTTTTCTGTAACAGCCTTTTTATTATCATCCATTGGATCTTATATGTAAATTTCAGACATTTTCGCTCAGCACTTTCCTTGCAAACAGCGTTTCACTTTTCAAACATTCAAGCGTACTGTTCTTTTTTTTTCTTCACCTCCTTCGTCTGCGGTGTCAGGTTTTTCCGGCGGCTGCTCTGCGCTGTGATCGGCTCCTGCTCGGGTTTCTCCGGCGTCTTCGGCGGGTTAATCCAGATGTTTTTGCGGGTTTCTGTGTGCGTTCGCCCTAGTTTTACGGTGAGTTTTTGGCGGGTTTGCGGCGACTTTTCCCTGCATTACGACGGCTCTGTGGTGCTTGCTGAATACACCGCAGGGTCGCCGAAATGGGATCGCCGAATCGCACCGAATTGAAGAGAACGAAAAGTCACCGAACGTGCGGTGACTTTTCGATTCTCTTTGAATAACCCTGTAAAACTTTGAACCCTAAAAGCTGCTGAAAGCGATTGAAAGGGAAAAGGGGACTCGTATGATTTATATAAGGCTTTAGAATGATCATTGTTACACAAGGAAAGTATAGCTCGAACCTTCATCAAAATGTCGAGTCCTGTAAACTGCATTCACAGTTTACATACAATAACATAGAAAATCTAGTGAATGAAGCACTACAAATCAGCATAGTATCTTTCAAACCTTTTCTTTAGCCTTGGCTGGTTGCTCATGTATACCTGAGTGATCCAGGCACAACATCTAACAGAACTTGCGTGTCGGATGGAATAGGACATGTTAAAATTAAGCACAACTCTCAATACCAATTACTCGTGCAAATGCCGGTGTCGGTGCATCCCTAATATTTTTATTTAGCGAAACAAGAGTAACTTATTAAGGGCCCTATTACATTCTTCACGCAAACATCAGCGCGTGCGCAAAAACGCATTAACGCGAGGGGTAAAACCCTTTGCGCTGACCGTCGTATTACAATGTCAGCGCAACAAACGCGCGTATACGTCTACCGCAGGTGACCCTGCGCGAACGCTGCACGAGTTTACTGTAAGTCGTGCGTCCTATACTTAACATTGTGAGCGCAAATGCGTTTGTGCGCTGGTACGCGGTTAGTATAACAATCTATGCGCAGTTTGTAACGCACAACATAATTTTAGCATCTCCTGAAAGCTGGTGTTAATGACAAATTCTATCAACCTGGCCGAAACCAAATACACCAGCCCAAAAAAAAATACGTAGCAAAGTATAGTTACACATTCTACACATACCAAACCAATAAAATGGAGAAGTTGTGCGTGCTTTTTTTATTGATGCAGCATATATGCACAGATTGACTTTGACAGGCGCAAAAACTTAACGTGAGACAATTGTGGTTCTTAATTCTGATTGGTTGAATCGCATGAAAAAAACAGTCCGCACACTGATTTTGCGCGTCGGTTTAACGTGTGTTATTGCTCGGTGGATTAAAAAATGGGCGAGGATTGTAATACCAGCATTGATTTACGCGCGTTAACGTTTAACGCTTCGCGCAAAAATTCACACGTGCGTATTTGCGTGAAGAATGTAATAGGGCCCTAAGGATACATCGAATACACCAGGGGTTAAAATTTGCACTCGCCCCCTCGCAATTTGCGAGTTGAAATTGGGGGAGGGCGAGTAGAAATTGGGCTGTAATTGGAATGCCAGCGTCGGCATGGAGCCTCACTGACATTCCCTTTCATGTGATCCGGTCTGCTCGTAGCGGGGAAGGAGGGGGGCGGCGCCGCAAGCAGGGACGGACCGAAAGTTGGGAGAGATGTGCTTTCACATCTTCCCAGCGTCTGCACTCAGCCAGCTTCCGGGTGGTCTGTGTCACGTGTGCTGATACAGAGCCTGGAAGCGTTTGTGCATGAGCCGAGTGAGGAGTGATCTGATTCCCTCCCTCTGAGCGGAGGGGGACTGCTGCCTGGGAGGTAGGTAATTACAAGGCTGCAGGGGTTGCAGGGGATAAAAAAAGACTGGAAGAGAGGGGATGAAAAAAAAGAAAGAGGGATAAAAAAAGACAGAATGGAAGAGGGGATGAAAAAAGAGAAAGGGGATAAAAAACTGAGAATGGAAGAGAGGGGATGAAAAAAAAGAAAGGGGATAAAAAAAACTGAGAATGGAAGAGGGGATGAAAAAAAATAATGAGAAAGGATAAAAAAAACAATAAGAGGGGATGAAAAAAAAGAAAGAGGGAGAGAGGTGAAAAAAGTGAGAATGGGAGAGGGGGGGTTGAAAAAAAGAATGAGAGGGAGGGGGTAAAAAGAGAGAGAGGGGGTATATAAAAGGCTTTGGAGCTCTGATACGCTCCTACACACCACACATTATTGTGAGTTTTATTGCTGTGGAGCTCTGATACACTCATACACACTACGCATTACTGTATCAGAGCACCACAGCAATAAAACTCAGTAAGGTGTGGTGAGTATGAGCGTATCAGAGCTGCACAGCAATAAAACTCTCAGTAATGTGCAGTGTGTATGCGCATATCACAGAGCTGCACAGCAATAAAACTCACGCTCATACACACTGCACATTACTATGAGGTTTATAGCTGTGGAGCTCTGTGATACGTTCATACACACTGCACATTACTATGAGGTTTATTCCTGTGGAGCTCTGTGATACGTTCATACACACTGCACATTACTATGAGGTTTATTGCTGTGGAGCTCTGTGATCCACTCATACACACTGCACATTACTATGAGATTTATTGCTGTGGAGCTCTGTGATACACTCATACACACTGCACATTACTATGCAGTTTATTGCTGTGGAGCTCTGTGATACGTTCATACACACTGCACATTACTATGAGGTTTATTGCTGTGGAGCTCTGTGATACGTTCATACACACTGCACATTACTATGAGGTTTATTGCTGTGGAGCTCTGTGATACGTTCATACACACTGCACATTACTATGAGGTTTATTGCTGTGGAGCTCTGTGATACGTTCATACACACTGCACATTACTATGAGGTTTATTGCTGTGGAGCTCTGTGATCCACTCATACACACTGCACATTTTGATTTATGTTTACAATGCTTCGTTATATTATTAATGATAAACAATAATTTTAGAGGGTGTGTTTAGGGGCAGAGATAACGGTAAGGGTTGGGTGGCGAGTAACTCTTAAGGCATGGCTAGTAGCTTGGGACCTGAAATTTTGAGCCCTGGAATACACTGTGCACATCCAAAGTGCAATCAGATACCTTAATACACCAATATTTTTATGCATGTTACCCCTTAATAACACTTGAGATATAGAATATACAAATATAAAATTATCTATAAAACAACCATATATATCTAAAACATGCTTCAAATTCTCTGATAGTGAAAAATAAATGCGATAAACCACCGCTTATAATAATAATAAAACACATATTTATAATGTAAACATCATATAATTAAAGTGCATCAATACTCAAGCGAAGCGCGCACTTTCTTCGTTGGATCCTCACGTGCAGCTTGCACAAACCCTCAAAGATATAAACATACAAGAAACACAGTGCAACCAGTATAAAGGTCCGTTCATGAAACAAATGGTTAAACTTGATGTTTGCAATCCCACTCACATTTACAGGAGCCAATTTATGGTGGCTCTACTTAACCCCTTAAGGACTAAGGGTCTTTAAAGTCAATGCATTTATGACGTAAACGTTACGTCATTGGTTCTTAAGGGGTTAAAGCGCAGTTGATCAACTTCTCTAGGGGTGATCTAGTCCACACACTCCTCGTACTCGCCTCCGTCACTCAGGAAATAAGAGACACAGGGTCACACACACTGCGCTAGGGTTGTCAGATCCTCCACGTTTTCCTAAACACAAAGTGCCAAATTACATACATGGCGCTAACGTTAGGCGCTCACCTGCGAGAGCATTAAAGTTAGCCCAAGTATTTAAGGCAAATTAAAATCCAAATGCTAACGGGTTAAGTAACCCGTTTGCGTTTGGTACCTTGCGCTGTACTGCGCGAGGTTACTGTACTTTGCGCTCCCTATACTTAACATGGGGGGTGCAAAGTGTTAATCAGCGTTAGGATTACAAAGTCCTAACGCTGACTAACGTCCGGCTGCGGTTAACAAAGAGTTAATCACAGCCAGGACTTGCAGGGTTATTCAAAGTGAATCGAAAAGCCACAGCATGTTTGGTGACTTTTCGTTCTCTTCAATTCGGTTCGATTCAGCGATCCCATTTCGGCGACCCTGCGGTGTATTCAGCAAGCACCACAGGGTCCCCGAATTGCAGGGAAAAGCCA
The DNA here is from genome assembly GCA_009667805.1 of Leptobrachium leishanense. Taxonomy (NCBI): domain Eukaryota; kingdom Metazoa; phylum Chordata; class Amphibia; order Anura; family Megophryidae; genus Leptobrachium; species Leptobrachium leishanense. The sequence goes on along the minus strand of CM019074.1, from coordinate 33,994,813 downwards.
CTGCAAACCCGACGAAAACTAATCGCAAAACGAGGGCGAACGCACACCGAAACCCGCAAAAACATCTGGATTAACCCGCCGAAGACGCCGGAAAAACCCGAGCAGGAGCCGATCACACGCAGCGCAGCCGCCAGAAAAAGATGACGCCGCAGATGAATGCAGTGAATAAAGTAAAAAAACAGTTCACTTGAATGTTTGAAAAGTGAAACGCTGTTTGCAAAGAAACTACAGAGCGAAAATGTCTGAAATTTACATATGAGGTCCAGGGAATGATAATAAAGAGGGCTGTTACAGAAAAAAAAAGAAAACTTAATAAAAATCTGAATTTTTAAAAAGAAAAAAAAAATCCCAAAAAATGCTTAAAAGATCCTAAAAAAATCTATAAATAAAGAGACTGTTTACTGCATAATATTATAATGAACGGTTTATTAGATATTGAATTAAAACGGGAATATTTTTAACATTGAAGTCTATGGGATTCTCCTGAATAAATTTGCCGAATTAAACCACCGAATGGCAGGGCATTTCGGGAACCTTTCACTGCTGGTTTGTGTTCTCTGAATAGCCGAAGGAGTCCTTTTTTATGGGGATTTCACTGCCCTCGAACAGGCACCGAACAGGCACCGTATGTGCAGGCAATTCGCCAGGATTTGGCGAACTGCCTGCTCTCTGAATAGCCGAATGGCCAAGAAAGGTAACCGAACGCTGATTTCGGTTCCCAACCAGTAAGTGCTTTGCCCCAACCAGAGAGTACGGGTTCTATTACATTCTCCGTGCAAATTCGTTCGCGCAGCGCAATTTTTTTGGCGCAGCGATAAACGTTAACGCACGTAAATTAACGCAGGTATTACGATCCGAGCGCATTTTTTCATCCGTCCAAAAATATTGCACGAAAAAAAGACGTGCAAAAACGCTCGCGCATTAACGTTGCGCACAGAAATCGGTGGCCGGACCGGTTTGTCACGCGATTCAGCCCATCAGAATTAGCGCCTGTCAAAATCAATCTGTGTATATATGCTGCAGCAATAATAAAAACATGCACAACTTCTCTATTTTATTGTTTGGGTATGTGTAGAATGTGTAACTATACTGTGCTGTATTTTTTTTTTCGTGCTGGTGTATTTGGTTTTGGCCAGGACGTTCAGATTTGCCGTTACCACCAGCTTTCAAAAGACGTTAAAATTATGCGTGCAAACGTCATTCGTAAAAATTTGCGCATCGATTGTAATACCATCCGCGTACCAGCGCACAAACGCATTTGCGCTCACAATGTTAAGTATGGGATGCGCGCGTGAACTTCCGTTCGCGCAGGGTTCGCGCATGGTCACTCGCGTTAGACGTTAATGCGCATCGTATGAGCGAACGTCGTTATACGACGTTCAGTGCGAAGGGTTTTGCCCCTCGCATTAACGCGTTTTTGCGCACTCGCGCATTTTTGCGTGAACAGCGTAATAGAGCCCTACATTTTTTTGGTTTGTGTTTAATCCATTTCTGGGGGATAAAACCACATACCCTGACCTATGCTCGAAGCCATTTAGTATGGTGCTGCACTGGCAAAGAGCGTGTCTGCACTAAAGTAGACTTTCGACACAAAAGAGTGAGAAACTGGGGACTGCATTTGCATGTCCTACCCAGAGTTCCTTGCTACATACAAGGAGAGTAGCAAATGAGATCTGCGGTCAAAGAAGTTCTGCGATTTGCTTGGAAGTGTAGATGTTTTTCACAGGAACAGGTGGAGCACCCCTCATCCGCAATTCCAAAATCCGTAACACCGTCAAATCAATAATCGGAATTTTAGGAGCCGTCCGCAGAGTAACTTCGCAAAGCACTTCTGTCTCTATCTCCTTCCTCTCAAGCATCTGATTGTGGAATGCAACGGGTCCCGAGAATTCCGGATAAAAGGTGATCAACTTGTCTTTATAGAATTCTTTGCAATTTGCAATATGGAAGATTTTAATCTCAAATTTTGACCGAACCGTGGATATATTTAGTCGACATTCTGATCCTGTTACATCATAACAAAAGTAACGTTACATCTAAAGTACAAAATAAATTATTAAATGAGGCGAATTCGTTGTTTAATGAGGAGCCTCAGAGGTGTGGGAGTAAGAAAGGCGTGAGAGAGACGGCTGGTAGCCGTAAATAGAGGCCAGGAAAGAGTGGGTAGTGGGATTAACAGAGGATCGTGGCAGTGGCAGCAGGACGGTTGAGGGTAGTGGGAGTAGGATGTTGTTAGTTTGCAGCGTTCACTGCAAAATTTAGAAATTCCTCTATTTTTTTATTTCTTCCACCCATTTATGGCATTTACTATTAAAAAGAGTCTCAATCCAGGCATAGAGGAACACTATCAGGGTAATTCAAAGAGATTCGAAAAATCACTGCACGTTCGGTGACTTTTCGTTCTCTTCGATTCGGTTCCTTTTGCCGATCCCATTTCGGTGACCCTGCGGTGTATTCAGCAAACACCACAGGGTCCCCGAATTGCAGGGAAAAGCTGCCGCAAACCAGACGAAAACTAACCGCAAAACCCAGCGAATGCACGCCGAAAACCCTCAAAAACATCTGGATTAACCTGACGAAAACCACGGAAAAACCCGAACAGGAGCCGGTCACACGCAGTGAAGCCGCCGGAAAAAGCCGACACTGCAGACGAGGGAGGTGAACAAATTAGGAAAACAGTTTGCTCGAATGTTTGAAAAGTGAAACGCTGTTTGCAAAGAAACTACTGAGCGAAACTGTCTGAAATTTACATATGATCCAATGAATGATAATAAAAAGGGCTGTTACAGAAAAAATAAGTAAACTTAAAAAAAAAAATAAAAAAAAAATCTGACTTTTAAAAAAAATTAAATAAGAAAAATGCTTAAAATATCCTACAAAATCTATAAATAAAGAGACTTTTTACTGCAGAATTTTATAATGAACGGTTTATTAGATATTGAATTAAAACGGGAATATTTTTGACATTGAAGCCTATGGGATTCTCCTGAATAAACCTGTCGAATGAAACCACCGAACAGCAGGGCATTTCAGCAACCTTTCACTGCTGGTTTGTGCTCTCTGAATAGACGAAGCATTGCTTCTCTATGGGGATTTCACTGCCCTCGAACAGGCACCGAACAGGCACCGTATGTGCAGGCAATTCGCCAGGATTTGGCGAATTGCCTGCTCTCTGAATAGCTGAATGGCCAAGAAAGGTAACCGTATGCTGATTTTCAGCGTTGAATTACCCTGTAAGCTATAGGCCAAGTTAATGGAAGGGTGCAGGGAACAAATAGCTTTCCGGTGTCTTTCAGCAGCACAAGTCTACCACGACTCGTCCTGCAGCCACACAGGCTCTCGATGGTATACACTCACACAGGCACGTACTGGTATGCAGTCCGGGATATAAAAAAATAAAAAACACGATTGAAGCTTTCAAAATTGAAACGCTGTTTGCAAAAAAACTACTGGATGAAAATGTCTGGAATTAACATATAAGGTCCAATGAATGATAATAAAAAGGGCGGTTACAGAAAAAAGAAAAAAGCTATTTAAAATAAATCTGGGAAAAACAATTTTGGCGAAAAAAGCCTAAAAAAAGGCTAAAAAATCCTAGAAAAAAATAAATAAAAACTAAAGAGACTTTTTGCTGCAGATTAAAAGACTAAACGGTTTAATAGATATTGATTAAAAACGGGAATATTTTTAACATTGAAACCTATGGGATTCACCTGATTAAACCTGCCGAACACCTCCTGTCGTGAGCGTTATCGCTAGGTTAAAAAAGGTTTTGGCAGACGGCCCAGATCAGATCCCAATCGCTAACGGGTTAAAAAATCCGTTGGCACATCGGAAATAGCGCTTTCTAGCGCGAGTTTACTGTACTTTGCGCTCCCTATACTAAACATGGGGAGCGCAAAGATTAATTAGCGTTAGGATCACAAACTCCTAACGCTAATTACCGCACCGCCGCGGCTAACTGAAATGTTAGCCAAAGCTCTAAACTGGTGCTAGCTGACTCCGCTTCTGCAGAATCAATTATCACCAGCTGGAACCCCACCCCAATAATCAGAAACTCACCTCTCAACCCGCGGCGCAAACGGCGGCCCGATCCGCCGCTTCTGGCTGCCGGGAGCAGAGTGAGACTGGGGACAAATAGTCCAGGTCCACCCCCGTGATCACTCCGCGGCCCTGCATGATCTCGTGAGAGAGCGTGCAGGTCACATGACCCGGAAGCACAACCCTCCATGGTGTCCTATGGACTCCAGGAGGTGTTACTCGCGCTGCCACAAGTATCCTGGAGGGCAGCGCTCGTTACGGGGCAGGCTGCTGAATTGAGCGCCACCCTCTCAATCTGGTCGTAAAACGGGGAAATAAAGGGGAAATTTGCGTGCGCAAGTTTTTTCCCCTTAAGAGTCCACGTTTTAGGTCAAGGCACATGACAGTCCCCAAGGAAGGGAGTAAATCCAAGAAAACTTAGCATCTGAATTGCCTTCAGTGACCTCAAGGTCTGGTCTAACATAGTGGGACTGCGCTATGTGAGCAATAGAGCCGCTGTCAACAAATGTGCAAGGGATGCGTCCATAGGAGCTGAGGAATTAAATGGTTCATACACCAAGGAGGAACTTATACACCTTCATTTAACCCCTTCACTGCTGAGCCATTTCACATCTTAAAAAAACATGTTTTTCTTTTTTCTTATTATTATTTTTATTAGGGTTGCACCGATACCGATACTAGTATCGATATCGGTGCCGATACCGGGTACTGCAGGAGTACTTGGTACTCGTGCAGTACCCCGATATTTTTTTCCGATACCGGAAGCCGGCATTGAGCCGGCTTGCCGGTATCCGAGGGGCTGCGGCGGCTGTCCGAATGCTCTATCGGCATTCGGACAGGCCTGCAGCTGCTCTCCTAACTTGGTTTATACTTACCTTCCTTCAGCGCCGCCGGGAAAGTCTTCAGGCGCGCGCGCTCCTGGAAGGTCCCCAGCCGTGACCATGTGATCGAGGCTGGGGTCCTTCCAACGAGCGCACGCGCGGAAACTTTCCCGGCGTCGCTGAAGGAAGGTGGTAAGTATAAAACAAGTGAGCAGCTGCAGGGCCTGTCCGAATGCAGATAGAGCATTCAGACAGGCCTGCAGCTGCTCTCCGCTCATACTTACCTTCCTTCAGCGACGCCGGAAAAGTTTCCCTGCGTGCGCTCGTTGAAGGACCCCAGCCGCGATCACATGGTCCCACGTGGTCGCGGCTGGGGACCTTCCAAGGAGCGCGCGCGCGCAAGACTTTCCCGGCGGCGCTGAAGGAAGGTAAGTATGAGCGGAGAGTGGGGCATATCCATGAGCAGGGGCATATATCCATGAGCAGGGGGGCATTATCCATGAGCAGGGGGGCATTATCCATGCAGGGGGGCATTATCCATGAGCAGGGGGGCAGTATCCATGAGCAGGGGGGCAGTATCCATGAGCAGGGGGGCATTATCCATGAGCAGGGGGGCATTATCCATGAGCAGGGGGGCACATCCATGAGCAGGGGGCATTATCCATGAGCAGGGGGGCATTATCCATGAGCAGGGGGGCACATCCATGAGCAGGGGGGCATTATCCATGAGCAGGGGGGCATATCCATGAGCAGGGGGCATTATCCATGAGCAGGGGGGCATTATCCATGACCAGGGGGGCATTATCCATGAGCAGGGGGGCATATCCATGAGCAGGGGGGGCAATTATCCATGAGCAGGGGGGCATTATCCATGAGCAGGGGGGCACATCCATGAGCAGGGGGGCACATCCATGAGCAGGGGGGCATTATCCATGAGCAGGGGGGCATTATCCATGATATGGGGGGCACATCCATGAGCAGGGGGCATTATCCATGAGCAGGGGGGCACATCCATGAGCAGGGGGGCATTATCCATGAGCAGGGGGGCATTATCCATGAGCAGGGGGGCATATCCATGAGCAGGGGGCATTATCCATGAGCAGGGGGGCATTATCCATGAGCAGGGGGGCATTATCCATGAGCAGGGGCATATCCATGAGCAGGGGGGGCAATTATCCATGAGCAGGGGGGCATTATCCACGAGCAGGGGGGCATTATCCATGAGCAGGGGGGCAGTATCCAGGAGCTGGGGGGCAGGATATCCATGAGCAGGGGGGCAGGATATCCATGAGCTGGGGGGCAATTATCCATGAGCTGGGGGGCAGGATATCCATGAGCTGGGGGGGCAGGATATCCATGAGCTGGGGGGGCAGGATATCCATGAGCTGGGGCAATATCCATGAGACCTGGGGGCTTTATAGAAGGTCTGTTCTTCTTGGAAAGCGTCACATGACATAAAATAAAAGTATCGGTAATTGGTATCGGTGAGTACTTGAACCAAAGTATCTGTACTCGTACTCGGTCTTAAAAAAGTGGTATCGGTGCATCTCTAATTTTTATTATTTTTTTTATTTACTTTAAACATGGTCATGTTTGATATCATTGGAAAGGCCATGCTGTGGCCTTTCTAATGATACCAAACATGACCCTGCTAGCTGCCAGCAGTCGGGATATATCGGGGTTCAAAGGAACCCCCTATCTTTCATTAGGAGTCAATGAGGACGTCCCCACACGTCCTCAGTAGTGAAAGGGTTAATATCTGAGATAAGACAAGCTTAAAGGCGCGGTAAATTTGCACATCGCTGTTTGCAAGTCTCCTTGGTGCCATAACCTATGCATGATGGGGGGTGATACACAGTTGCAAGAAAAAGTATGTGAACCCTTTGGGATTACGTGGAGTTTTGCATGAATTGGTCATAAAATGTGCTCTGGTCTTCATCTAAGTCACAACTTGAAAAACACAGTCTGCTTAAAATAATATAATACAACACAAACAAGATATGTTTTCATGTGTTTATTGAACATAACATGTAAACATTCACAGTGCAGGGTGGAAAAAGTATGTGAACCCCTAGCGTAATGACTTCTCCAAGATCTAATTGGAGCCAGGAGTGAGCCAACCTTGAGTCCAATCAGTGGGATATTATTGGATGTGTTGCTGAAAGCTGTCCTGCCCTTTAAAAAAGACACACCAGGTTTGGGATTACTGGTTTCAAGAAGCACTGCCTGATGTGAACCATGCCTCGCAGAAAAGAGCTCTCAGAAGACCTACGATCAAGAATTGTTGACTTGCATGAAGCTGGAAAGGGTTACAAAAGTATCTCCAAAAGCCTTGATGTTCATGTGTCGACGGTACAAATGGAGAAAGTTCAGGACTGTTGCTACTCTCCCTAGGCGTGGTCATCCTGTAAAGATGACTGCAAGAGCACAGCGCAGAATGCTTAATGAGGTAAAGAAGCATCCTAGAGTGTCAGCTATCTGACAGAAATCTCTGGCACATGCTAACATTTTTGTTGACACATCTACAATAAGGAAAACATTAAACAAGAATGGAGTATATGGGAGGACACCACGGAGGAAGCCATTGCTGTCCAAAAAGAATATTGCAGCACGTTTGAAGTTTGCAAAAGAGCACCTGGATGTTCCACAGCACTACTGGCAAAATATTCTGTGGACAGATGAAACCAAAATTGAGTTTTTTGGAAAAAACACACAACACTATGTGTGGAGAAAAAAAGGCACAGCACACCAACATCAAAACCTCATCCCCACTGTAAAACATGGCGGAGGGAGCATCATGGTTTGGGGCTGCTTTGCTGCCTCAGGGCCTGGACGGATTGTTGTCATTGATGGAAAAATGATTTCCAGAGTTTATCAAGACATTTTGCAGGAAAACGTAAGACCATCTGTCCACCAACTGAAGCTCCGCAGAGGATGGGTGATGCAACAGGACAATGACCCAAAGCATACAAGTAATTCAACAAAAGAATGGCTTCAACAAAACAAAATACGCCTTCTGGAGTGGCCCAGTCAGAGTCCTGACCTCAACCCGATTTGAAATGCTGTGGCATGACCTTAAGAGAGCGATTCACACCAGACATCCCAAGAATATTGCTACACTGAAACAGTTTTGTGAAGAGGAGTGGTCCAAAATTACTCCAGATCGTTGTGCAGGTTTGATCTGCAACTACAGGAAACGTTTGGTTGAGGTTATTGCTGCCAAAGGAGGGTCAACCAGTTATTAAGTCCAACGGTTCACATACTTTTTCCACTCTGCACTGTGAATGTTTACATGTTCTGTTCAATAAAAACATGAAAACATATAATGTTTGTGTTGTATTATTTTAAGCAGACTGTGTTTTTCAAATTGTTGTGACTTAGATGAAGATCAGAGCACATTTTATGACCAATTCATGCAAAACTCCACGTAATCCCAAAGGGTTCACATACTTTTTCTTGGAACTGTTAGCACTGAACGTTAAACTGAATGGATACAATAAGGCTGCTGTCAGATGAGCGTAGTGTTCACGTCCATGATTGCGCCTAAAAGTACGTCCGTGATAGCATGACAGAAAGTCCATTGGAGCCCGTTACACGAAGTACGTCCGCACTGAACTGCGGACGCACAACGGCCGCGGCCCTCGGACGCAAGGCAGGCAAGAACGTACAACCGCTAGAACGGCCGCACAAAGTGCGCTGCGTCTGCATCGTCCGCATAGCTTTGTGTGTGAGTGATGGAACGTGGTCAGACGGACTGCATTTATACATCCAGCATTTTGTTCACGGGCAAAATGGTTTTGCTTTTTAATTTATTTTCCCTCCTACATCCGTCAAAATATTTGTCAGTGAAAAAAACGGACTGTCTGGCCACTACTGCGTCTTCCGTACTAACGTACGTCCGTGTGCATGGACGTACAGTCCGTAGAAATCACGCTCGTCTGACCCTAGCCTAAATCGCCCTCATTATTGGATTTCCAAAAGATATTAAAACAGGAGCATTTAATGTAAAATGTACACAATACAGCGATCCCTTGGCTCATTTAAAAAAAATGGAAGTTAACAATGAGTGGCATGACACAGTAACACCGAGTGATGGCTGCAACACGATAACGTCATGATAACATGCACAAAATAAAGTAGAGACAGAATGAATGCACCGTATTAAGTAAATGAGAGAAAAGAGATAATTTCTACATTAAAAATGGGTGATCTGGGGCTAAGTGGCTCATGCAAAGTAAATGGCTGGGGCTAAAGGTTTTCAGGCGCACAGCATGGTCCCCTCGCGAGGTTAGATAGTAGGTCAGTGAGGCACAGACTCCCTCGCTCGCTTCTTGTAAGCCTGCACTCTTTACTTTCCTCTGAGAAGAAGTGGGGTTGCAGTTGTGTTCCACAGGAAAGAGAAACGTGCAAAGCAAGGAATACAAGTACCAATTAGCACGCTAATCCGCCATTATTTGGTTAACCACCTTTGAAGCCCACCAGAAGGTAAAAAAAAAAAGTGTATTTTTAGATAGCGCAGAGAATGTCAAACACCACTTCTCACCTTAAGCTCCATCCTGTCAAGGCAGAGTTTATAGGAGACAAGTCAACAGTGTTATCAACTTACAATGAGCCATGTGAATTAAAAGCAGGACTTCAAAATAACTCCCTCTAAATATTTTGGGCTCTATTCCAACCCTGGCATAAACTTAACCAGGCCTGGTGTAACTATCAGGGTTATTCAAAGAGAATCGAAAAGTCACCGCACGTTCGGTGACTTTTCGTTCTCTTCCTTTCGGTGCGATTCGTCGATCCCATTTCGGCGACCCTGCGGTGTATTCAGCAAGCACCACAGGGCCGTCGTAGTGCAGGGAAAAGTCACCGCAAACCCGACGAACACTCACCGCAAAACCCGGCGAACGCACACCGAAAACCCGCAAAAACATCTGGATTAACCCCGCCAAACACGCCGGAGAAACCCCGAGCAGCCGCTGATCACAGCGCAGAGCAGCTGCCGGAAAAACCCGACACCGCAGACGAATGGAGTGAGAAAAAAAAAACAGTACGCTCGAATGTTTGAAAAGTGAAACTCTGTTTGCAAATAAACTACTGAACGAAAATGTCTGAAATTTACATATAAAATCCAATGAATGATAATAAAAAGGGCTGTTACAGAAAAAAGAAAAAACGATTTTAAAAAAAAAACGGAAAAAAAATTTCACAAAAAAAATCCCGGAAAAATGCCTAAAAGATCCTAAAAAATCTATAAATAAAGAGACTTTTTACTGCAGAATATTATAATCAACAGTTTATTAGATATTGAATTAAAACGGGAATATTTTTAACATTGAAGACTATCAGGGTTATCCAAAGAGATTCGAAAAGTCACCGCACGTTCGGTGACTTTTCGTTCTCTTCAATTCGGTTCCTTTTGCCGATTGCATTTCGGTGACCCTGCGGTGTATTCAGCAAACAGCACAGGGTCCCCGAATTGCAGGGAAAAGCTGACGAAAAGCTGACGAAAACTAACCGAATGCACGCTGAAAACAAGCAAAAACATCTGGATTAACCTTCGAAGAAGCCGAACAGGAGCCGAACAGGAGCCGAATCACACAGAGCCGAATCACACAGAGCCGAAGCAGTAGAGGAGGCAGTGAATAAATTAGAAAAACCATTTGTATGAATCTGGGAAAATGAAACGCTGTTTGCAAAGAAACTACTGAGCGAAAATGTCTGAAATTTTCACAGGAGGTCCAGGGAATGATAATAAAGAGGGCTGTTACAAAAAAAATAAGCAAACTGAAAAAAAAATCGGACTTTTAATTTTTTTTAAAAAAATTCAGAAAAATGCTTAAAGTATCCTAAAAAATCTATAAATAAAGAGACTTTTTGCTGCAGAATTTTATAATGAACGGTTTATTAGATATTGAATTAAAACGGGATTATTTTTAACATTGTAGCCTATGGGATTCTCCTGAATAAACTTGCCGAATTAAACCACTGAATGGCAGGGCATTAGGGGAACCTTTCACTGCTGGTTTGTGTTCTCTGAATAGCCGAAGCAGTGCTTTTTCATGGGGATTTCACTGCCCTCGAACAGGGACCGAACAGGCACCGTATGTTCAGGCAATTCGCCAGGATTTGGCGTATTGCCTGCTCTCTGGATAGCCGAATGGCCAAGAAAGGTAACCGAACGCTGATTTTCAGCGTTCGGTTACCTTTCTCCAGGAATTCGGATCTCTTTGGATAACCCTGTATGTGATTCGCCTGAATAAACCTGTCGAATGAAACTACCGAATAGCAGGGCAATTCGGCAACTTTTCACTGCTGGTTTGTGTTCTCTGAATAGACGAAGCATTGCTTCTCTATGGGGATTTCACTGCCCTCGAACAGGCACTGAACAGGCACCGTATGTGCAGGAAATTCGCCAACATTTGGCGAACTGCCTGCTCTCTGAATAGCCGAATGGCCAGGAAAGGTAACCGTACGCTGAATTTCACTGTTCGATTACCCTTCGGCCACAATTCGGATCTGTTTGAATAACCCTGTTAGCAACTCCATAGACTATAAGGGTTTTGGTAAATTGAAAACTCTGGTAAAGTGTATAACGAGGTAGGAATAGAGCATCCGCAGGTATATGCCAAGGTTGGCGATAAGATAACTTGTTGAGACGTTCTATACAACCTCTCGGCATGGAAGCTATTCCAAGGTTTGTGCGCTTCCATTCACGAGACGGTATTTCTCACTGAAATACTGTCTCATAGAAGCTTGGTGTTAAGTGATTTTGCTTTGGCAAAATTCTGTAACACACTCGGGGGTTATCCAAAGAGATTCGAAAAGTCACCGCACATTCGGTGACTTTTCGTTCTCTTCAATTCGGTTCGTTTTGCTGATCCCATTTCGGTGACCCTGCGGTGTATTCAGCAAGCACCACAGGGTCCCCGAATTGCAGGGAAAAGCTGCCGCAAACCTGACGAAAACTAACCGCAAAACCCACCGAATGCACGCCGAAAACCCGCAAAAACATCTGGATTAACCCGTCGAAGACGCCGGAAAAACCCCAGCAGGAGCCGATCACATGCAGTGAAGCCACCGGAAAAAGCCGAGAAAAAGCCAAGACTGCAGACGAGGGAGGTGAATAAATTAGCAAAATAGTTTGTATGAATGTGAAAGTAAAAAGCTGTTTGCAAAGAAACTACTGTTCGAAAATGTCTGAAATTTACATATAAGATCCTATGAATGATAATAAAAAGGGCTGTTACAGAAAAAATAAGTCAACTTAAAAAAAAAAAAAAAAAAATTAAGAAAAATGCTTAAAATATCCTAAAAAAATCTATAAATAAAGAGACTCTTTACTGCAGAATTTTATAATGAACGGTTTATTAGATATTGAATTAAAACGGGAATATTTTTAACATTGAAGCCTATGGGATTCTCCTGAATTAACTTGCCGAATTAAACCACCGAATGGCAGGGCGTTAGGGGAACCTTTCACTGCTGGTTTGTGTTCTCTGAATAGCTGAAGCTGTGCTTTTTTATGGGGATTTCACTGCCCTCGAACAGGCACCGAACAGGCACCGTATGTGCAGGCAATTCGCCAGGATTTGGCGAATTGCCTGCTCTCTGGATAGCCGAATGGCCAGGAAAGGTAACCGAACGCTGTTACCTTTCTCAAGCAATTCGGATCTCTTTGGATAACCCTGACTGACTTCACCACCAACCCACAAATCCCATACTCATCTCTCATCCCGCGGTGGAGAGGGCAACGTGATTCGCTGCTTCTTCTCACCGGAAGCAGAGAGAAGACAGGAACAAACAGTTCCTAGTCTCCCTCCACGACTCCTAAGCGGCACTGAGCGATCTCGCGAAAGCAAGCTCGTAGTCAGGACGTGAAACGCGCCATGGAGTCTTATGGACTACAGGAGCAGGTGTTTGCAGCGGCGTTGCACTTTCTTCCAGGGTTAGGTGCTAATTAAGTGCCTACCTCGGACTAGGCGGTAAGGGAAATCTGAAGGCACAGATTGTTTTACTTAGGTCTCCCTTTTGGCGTCAACCTTAGAATAAGGCTCAGTGTCAGGTGTAAGCTTAACCAAGGCTCTAGTAACTTTAACTGGTCCGATCTAGGGCCAGGTCGCAACGTAGCCATTTATGGTGAAGCGTCGAAAGGAAACAGCTGCGCAAGTCTTTTCTCCTTTGCTCGCCAGTAACGTCCCTATTCAGGCTGAACTGCTGTATCAGTAGCTCGAACTGGAATATATTTTGCTGCTCCCTGATACCAGCAGTGCCGATGCACAGCGCCACCGGTAACGGCTCCTGGAGTCCATAGAACTCTATGGAGCACAGCATGAGCTCCCTGTGAGCTAGTCTGAGCATGGACATGCAGGAGCTATGGATGGAGCCGCGGGAGGACACTGGGATCTATTACTTCAGAGTCTTCCTGGCCAGAGGAAGCGGTGGATCGTGTTGCCCTCTGCACCGTGGGATGAGTGTTCGGCAGGTTTGCGGCAAAGTTTGTGGTGGAGTGCAATGTATCTGGTATATTTAAATTTTAGAAATGAGCCTTTGCCTGCTGCAGAGATAAAGGATCCCAATCACAATAAGGAGGTAGAGCTCTCTGTTGAGAGGCTGTCCTGATTTAGCAATTGGCCTTAAATTTAAAACAGGAGTAAAATTCTTTGTAGATAAACACTAGCAGGGTTATTCAAAGAGATCCGAATTGTGGCCGAAAGGTAACCGAACAGTGAAAATCAGCGTTCGGTTACCTTTCCTGGCCATTCGGCTATTCAGAGAGCAGAGAGCACCAAATGTTGGTGAACTGCCTGCACATACGGAGCCTGTTCAGTGCCTGTTCAAGGGTAGGGAAATCCCCATAGAGAAGCAATGCTTCGTCTATTCAGAGAACAAAAACCAGCAGTGAAAAGTTGCCGAATTGCTCTGCCATTCGGTGGTCTCATTCGACAGATTTATTCAGGCGAATCCCATAGGCTTCAATGTTAAAAATATTCCCGTTTTAATCCAATATCTAATAAACCAGGGCACAAAATTTCCACTCGCCTACTAGCATTTGGCGAGTGGAAATTAAGTGAGGGCGAGTGGAAATGCACACGGAGACAGCACAATAAATTATTTTGTGCTGCGTATTCCAGCGGTGCCACCGTGCAGCCCCCCCCCCCGCTTCCCAAGGCTGCACGGTGGCAGGAATCAGCTGCCTAACCTAACCCAGCTCATCTCAGTCACTGCCAGGGGGGTGGAGAGGAGCTTCCCTGCCTCCTCTCTCTGCTCACACTGGGGTCTGATGTCTGGGTATACATGTATCTGGGGTCTGATGTCTGGATATTAATGTTATTTTTGTAACTTTATTCTAAATAAAACCTTTAACACTGTAATTTCATAAAATAATTTAAGGGGTGTGTTTAGGGGCAGAGTTAAGGGCTGGGTAGGGATTAGGTGGAGCAACTGGTGGCGAGTAACTCTTATGGCTTGGTTAGTAGCTTTGGACTTGAAATTTTGAGCCCTGTAATAAACCATTGATATTATTCTGCAGTATAAAGTCTCTTTATTTATAGATTTTTTAGGATCTTTAAAGCATTTTTCGGGATTTTTTTGCGAATTTATTTTTCCGATTTCTTTTTTAAAAAAAAAAAGTTTTTCCTTTTTTCTGTAACAGCCCTCTTTATTATCATTCCCTGGACCTCATATGCAAATTTCAGACATTTTCGCTCAGTAGTTTCTTTGCAAAGAGCTTTTCACTTTTCAAACATTCAAGCGTACTGTTTTTTTTTTTACTCCATTCGTCTGCGGTGTTGGGTTTTTCCAGCGGCTGCTCTGCGCTCTGATCGGCTCCTGCTCGGGTTTCTCCGGCGTCTTTGGCGGGGTTAATCCAGATGTTTTTGCGGGTTTCAGTGTGCGTTCGCCTGGGTTTTGCGGTGAGTGTTCAGCAGCTTTTCGGCAGCTTTTCCCTGCACTACGACGGCCCTGTGGTGCTTGCTGAATACACCGCAGGGTCACCGAAATGGGATCAGCAAAACGAACCGAATTGAAGAGAACGAAAAGTCACAAAACGTGCGGTGACTTTTCGATTCTCTTTGAATAACCCTGTAGGAATGTCTCGATCTCGATTTTCGGACTCCCGATCTGATCCGAGTCGTGCGGTATACGGGATCAGGCGTTACCGGATCCTGATCTGATAATGCACGACCTTCGGCAATCTGCGGTGAACTGCACCGTATTTCGCTGTCAACCTTCGGCGGTCTTCAACGGCAGTAAAATTGTCCCATAGAGAAGTATTGGTTAATCTATTCAGAGACCGTCGAACTGCAGCAAAGTGTCAGTGAAATGTCCTGATTTTCGGTGATTCCGTTCGACAGGTTTAACAGGCGAATCCCATAGGATTCAATGTAAAAACAATTATCGCTTTTATTGCATTTTTCTTCAACTGTTTATTCTTTTCATTTTCAGCAAACTGTCTTTTCATTTATTTTTTATATTTTTTAGACCAAATTTTTGATTCCCATTTTTTTTTAAAGGTGATTTTCTTAATATTGACCCGCCGTCCTGCCACAGGAAATACAGCCAATAAGCCGTCGAACGGGTTTAAAAAAAACAAAAATGCAACTTTTAAAAGGCATTTAAACAAAAAAACACTGCATGAAAAAGCCTGGAAATAGGTCTGTTACAGGAAGAAGAAAAAACACCATTTAAAAAACAAATCGGAGGGAAAACATTTCACCGAAGAATGCATAAAAAATAAAGAGCAAATAAAAAGAATAAACGGTTGAATAAATATTTCATAAAAATTTGTTTTGTTTTTTTACATTGAAACCTATAGGATTCGCCTGCTTAAAACTGTCAAACAAAACCACTGAAAATCAGGGCATTTCACTGACATTTCGGTGCTGTTTGGTGTTCTCTGAATAGATTAAACAATACTTCACTATGGGGATTTCACTGCCGCCGAAGGTCACTCAGGGTTACTCAAAGAGAATCGAAAAGTCACCGCACGTTCGGTGACTTTTCGTTCTCTTCAATTCGGCCTGATTCGGCGATCCCATTTCGGCGACCCTGCGGTGTATTCAGCAAGCACCAAGGGGCCGTCGTAATGCAGGAAAAAGCTGACGCAAACCTGCCGAACACTCACCGCAAAACCCAGGCGAATGCACACCAAAACCCGCAAAAACATCTGGATTAACCCCGCCGAACACGCCGTAAAAACCCGAGCAGGAGCCAATCACAGCGCAGAGCAGCTGCCGGAAAAACCCAACACTGCAGACGAATGGAGTGAAAAAAAAATAAACAGTACGCTTGAATGTTTGAAAAGTGAAACGCTGTTTGCAAAAAAACTACTGAAAATGTCTGAAATTTACAAATAAGATCCAATGAATGATAATAAAAAGGGCTGTTACAGAAAAAAGAAAAACGATTTAAAAAAACAGAAAAACATTTTTTTGCAAAAAAATCCCGAAAAATGCTTTAAAGATCCTAAAAAAATCTATAAATAAAGAGACTCTTTACTGCAGAATATTATAATCAACGGTTTATTAGATATTGTATTAAAACAGGAATAATAACATTGAAACCGCATTTCGGCAACTTTTCCCTGCTGGTTTTTGTTCTCTGAATAGACGAAGCATCGCTTCTCTATGGGGGATTTCACTGCCCTCGAACAGGCAACGAACAGGCACCGTATGTGCAGGCAATTCGCCAACATTTGGCGAACTGCCTGCTCTCTGGATAGCCGAATGGCCAAAAAAGGTAACCGTATGCTGATTTTCAGCGTTCGGTTACCTTTCGCCAGCAATTCGGATCTCTTTGAATAACCCTGACTGTATTTCGCTGGCAAGGCGCCAATATTTGGCTAATTGCCAGGTTTTTGATTAGTCGAAAGGACACGATATTGTACCGAACGGGTAAATTCACTGTTCGGTGCGATTACGTGGCCAATTTGGTGCTCTCTGAATAACCCTGATAGTATTCAGGATGGAGAAAGGACCAATGTTCATTAAGTTCAGCCTTTTTAGTTTTTAAACAGGGGGATTGGTAAAGAAAAAGGAGACACGTCTGAGCATTTTTAATATTTTAATAACATCCGTACTATGCAATTATTTTTTACACATTACGACCTATCCCTCTGCATTGCTGCTTCACACATGCACAAATATTTAAATTCACTCCTCCAGCGTCATAATAGACATAAGTTGTTTGAACTGCTGGGACGCCTATGCACACAAGTAAAGCTGTTCTTGTGGCATCTGTTTTTGGCGCTGAATCCCCTGGAAACTAGTTTTCTTATACGGACGCTACAAATAGCATACTGGCATGAATATTGTAAACCTGACAACCCAAGTCAAGCCATCAAAATCCACTGAACCCTGACAATTTTGCTTTAATTCGCTGGACCCTGGTCTGTAACTTAAGCATATTCATCATATTTTCTTTATTCATACAAACACTTAAACATAAACATTGATTTATTGTATCAGCTCTTCGACACATCCACTTTTTGTATCACAGATGCAAAACGTATTCTTTAACCTTGCCGTGTATGTTTATACATTCTCCGGGGTGCTCTCTGTAATACATAATATATATATAAACACACAAACACATTCCCTCTCATATATATATATATATATATGTATATATTTGCGTACGATTTAAAGTCTATGCACACCATTTCACACACATGCCCCTACACGCTCTGCATATCGTCAACTGTGCGATCGATTACAACATTGTGTAAATGGCGTATGGCTGGTTTTATAGCAAAATACTTATTTATTGCCAACTTATAATTGAAGGACGTATAGATTCTCGCCAGTTACACATCATTTTTTTGAAAGCCCTGATGACACTACCAATAAATACACAAACCTTCGGACAAACTTTGCAAAGCAGACACTTTTTTTTTTATTCAGGAATGAACCTCTTCCCTTGGAACTGCAAAATCAAAGCGATAATTCTCTACCGAATTGTCTTAACCTGAATTGATCCGCGTACTCCCTGAAGAAGCTTCGAGAAGACGAAATGTGTCAAAGGTGGACTGATCTATATATTGCACCGCAAGTTCTATAGATTAAACTCATGCCGAGTGCAATAAATGTTATGATTTGGTTATATGAATACCGTGCTATGGTCTTTGTATTCTTGCTGATCCCAATTCTCGATGTCCTAACCCCTGGCATATATCTTGATGCCCTCCACCTAACACAGTCCCGAAACCCACCTTGAAAACTCCATCTTTCCATTCTTATTTCACCATCCATTGACTTACTCTCAGCTCCTACTCTCTGCTATACTACAATATTTTTTTTTCCAACATTTATTTCCACATCATCATAAACACTTACTCTGTCCCTGACCTAACCCTCCCAATATCCCAAGCCCACTGCATATATTATATTCCTTTAACCACAGCTTGCAGCATATTATAAATAATGCATTTCCCAGGCTTCAACCAACCTCTCATCCTTATCACAAGATCGTATCCTAACCTGAGATAACATATCCCATATGTTGTAAACATAGCCCAATTTATTCCTCAATTTGTTGTTTTAAAACATTAAAAACGATATTAAAGTGGAGTTCTCTGAATTTTGTAAGTTGCGTTCATTGGTCTCAGAAGCACTATTATAAAAAAATGCATGGTCCGTTTGAATGGAGCTATTCTGGTTTTTGTATATTTATAACGATAGATAGATGGATGGATAGATTGATAGAGATAGAAAGATAAATGAATGATAGTATATAGAAGAGAAGGATAGATAGACAGAAAAAATGATAATAGAGAGATAGATAAATTAATAATAGAGAGATAGATAAGAAGAGAAGGATAGATAGATATAGAGATAGATAAATAGATAATACATAGATAGATAAATTGATAATAGAGAGAAAGACAAATTAATAATACATAGTATATAGAAGAGAAAGATAGATAGAAAGATAAATGAATAATAGTATATAGAAGAGAAGGATAGATAGATAAATTAATAATAGTATATAGAAGAGAAGGATAGATAGATAGATAAATGAATAATAGTATATAGAAGAGAAGGATAGATAGATAGATAGATAGATAGATAGATAGATAGATAGATAGATAGATAGATAAATGAATAATAGTATATAGAAGAGAAGGATAGATAAATTAATACTAGAAAGTATATAGACAAGAAGGATAGATAGAAAGATAGATAGAAAAATGAATAATAGAAAGTATATAGAAGAGAAGGATAGATATAGATAGATAGATAGATAGATAGATAGATAGATAGATAGATAGATAGATAGATAGAAAAATGAATAATAGAAAGTATATAGAAGAGAAGGATAGATATAGATAGATAGATAGATAGATAGATAGATAGACAGACAGACAGACAGACAGACAGATAGATAGATAGATAGATAGATAGATAGATAGATAGATAGATAGATAGGAAAAATGAATAATAGAAAGTATATAGAAGTGAAGGATAGATAGATAGATAAATAGATAGTATATAGATGAGAAGGATAGTTAGATCGATAAATTAATAATAGATAGTATATAGAAAAGAATGATAGACAAATTAATACTAGAAAGTATATAGACAAGAAGGATAGATAGATAGAGATAGATAGATAGAAAAATGAATAATAGAAAGTATATAGATGAGAAGGATAGATAGATATAGATAGAGATAGATAGAAAGATAGAAAGAAAAATGAATAATAGAAAGTATATAGAAGAGAAGGATAGATAGATAGATAGAAAGATAGATAGAAAAATGAATAATAGAAAGTATATAGAAGAGAAGGATAGATAGATAGATAAATAGATAGATTAATAATAGATAGTATATAGAAAAGAATGATAGACAAATTAATACTAGATAGTATATAGATGAGAAGGATAGATAAATTAATACTAGAAAGTATATAGACAAGAAGGATAGATAGATAGATAGATAGATAGATAGATAGATAGATAGAAAGATAGATAGATAGATAGATAGATAGATATGGATAGATAGATAGATATGGATAGATAGATAGATAGATAGATAGATAGATAGATAGATATAGATAGATAGATAGATAGATAAATAGATAGAAAAATGAATAATAGAAAGTATATAGATGAGAATGATAGATAGATAGATAGAGATATGAGATGAATACAATAGTAAAAGAAATATGCCAGTTACAAGTTTCATATAAATGTTATATACACTCTGCATTCTTGAAAACTCCAAAGTACCGATATAATGTAATAATCCATGCATTCACCTCTTCAGACCTGCCAGTTATTTGTAAAACAATAAGCTGTATTGTATAAATATTTCCTTGTTATTACACACACGCAATGAAAGAGAGCAAAAGAATTTTCTTAGGATCTAAACGTATGTAATTGATATTGGGAAAAAAGTATGTGATTACTTTAATTAACAATTAGCATTAAATCCTTAACTCTAGACTAAATTTAATTAGTACATTATATAAACTAGAACATGAATCAATATGATAAAAAATGGAGTACAGACTGGCAGCCCCTCCTGTTAGATTGTTAGCTCACTGGAGCAGGCACCTCTTTTCCTATTCCGTGTGTCAAATTAGTGTGTTACATTAATGTTCTGCCCTATCCATTGTACAGCGCTGCGGTATATGTTGGCACCATATAAATTATTGTAAACAGTATGCCGTAGCTACTGCCACTAACATGTACCGTTAATTAAACGCATATACTCTGCAAGCCTTATCAAGAGTGCTTTTTCTCTCTCTCTCTATATCTACAGTATATATATACACACACCATATGATATATCAATGCTCCGTGCACACTCTCCATGTATTTCAACTATATGAATCCAAACAATGAAATAATAATAATAAACATGATCCACCCCATTATCCATATAATACACGTATAAAACAGTACTCATTATGTCCCCTCCAGATGTACTCTCTGCATCTGCTATAACACATATGTCCAGTCTAGATATACCAGCTCCACGTACACCGACATCACATAGTACATACTCTATGTACTCTCTGTATGTATCAATAGCTTATATATCCATATAATGCACGGTACCCGTATGTCCACTCCAGATGTGCCAGCTCCATGTACACAGACATCACTTATTACATACAGACTCTATGTACTCTTTGTATCTGCCAGCAGCTCATATATGTATATAATACACAGCACACATATGTCCGCTTCAAATGTGCCAGTTACATGTACACAGACATCACTTATTACATACATACTCTATGTACTCTCTGTATCTGCCAGCAGCTCATATATGCATATAATACACAGCACACATATGTCCGCTTCAAATGTGCCAGTTACATGTACACAGACATCACTTATTAAATATTACTCTCTCTATCTGCCTATTATTCCTATGTATAATAAACAGTATCCGTAGGTTTGCTCCAGATGTACCAGCTATGTGTACACAGGCATCACTTATTATTATATACTCTGCGTGCTCTCTGTATCTGCCAAGTATTCATATATCAATTAAATAAACAGCATACGTATGTCCCCACCAGATGCGCTCGCTACATGTACACAGACATAATCTATCATATACTCTATCGTACTCGCTGTATCTGCCAATAACTCCTATATATATATATATAGTGAACAGTATACACATATGATTTATCCAGATGTACCAGCTACATGTACACAGACATAACCTATCATATACTCTATCGTACTCTCTGTATCTGCCAATAACTCCTATATATATATATATAGAGTGAACAGTATACACATATGATCTCTCCAGATGTACCAGCTACATGTACACAGATATAACTTATCATATACTCTATGTACCCTCTGTATCTGACAATAGCTCCTATATGTACATAATGAACAGTATACATATATGATCTCTCCAGATGAATCAGGTACATGTACACAGACATAACTTTACTCAAACCCATATATATATAAGACACTGCACAGTCTCTCCTGATCCACCTCTCACTGCTTCTATTCTGCAGCTAGTGTCTGCAACTGTTACACATAAAAGATGCACTGCATGTCCTCCCCAGACCTGCCATTTCCATGCACTCACATAAAAGTATAAAAAGCTCTATAATACTGTGGCTACTTCCCAGATCATCTTCCTCCAGTTACAGGGTGTTTAATGTGCTCAGTCAGGTCCTGCAAAATGCATGAGCCCCATCACCAAAGCACCCAGACACCCCAATACTGTCACCCTATGCTGTGTATGACCACACACACCCCCTGTGATCACATTGAGTGTCAGTCTGTCAGGTCCTCATGCTGTGACACTGTGCAGACCCTTTAAAAACCTGCAGGTACCTTCATCAAAGCTTTCCTGGAGCAGGTGAAGCTGGCATGTCTGTGTATGTGATGCTCACAGACCCCCCCCCCCCAGACTACCCCCAAAAGGGTCTGACCTGACATGCAAACCCTGTACACCAGGGCAAACTCAGAGGCACAGCACAGCACCTGGCAGACCTCGCATTCAGCATGCCAGCCGCGGGCAGTGCCATGCTGCACTGTGTGTCCCCCTGACAAAGTGCATGGGATGGCTCAATGTGCAGCAGCAGGTGTGTGTGCAGTGAGGGGACGTGCTGTGTGTGTTCTCCCAGAGCCTGTCATTCGGCGTGTCTCCCCCCCTCACCTGTCATCCTCGCCTTCCTCCCTTGCAATGCCTCCACCTAGGAACGCTCCACGTGCTTGTAGCTCCGGCGCGCAGCCTCCAGGAAAGGGCAGGCGGGAGACTCCAGCTGTGCCGAGCCGTGCGGAGGGAAGCGGCGTCATGACGTCAGAGGCCGGGCGGGGGCGGCGCTGCGGCCATCCTGCTCCCTGGCTCACGCTGTCTCTAGGGTGATTCAGTGCCTGGTGGGAAGTGCGGTGATGTGTGTGTCACTTATGTATCTACCGCACATTATCCCATACACTTCTTTGTTTGTTTGTCATACAGAGCCCATTTACCCCATATATACATATTTATTTGCTATATACTCCCTTAGTTACCTATATCCCCTATGTATTCGCCTGCTAATTGGGCAGGTCCATGGTGTGTTCACATAGTTCCGGTGTGGTCTCACAGGGCAGGTCTGGGTGTGGTCTCACAGGGCAGGGCAGGTCTGGGTGTGGTCACACAGGGCAGGTCTGGGTGTGGTCACAAAGGTCAGGTCTGGGTGTGGTCTCACAGGGCAGGTCTGGGTGTGGTCACGCAGGTCCGGGTGTGGTCACACAGGGCAGGTCTGGGTGTGGTCACACAGGGCAGGTCTGGGTGTGGTCACACAGTGCAGGTCTGGGGTGTGGTCACACAGGACAGGTCTGGGTGTGGTCACTCAGGGCAGGTCTGGGTGTGGTCTCACAGGGCAGGTCTGGGTGTGGTCACACGGGGCAAGTCTGGGTATATGAGTGTGGTCACACAGGACAGGTGTGACCATATAGGATGGGTGTGGTCACACAGGGTGGGTGTGGACAGACTGGTTTGGGTGTGGTCACATAAAATGGATATGTCACATAGGAATGTGTGTGGTCACGTGGGTGTGGTCACATGTGGTTGGGTGTGGTCACGTTTACTATGTCTGGGTGTGGTCACATAGGTTGGGTGTGGTCACAAAGGTCATGTCTGGGTGTGGTCACATAGGATGGTTGTGGTCACACAGGACATTTTTAGTTGTGGTCGCAGGTCGAGGGCAGGTCTTTGCCTTCTGACACAGTGGGTCTGGTTTCTCTAACATAGGGTGGGTTTGGCCACATAGTGCGTGTCTTTGTCATTTGATATAGAGCGGGTGTGGTTATTCTGGCGCAGGGTGTGACTCTGTTTGCTGGCACAGGCTGCATAGGTACACAAATATTGTCAGGCACATTTTGATATTGACTGTCTTACAACACATTAAAAAATGGTAGTTTAAGCATTTAGGGGGAAATATGATACATCTGGCAACTTTTACCTTGGCCATCTTTTGAATTCCTCTACCCACAATCCCATCCAGCTGGCAGGCTCTTGCTTGGTCAATGACAGCTGAGTTTGGCAGGAAGCTGATGGGCCCTAGCTGTTCCTGTCCGCTGATTGGTTGACGCGGTTTTCTCCTCAGCAATGTGCAGATTACTTAAGACTGGGATACGTCGGCAGGGGACAGGCCTGAGGCCTACGGCGAGAGTCATGCGCACCTCGATAACGTGTCAGCTGCTACTGGTTTTAACTTTCTTCGTGGGTAAAGAAAGATGCAAACATGAAACTACAAAGCAGAAAGGTATGCTTCTGTACTGTACGCCACTTCCCCATGTTATGTCTAGCATGCATCTTTCATTCCATTCTACATATTCCCCTTTTTCACTGTCTTCCTGTTGTCTCCGCTCCATATCACCCTGCGTTCCCCTCCCCATATCGCCCTCTTCCTGCTTTCTCCTCCCCATATTGCCATTTTCCAGCTTTCTCATCCCCATATCACCCTCTTCTTGCTTTCTCCACTTTATATCGCCCTCATCCCTTTTTCTCCGCCGCCATATCACCCTCTTCCTGCTTCCTCCGCTTCATATTGCCCTCTTCCTGCTTTCTCCGCTCCATAATGCTTTCTTCCTGTTTTCTCCGCCACCATATCACCCTCTTCCTGCTTTCTCCCCTTCATATCGCCCTCTTCCTGCTTTCTACGCTCCATACTGCTCTCTTCTAGCCTTCTCTGCCCCATATTGCCCTCTTCCTGTTTTCTCCGCCACCATATTACCGTCTTCCTTCATTCTCCGCTCTATATCGCCCTCTTCCTGCTTTCTCCGCCCCATATCGCCCTCTTCCTGCTTTCTCCTCCCGATATCACCACTGTCATGTCCCTAGCCGCCGGCGCCATAAGAGAGCTAAATCAGTAACCAAGAAATCCACCCCATTGTCTAAACCTACACCACTGCCTAATCTGCACTACAGAGAACCTGCTACTGCAACTCCGCCTCTTGTAACAATACCTGAACCTCCACCAAGGCCTACCAGACAACGGATTCCTTCGCCCACACCTATACCTTCTGAACCTATGGACTATGAAATATCAGTACCCGACGATTTTGATAAACCTATGGAGACAACGCCTGTATTTGCCACCGGCACTATTGCTCTCAGCCAACAATCTCAGAATCCAGTAATTTCTTCAAAACAGGTCGCCCGTCATCCCCATGGTGGACCAGGTCGGCGTATGAGAGACACCGCTTCTACTACGAACACGCCCTATAGTAAACCACAAAAAGATGGCATATCTTCCTACTATGTACTACCTACAGATGAAGAGTGGGACCTAAGCGGTGAGGACCCTTACGAAGAGGTTGGAACTACCAGGACTACTACTCCCACCTCTTGTACAGTTCAGGGCTCCTTTGCTCATATACCCATTTCCTCTTCAGCTGCAGAACCTAAAACTGGAGCACCTTGTCCAATGTTCTGTGGTGCCACGTTTACAACTTTGCCTATCCAACCCCCAAACGGTTCTCCCTTTTCCTGTGCCTCTAATACTGGCACCCCGGACCCAGCTCCTTCAATAACCACCCAAGAGGATGAACGTGGGAAACCAGACGCCTTATCGGCAAAAGAACATCTTCAACTGGATGCATCGGTTCAAATTGCTTTGCCCGCTGCAGGAGCTTCATTCCATGCCAAAGAGCCCGTCGCCGAGACTTCGGTTCCTGCCAATGTTTTCGTTGCTGCATCGCCCGCTGATGAAGTTCCTAGTCATGCCAAAGTGCCTGTTGTTCGAGTACCACCAGTTGACTTACCAACTACCAAGGCACTTACTGCTGAACCGCCTCTGGTTGATATACCCGCTACTAAGGCAGTACTGTCTGATACCAAAAATCTACCTGCTGAGTCGTCTAATACAAAGACAGTATTAGCTACCAAGACTCCATCAGTTGCCGTGGGATCCACTGATGAAATTATGACCCATACTACAGTCTGTGCCACCGACCCCATACCTGATATTGTATCCTCCGTGGCAATACATACTGGTCAAGTTAGTGCAATAGCTCAAACTTTAATCAAAACAAGTCTTTAATAATTGCTTTACAGAACGCTCTCGATCCTGTATCACCTCCGCTTCTTAATACCTGCACCTCTTTGTCTATACAGAACCCCGAGACTGAACCGTGCAAACCTGTTATTTCCATGAGATACCCTGGATGGCTAAGGTGGATCTTCCCATCATCAATACCAAGAGGATCATGCCAATGAAACACCTAACCGGCCTGGATACAAACACATCTCCCATTTCTTCAGATTCTGGAGACCCTTCTGGAATCCCTACCACTACGGAAGATTCTGAGGCGCCTGCGACAATCTTATCCGCCCGGAGTGCGTCCCTAGTTGGGGGGCTATGTCATGTCCCTAGCCGCCGGCGCCATAAGAGAGCTAAAGGCAAGTTGCCTCGTAGTGATAAGACTAACAGTGAATCTCCTGAAAAGCCTTGCTGAGCCAGTAACCAGGTGCTTGCTAATGCCTGCTGATTTCTTCTCTACAAAAGAAGACCACACCTATCCCATAATGCTTCTGCATTAAACTAGTGATCTCCTCACTAGTAAGAAGCTGCCTCCAGTTCCAATTTACCTGCCTGGTCCTTATTGTATCCTGACTTCTCCAGATAACCTATGTTCAGTTACCTCTGCTTCCAGGACCTTTCTGCTACAAGGATCTCTATGCTGCAAGACCTCTTCTGCTTCAAGACCTCCTCTGCTGCAGATCCCTTTTGCTGCAAGACCCCTTCTGCTGCAAGACTCCATCTGCTGCAAGACCCCTTCTGCTGCCCTGCATCCCGCAGAATCCACAGAGCTTGCTGCCCTGCATCCCGCAAAATCCTCAGAGCCTGCATCCCGCAGAATCCTCAGAGCCTGCTGCCCTGCATCCCGCAAAATCCTCAGAGCCTGCATCCCGCAGAATCCTCAGAGCCTGCTGCCCTGCATCCCGCAGAATCCTCAGAGCCTGCTGCCCTTCATCCCGCAGAATCTTCAGAGTCCGCTGCTCTGCAATCATACCCAGGACCCTCTGCATTCCCAGGACCCTCTGCAGACCCAGGATCCTCTGCAGACCCAGGGCCCTCTGCCTCCAAAAGACTCTTCTGCTTCTATTTCCTATTTATTTTCTAAAGATCTCTTTCACCCTTCATTCTCCTATTTTTGCTCTCCATATCTGGTTTAACCCTGCTCTAATTTCTATCTACTCTTTTTTTCTTTATATACATATACATATGTAAGTAGTGTAGCTTAGTATTGCTCCTTTCTGTCTACCTTTCTCTCAGCTTGCCTTTTAGTTAATCTTATTGCTGATTATTATTTATACAGTGTTTTCCCTTCCTATCAGTATTACCCAGCTACATCATAATTGTTTATTCATATTTGTTTACTGCCTTTTATGCTTTACTCCTAATAAACCCCTTTTTGTTTATATACATCTTTCTACGTCCTATCATTGAACATTGGGCTCAAACCTGCCACCCCGGAACCAGCTCCGTTACGGCCACCTTCCTACTTTCTCCACTCCAGATCGCCCTCTTCCTGCTTTCTCCTCCCGATATCGCCACCTTCCTACTTTCTCCACTCCAGATCGCCCTCTTCCTACTTTCTCTGCTCCTTATCGCCCTCTTCCTGCTTTCTCCTCTCCATATTTCTATATTTCAGCTTTCTCTGTTCCATAGCAACCTTTTCCTACTTTCTCCTCCCCATATCGCCCTCTTCCTGCTTTCTCCTCCCCATATCGCCCTCTTCCTGCTTTCTCCTCCCCATATCGCACTCTTCCTGCTTTCTCCACTCCATATCAGTCTTCCTGCTGTTTCCTCACCATTAGGCTTGTGCACCGATTTTTTTTTTTGGTTCGATTCGATTTTTCGGATTTTCAAACTTTTCGATTCGGCTCGTTTCGACCGATTTCTGTTTCGGTTTGGCTCGACTCGTTTTTCGTGTACATTTTTTTTTTTTAGGAATATCGACCATTTTTCGTATTTTCGTGTCACTTAGCTCGTTTTTTGTATCGACTTTTCGTGATTTCGGAAATTTTCGTTTTTCGGAATTGTACATGTTTCCGGAATATCGACCATTTTTCGTATTTTCGTGTCACTTTGCTCATTTTTTGTATCGACTTTTCGTGATTTCGGAAATTTTCGTTTTTTCGGAACGTCTTTTCTCCTCGTTTCAAAGCAATAAATTTCGATTTGACACATTTCAAGTCCATTCGAAAATTCCGAAAATATTTCGTTTTGGCTTAGAAAACTTTTCGGATCTGCCGTTTTCGGATCTAAAAATTTTCGCAAAATCGGCCGCATCCGAAAACATGAATCGGGAAATTTCGTGAAAATTCCAAAATCCGAAACGAACATCCCTACTCACCATATCACCCTCTTCATATTTTCTCCTCCACAAATCGTGCTCTTCCTGCTTTCTCCGCTCCATATTGCTGTCTTCCTGCTTTCTTCTCCCCATTTTACCCTCTTCCTATTTTTGCCTTGTCATATCGCCCTCTTCCTGCTTTCTCCTCATCATATCACCCTCGCTATATTGCCCTCGTCCTGTTCTTTCAACACCATATTGACCTCTTTCTGGTTTTTCTCCTCACCATATCACTTTCTTCTCATTCTCTCCACCCTATATTGTCCTCTTCTCTCTTTCTCCTCCCATATCCTGCTCCTCCTGTTCTCTCTCTTCCATATTGCCTTTTGTTTTCTCCTCACCATAGTGCTCTCTTCTTGCTCTCTCTTCCACGGTAATTGATTTGTGTCTGCTCATACAGCAAGGACCTGCTCTTCCTACTTCTTATGTTCCCGGCAATATCATTTCTAAACCCTCATATATCTTACATACCATGTTGTCAGTGCAAACCATCAATTTTCAGCCACTGAAGGAGGATGTGTGTTTAGTGGTATGTGCTTACTGATCTGCTGGGCATTTCAGACACAGTCCAGGGGTCTGGACCCATTTCCTCACATACTTTGTTTGACGTTTTGGTAATAAGATCATTATGCCCTAACTTGACACTTCGGCACATTGGAAAACTCATTGCTCATCAGTCTTGATGCAGACCAGAACGCTAAAGCCCAGGGCACACTGGATGCGATTGCATGCCTTGCAGAGCCGTGTGAAGCGGAGCAGGGGAAGCAGTGGCAACTAGGGATGTGCGTTTCGGGTTTCGGAATTTCGGAATTTTAACGAAATTTCCAGATTCATGCTTTCGGATTCAGCCGATTTTACGAAAATTTTCAGATCCGAATTTTCCGAAAACGAAAAATTTACGAAACGAAACTAAAAGGTGTTCGGAATTTTCGAATGGACTAGAAATGTGTAAAATCGAAAATCATTTTCGTTCCATTCGTAATTTCGCTCCATTCGTGATTTCGGTTCCATTTCAGTAATTTCGGACAACATATTTTTTGGTTATATCGCTGATTCTGTAATTTTGTATCATTCCCATCTCAATGTATCCTTCTTGTAAAACATGAGAAATCTCAATGGCAGAATTATCGTATCGACAGAATTATCGTATCGACAGAAATATCGGATCCGAAAAAC
Organism: Leptobrachium leishanense; assembly: GCA_009667805.1. Lineage (NCBI taxonomy): Eukaryota > Metazoa > Chordata > Amphibia > Anura > Megophryidae > Leptobrachium > Leptobrachium leishanense. Next base: position 33,965,446 of record CM019074.1, on the reverse strand, counting down.
CATTAGTTTACGTCAAAACGAATAGACACTTTGAAACGAGGAGAACAGACGTTCCGAAAAACATGAAAATTTCCGAAATTACGAAAAAGTCGAAACGAAAAACGAAACGAAAACTTAACGAACCGAAACGGAAATTTACAAAATACGGACGAACCGAACCGAATCGAACCAGAAAAAAAAAACGGTGCACAAGTCTAGTGGCAACTGTTCACAAACAAAACTGAGCACAGGGAGTTGGAGTTAATTGAATTCCCACCAATTGTCTCTCTTGTATGAACGTCGTGTCTTTTGCACCGTGACGTGCGTATTTATACGCTCTGATTGGTGTAAATTCAATATTTTCATCTCAGAGCACTCAGCTGTGCTTCCGAACACGAGACAGTGCGCAGCAGCTAAGGCAGGACACATGGGCCAGGCATATCCACATGTAGCTGCTTACCTCTGCGTTGCAGTGTGTCACAGCCTTTAGACCAGTGTTTCCCAAAACTGTCCTCAGGAGGATCCACTGACATGCCAGGTTTGCAGGATATGTGAAGCACAGCACAGGTGAATGGTGATATGATTTGCTGCTCAGTAATTGCAGGATTCAGTCTGCATTTCCCCAAGGTGATCCTAAAAATCTGGCCTGGTAGAGGGTCCCGAGGACAGGTTTGAGAAACACTGCTTTAGACCCACATTTATCTTGATGGTGCACCCTGACATTAAAACACCTTTTCAGTCTGCCATTAGATGGTTGAAAATTGTCCGTGTAAATCCAAAGGTCCATTCCTGCTACTTAAATTTTATTATGTCTATGTTAAACTGTTAAAGATATTAGTACAGTTTCTTAATGTTTTTGGATTTCCTCGTAGGTCCGGATATGACGTCTATGAAAGATCCACAAACCCCGGGTCAGAAACACTTTATTTATGGCAAGTTAAACCACAAAGGTGATTTTTTTTTTTTTTGTTACTTTACAGTTTAAATAGGTTCGAATTTTTAAGTCAACCTGTATTGACCGCAGGGCCAGATTTACAGACTGGCAAATTAGACATGTGCTTACACAGAGGCGCCTCTTTCAGATGTATTTTTATTGTTTCTACAGCACGCTGAGTGTGTGCCTATATGTGAGCACACTATTGCGTGTGAAACTGTGAGCGCTTGTGAATCTGTGAGCGTGTGCATGCGTTGTGTGAATCTGTGAACGAGTGCATGCATTGTGTGAATCTGTGAACGCGTGCATGAGTTGTGTGAATCTGTGAGCGCGTGCATGAGTTGTGTGAATCTGTGAGCGCGTGCATGAGTTGTGTGAATCTGTGAGCACGTGCATGCGTTGTGTGAATCTGTGGGTGTGAATCTACTGTATGTCGGTCTGTGCATTTTTACAATGGATACTTTTTCTTTATTTTAAAATGTGTGATATTTATTTTTAATAATGTGTGTTTTTAAATGTTTCTCTTTAATTCTGCATTCTATGGCTGTGGTGGGGAAGGAGACTTTATGGGGCTGCTTTTGATTTCTGTCCCTACAGGCACCTGAGACATTAACCCGTCTCTGGTAACTGCCAGATTCACTTGCTATGTGATGTCCTATCAGAGGGTGGATATTGCATTGTTCATAAAGATAAAGGAGATATTGCATCCTTTGATGAGATTTTCCTAGCCCCAGCGATTCTGGTTCCAGCACCAGGTGCTGCCATCATCCAGCAATTTAATAGGGACTGATTCCCTGTCAAATGAGAACGACATCTGCATGACAGGTGAACTTTAAGGGGTAGATAAACGTGGTAGGTCTTAAATTCATATAGACATGTGCACAACTTAAAATTGTTTCGTTTCGGATTGATTCGTTCCGTTTTTCAATTCGTTTCGGTACGTTCTTCATTTTACCGTGGTTCGTATTTCAGATCAATTCATTATTTCATTTTTATTGGTAATTTGTGTTTCAGATCAATTCATATTTTGTTTTTATTAGTTATTTCGTATTGTTAAACGGATGAATTAATTACTTAGATTAGGGTAAAAAAAAAAGAAGATATGTAATCCCCCTGTCTTTGGTGCTGACACCTATTCAGTACCAAGTACAGCAGCACCGCGGGGCTATGGAGCACTGCGGAGCTGCTATTCTTGGTGCTGAAACCTATTCAGCACCATGGATAGCAGCTCCGTGTGGCTCCAGAGCCCCGAGGGGCTGCTGTCCTTGGTGCTGAATAGGTTTCATTTGCTTAATTGACAACTTTGTGAAAACACGAATTGCCCCAAAATTGCACCTGCAGTGAAATTCACCGTTTGGTGCAATTCGTAACAATTTCAAAGCTTAGTGAATAACCTCCTTAGGGCCCTATTCCAAGGTTGGTGTTAACCAGAGCTGTTGTAAACTTACCAGAGCCATTACAGTCTATGGAGTTGTTAAAGGGACACTCTAACAAAAAATCACCCCCCCCCCCCCGTTTTTTAATCCTAACCTATCCCTATTCCCTTAATAAATAGTTATTTTTTGTTTTTGTGTTTTTAACTGTAATACTTACCCTAAAATCCTCTTGTTTCCAGCGCTGTTTTTTTTTTTTTTATACTCACCTCCCTCCTCTTCCGCTCCCGTCCTTCTTGCATTGAAGTTGCCTTCTGGTTTACGTGAGAAGCGCGCATGCGTGCCTCTCATGTAAGCCAGCCAATCAGCAGGCTTCCTCCCGGCTCTCTCTGAGGATTAGTCTTGCGCGTAAGAGGATGCGCGCAACACTAACTCTCAGAGGGAGCCGCCAGCTTCTGCGGTGAGTTGGAGACGTCATCGCGCTGAAAGCTTTACACCAAACTTGGAATAGGACCCTTAGTTCTTTTGGAAGCTGCATTGCCAATAATCTCATTATGATCACTACAAATCCCTACAAGCAGCAAATCTGACCATTTTTTTATCGATCTGTATCACTTTTACTTTATTTGACACAAAGGCCATTTCAGCCTGTATGCTAGTAACGCAGACCCCATGTGACACTGTGTTAGGTAAGGGACGCCACCTAGAATCTGGAACCTTTCATCCCGGCAAAATTTCTGTGAAGGATCAAAGAAAACATGACGAGATATAAATGAGCAAATTTACATTATTTTAATGTTTTAACCAAGAATAACAGTCTTTATGTTACATTGCTATTTTACCCACCAGTTTAGTGTGCGCTGCACATCCCAACTTTAAAATAAATGTCTTATTAATATATATATATTTTTTTGTAATTCAAAATTTTTATTAGAAACAAGGGAAAGGAAACATTAAGGTTAAGGGTAGAAGTAATAGTACGAAAATAAAGCAAAGACAGTATATACAACAAATTAAGAAGACACTCTTTTTAAAAGAAGAAAAACGTTCAGAGAAAATAAACTGAGAATGAGCAGACGCTCCTCACACTGGAGGCTGGCAAGCCAGTACCGGAGTTTGATATCTATCATCTGCACACCTCATCTAACACTGAGCTACCCTATGCTATGTTTTTTTTCAGAATAATTTCCTTCTTAATTTACAATAAAAATAAACTTTACGTGAAGTCCACGCTCCAAAAATTTCTCTGTGTTTAATTTTACGCATCACTGTAACAAAACAATGTCAGATGAAGTTCTCCCAAATTTCCCTTTTGCGCTGTCTGACTCTTCAAAGGCTTTGCCTCTAATAACATATGCAGTGTATTTCAGAAATAAATGCCATGTGGCTGCACTAGGGACAGCACCCATTCACACTTTGTTTTCAGCTATTCCCACATACATAATGTTACAGTAATTGCTTCTGTGGATTGACTTCTAATCCTTGTAGGAAGAATAACTGCATCGACAAATAAATTCTAGATACATTTATGGAAAATATGGTCTAGATATTCTTTAGCATTCTGTAAATGTATATATTTTGTTTTATTTTATTTCTCTTAGATTGTTTCAGAGTGGCTGTTTCAGTATCATCTGGAGGGTAAAATGTTTTATACAACATAAGAGGGCTGACATTCTTTAGCTAGGACGGCAAGTAAAATACAAATCAAATGCCCCATTTGTTACAGAAATACAGTTGTGTTTACAATTATTCAACCCCCACTGAAATTGAGTGTTTTGGCCAGTTTGACATTGATTTTGATCATTCAGTCATCTTGCTTACAATTAAATCAAAGAGGCACGTGTAGGTCAGACAAATATAACATAACATTTATAATGAAATAACCACAAATGTCTTTTCTGTGCTCACATCATTATCAGTTTTATTCAACCCCCAAGTGACATTCAATCTTAGTACTTAGTACAACATCCTTTTACAGTTATAACAGCTTTTAAACGTGAAGCATAGCTTGACACAAGTGTCTTGCAGCGATCTACGGGTATCTTCGCCCATTCGTCATGGGCAAAAGCCTCCAGTTCAGTCACATTCTTAGGCTTGCGCACTGCAACTGCTTTCTTTAAGTCCCACCAGAGGTTCTCAATCGGATTTAAGTCAGGTGACTGCGATGGCCACTCCAAAATGTTCCAGCCTTTAATCTGCAACCATGCTCTAGTGGACTTGGAGGTATGCTTAGGTTCATTGTCCTGTTGAAAGGTCCAACGTCTCCCAAGCCTCAGGTCTGTGACGGACTGCACTGGTGTATTTTGGCCTGGGCCAACAAGGCCTAGGCCTAGGGCGGCACTCTCCAGGGGGCGGCGGCCCGCCGGGTGCCCCAAACTATTTTACCAGGAAGGAAACATTGAGATGTCACTAATTTTCAAGTATGTCCTGGGTAGGCAACGCCTAGGCTTTCACTTTCCAGGGAGCAACAAAAAACCTTACCACTAATTGGGTTACTCACAGAGCACCGAAATGACGCCAAGATTTTGGTGTTCTGTAGTTCCCTGCACTTCGGGGAATAAAATTTCCCCACCCTGCAGTGAATTCACCATTCACCGCAGGGTCCCCAAAGTGCATGGAGTCGGCCGCTGTATGCTGCCACCGCAAACCGATGGCCTGCTGTTTTCAAAAGAACTACTGAACGAAAATGTCTGGAATTTACATATAAGATCCTATGATTGATAATAAAAAGTTCTGTTACAGAAAAAGAAGAACCGATATTAAAAAAAAGGGGGGATTTTGCCAAAAAAATTCTGAAATATTACTAAATGGTACTAAAAAAAAAAATCAATAAATAAAGACTTTTTACTGCAGATTAAAATAAGTGGTTTATTAGATATTGCATAAAAACGGGAATATTTTTAACAATGAAACCTATGGGGTTCGCCTGAATACCTGAACCTGCTGATTGAAACCACCGAACATCAGGGTATTTCACTGTCATTTCTCTGCTGTTTGGTGTTCTCTGAATAGATTAACCATTACTTCTCTATGGGGATTTGCACTGCCTTCAAACAGCACCGTACTTGCTGGCAGTTCGCCAAACTTGTGTGTGAGCATATCACCAGAGCAGTGGTGTAATTAGAGGAGTGGCGGAGGGCGGGCCGCCCCAGGTACCAGTGATAATTGGGGTGTCATTAGGGGGTACTAGGAGGTGCCACTGTCACTGTGTGTCAGCTTTGAGCTGTGTTCTCAAACAATGAGCAGCGGAGCATGGCGTTTGCATACGGAATAAAATCGAATAGAATAAAAATCCCCCTCTCCTCCCTCCATAGTTCCTCCCCTGCCCCGCAGCAGCTCTAGGAGGGGGATGTGATTTGTGTCCAGAGAGAGAAGATGACAGTAAACGGCAGGTAAAGGGGGGGTATCAGCAGAATATGAAGCCCTGTCTGCTTACTGCTGTTTAAAGTGGACCTTTCCTTAACCAGCACTGCAGTGATAGAAATTTGTCATTGAGCTGCCTGGCTCCTGGTGAGGCTGCATGCGTGCAGGTCACACTCGGTCCGGCCAGTCAGGTGGTACTGAGTCTCAGTACCACCTGACTGGCTGAACCACGTGACACACACGCAGCTGCCAACCCTTTCGTTAACATGGACTGTCACTCTATTCTAGACTGAACACCCACCAGGAAGGGAATCAAAGCCACGGTGCACCCTCTGGCAGTGGCACCCCACTGCTGACAAGATGGCTCCACGCACAGGCACAGCAGTGATCCTAACATGGCCTGGAGGGACCTCCTGCTGAGTCTGTACACAGTCCCTGCTGACACTGCACACAGCCCTACTGCGGACGGAGGCCGGTAAATGTAGAATAAATAATTTCTGTGTGCTCATGTACACTCGGTTTGCTGGGAGTTTTATTGCAGTGGATTCTGATGCACTCATACACTCCACACATTGCATAGCTGGGAGTTTTATTGCTGTGGATTCTGATACGCTGACCCGCACATTGCATTACTGGGAGCTTTATTGCTGTGGATTCTAATACACTCATACACACTGCACATTGCATTGCTGGAATTTTTATTGCTGTGGATTCTGATACGCTGACACACACCAAACATTGCATTGCTGGGAGTTTTATTGCTGTGGATTCTAATGCACTCATACACACCACACATTGCATTGCTGGGAGTTTTATTGCTGTGGATTCTGATACGCTGACCCGCACATTGCATTACTGGAGTTTTATTGCTGTGGATTCTAATACACTCATACACACTGCACATTGCATTGCTGGAATTTTTATTGCTGTGGATTCTGATACGCTGACACACACACAAATTGCATTGCTGGGAGTTTTATTGCAGTGGATTCTGATGCACTCATACACACCACACATTGCATTGCTGGGAGTTTTATTGCTGTGGATTCTGATACGCTGACCCGCACATTGCATTACTGGGAGTTTTATTGCTGTGGATTCTAATACACTCATACACACTGCACATTGCATTGCTGGAATTTTTATTGCTGTGGATTCTGATACGCTGACACACACCACAAATTGCATTGCTGGGAGTTTTATTGCAGTGGATTCTGATGCACTCATACACACCACACATTGCATTGCTGGGAGTTTTATTGCTGTGGATTCTGATACGCTGACCCGCACATTGCATTACTGGGAGTTTTATTGCTGTGGATTCTAATACACTCATACACACTGCACATTGCATTGCTGGAATTTTTATTGCTGTGGATTCTGATACGCTGACACACACCAAACATTGCATTGCTGGGAGTTTTATTGCTGTGGATTCTGTGATACACACTGCATAGTACTGTGAGTTTTATTGCCTTGGAGCTCTGGGATACACTCATACACACTGCACATTACTGTGAGTTTTATTGCTGTGCAGTTCTGTGATATGCTCATACACAGTGCACATTTCTGTGGGTTTTATTGCTGTGCAGCTCTGTGATACGCTCATATGCAGTGCACGTTTCTGTGGATTTTATTGTTCAACCAATTAGAGCGGCTGTGATCCAGTATACTTAACATGCGTGGCTGTTCTTTGTAAAAATGCTTGCATTTAAACATTTCATAATTTTATTTATTTCAATAGATACATTTGAAATGGTATACAAAATATACAAGTAGGCACTTGGTATCCACTTTTAATATAAAGAGAGGAAAAGGCGTAGCTCTAAGAGGAAAAGGTGGAGCTTAAAGAGGAAGGGTGGGGATTAACCAGGAAGAGGTGTGGCCTTGACAGGAAGGGGTGTCTCAAATTTAAATTAGGGGGTGCACGAGTTTAGTCAGGCCTAGGGCAGCACAAAACCTAAATACACCACTGACGGACTGCATCACATTGTCATCCAATATCTCCTGGTACTGAAGAGAATTCATGGTACCTTGCACATGCTGAAGCTTCCCTGTACCTGCAGAAGCAAAACAGCCCCAAAGCATGATTGACCCCCCGCCATGCTTCACAGTAGGCAAGGTGTTCTTTTCTTCATAGGCCTTGTTCTTCCTCCTCCAAACATAGCGTTGATCCATGGGCCCAAACAGTTCTAATTTTGTTTCATCAGTCCACAGAACACTATCCCAAAACTTCTGTGGTTTGTCCACATGACTTTTGGCATACTGCAGTCGACTCTTCTTATTCTTTGGAGACAGCAAGGGGGTGCGCCTGGGAGTTCTGGCATAGAGGTCTTCATTACGCAGTGTGCGCCGTATTGTCTGAGCTGAAACTTCAGTACCCACATCTGACAAATCTTTTCTCAGTTCCTCAGCAGTCACACAGGGACTTTTCTCCACTCTACGCTTCAGGTAGCGCACAGCAGTCGAAGTCAGCATCTTCTTTCTGCCACGACCAGGTAGCGTTTCAACAGTGCCCTTTGCCTTGAATTTGCGAATGATGCTTCCTATGGTCTCTCTTGGTATGTTTAACATCTTTGCAATCTTCTTATAGCCATTGCCCTTCCTGTGAAGAGTAATCACCTCTTCTCTTGTCTTCCTGGACCATTCTCTTGACTTCACCATGTTTGTAACCACACCAGTAAATGTCTAGAAGGAGCTGAGTATAACAGTAATTTTAAAGCTGCCTAATTGGTGCTTATTATGCTTTATTGCTGCTCCGTGACATCCACAGGTGTTTTCAATACCTGATTGAAAACACTTGAATGAACCTCTGTTCTTCAGAGTGGTAGTCTTTAAGGGGTTGAATAATTGTGTCAATGAAGAATTCACAAAAGAAACATTTACTACTGTATTACAAAACCAATTGATGTCATTTTAGTTGCATATGGTTCTTTAAAAAGTCCTTGTAGGATTTCATTCTGAATACAATTACAAATGTACACTAAATTCCCTAAAACCCTTTACAGCATTGGGGGTTGAATCATTTTGAACACAACTGTAAACCATAGATCAGGGATCTGCAACATAGCCAATTCAGATGTTTCGGAACTTAATTTCCCATGAGGCTCAGTCAGCCTAATGAGTGTCTGAGCATCATGGGAGTTGTAGTAGCAAAATATCCAGGATGCCAAGGTTGCTGACCTCTGCTTTAGATCTAGATAGTTAGTAATATAAAAGTGATAGATGGGGGGGGGAACAGAACACAATAATACTACAGTATTATTTATTCTAGGAATATGTATTTAAAACTAGGGATGCACCAATATCACTTTTTTAAGACCGTGTACGAGTACCAATACTTTTTTTCAAGTACTCACGATACCGAGTACCGATACTTTTATTTTATGTCATGTGAACGCTTTCCAATAAGAACAGACCTCATAAAAATGCCCCCAGCTCTCATAGATATGCCCCCCAGCTCTTGGATATGCCCCCAGCTCATGGATATGCCCCCAGCTCATTGATATGCCCCCCAGCTCATGGATATGTCCCCAGCTCATTAATATGCCCCCCACCTCTCATGGATTATGCCCCAGGTCTCATGGATTATGCCCCAGCTCTCATAGATATTGCCCCCAGCTCTTGGATATGCCCCCCAGCTCATGGCTATGCCCCCCAACTCATGGATTTGCCCCCCCAGCTCATGGATTATGCCCCCAGCTCATGGATTTGCCCCAGCTCATGGATTTGCCCCCCAGCTCATGGATTTTGCCCCCAGCTCATGGATTTTGCCCCAGCTCATGGATTTGACACCCAGCTCATGGATTTGCCCCAGCTCATGGATTTGCCCCAGCTCTCATAGATATTGCCCCCAGCTCATGGATATGCCCCCCAGCTCTCATGGATAATGCCCCCAGCTCTCATAGATATTGCCCCCAGCTCATGGATATGCCCCAGCTCATGGATTTGCCCCCCCCAGCTCATGGATTATGCCCCCAGCTCATGGATTTGCCCCAGCTCATGGATTTGCCCCCCAGCTCATGGATTTTGCCCCCAGCTTATAGATTTTGCCCCAGCTCATGGATTTGACCCCCAGCTCATGGATTTTCCCCAGCTCTCATGGATAATGCCCCCAGCTCTCATAGATATTGCCCCCAGCTCATGGATATGCCCCCCAGCTCATGGATTTGCCCCCAGCTCATGGATTATGCCCCAGCTCATGGATTTGCCCCCCAGCTCATGGATTTTGCCCCAGCTCATGGATTTGCCCCCCAGCTCATGGATTTGCCCCAGCTCATGGATTTGCCCCCCAGCTCATGGATTTTTCCCCAGCTCATGGATTTGCCCCCCAGCTCATGGATTTGCCCCAGCTCGTGTATATGCCCCCCAGCTCCCCTGGCACCTGGAGCTCTCCGCGATCATACTTACCTTCCTGAGCGACGCCGGTAAAGTCTTCACACGTGCGTTCGTTGGAAGGCCCCCAGCCGCGATCACGTGCCACGTGATCGCGGCCTGGTGGCCTTCCAACGAGCGCACGTGCTGAAACTTTACCAGCGTCGCTCAGGAAGGTAAGTATGATCGCGGAGAGCTCCAGGTGCCTGTCCGAATGCCGATAGAGCATTCGGACAGCCTCCTCAGCCCCTCGGATGCCGGCTCAATGCTTCTGGTATCAGGGGAAATATCGGGGGTACTGCACGAGTACCAAATACTCCTGCAGTACCCGGTATCGGTGCAACCCTATTTAAAACCATATAGTACTTATAAACCTACCATAAATGGGACAAATAAATGAACACAAAAGAAACCTCTCTCCTGCAGTGCTGTATGTATAGAAAGCCCAGCACACCTCATACATATGTCAAGTCGAGGAGGAATGCATGGAAACGCAGTCCCTCCGCTATTTTTGCATGAGGCACAGAGTTCCCTTATTCATAAACACGTTAACATGAAATGGAGTTTCAACACCAAGGACAACCTCATCGAACGCGGTCGAAGCAGAAGAGAGAAAAAAATCCATCGCCAAAAGTTGCAGCAGAGATAGGTTTCAGCACCAAGGACAGCAACAGCGAACCCAGCCAGACTGAAGGGGGAGCGTGTTCAGCAAGAAAAAAAGCCTCATCCTTTTTTTTTTTTTTTTAAAAATGCTTTGGATTTCCCATGAGGCTCTGCCTGTCTAAAAGTAGCTGAGCCTCATGGTAGATGTTGATCAGAAACATCCGAGTGGACCAAGGTTGCTGAACACTGATACATATGCATTGGTCATGTTTCAAATAAACATATAGTATTCCTTTCATTATTGTTGAAAAACTTTTCCAGTATCAAATAATGTCAGTTTGATTTATCATCAGCGACTGTACAGAGAGCCTGCAGGTACACAATGAGGACATGCTACATTGTCAGAGGTTCTCTTAAGGAAATTATTGTGATGACGGAATAGGCTATTATTGTCCTTAATAGGTTTTTCATTATTATGTCTGAAAATGTTCCAATACTGAGGTACATCCTTGTAATTCATTGCAAAGGACCTCGAATAAAAAACCTTCGTTCTCTCAAATATGTAAATTCCAATTAGATTAGTTTCTAATTCGGTAGCTTGTACAGGGCCGGCTACATCATTCCATCAGAAAAGCATTTTCCGCTAATATATATATATATTTTTTATTTTGTTACCTATTTGTTTTTTTTGTTTGGTTGCTAACACAGTTGATAGGATATAAAAAAGGTAAAGATCAATATATAACATATACACCTTAAAACTATATACTTGGTCATGATAGGTGGCAACAATGCTTACAATCCTTTTTAGATTAGAGTATTGTGGGCTATATTACATTGTTGGTGCTAACGTTAGCGCTCCCCTGAGTGAGCGTTAAGGCTAGCCTTGGTAGCCACCGCACATTACAATCCAAACGCTAACGGGTTAAGAAAACGCTGATTAACATCCAGCTGTGGTTAGCAAAAAGGTATCCACAGCCAGGACTTGGTGCTAACGGATTCCACTGGTGCAGAATCCGTTAGCACCAGCAGAAATCCCCCCCAAAAAAATCAGATACTCACCTAGTATCCCACGACGAGGACTGCGGCTCCGTCCGCCTCCTCCGTCTGGCGGGAGCAAGGAGAGACTTGGGGAAAAAGTCCCCCAGTCTCCCCCTGCGGATCACTACGCCGACCTGCTGGATCTTGCGAGGCAAGATCCGGCAGGTCATGTGACCGGCAGAGGAGAAACTCAATGGAGTCCTATGGACTCAATCAAGTGGATGCTCGCGGTGGCACTTAGTGCTGCCGCGTGCATCCCAGGACCTTAGCGCCCGGTAACAATGCAGACAGCTTTTTAACTGCCTGCATTGTAATATCGCGGTAAAACGGGGGCGCAAAGGAGAAAACTGCAGGAACAGGTTTTTCTCCTTTGCGTCCCCGTTTGTCCGCGATTACTGCAATGTAGCCCTGTGTGTATAGTTCCTTAACTCATACATAGAAGAGCCCCAGGCGGTACACAAGGCTATGTCAGTAATTTTAATCGTATTACATTCAAAAGGGAAGCGGTAAATGAAGTGCATATACTGTTTATTTTAATCAAGATTGTTATTATCAAATGCAATTACACCGATTGCCCGTTTGTAAGTCTGTATAAAATATGACATTTTGGCATGCCCTACAGAATGGCAGACTTTGGGCCGTATTACAAAGCTGGTGTTAACTTATAACCAGAGCTGTTGTAAACGTAACAACTCCATAGACTATAATGATAAATTGAAATTTGTATACAAAAAAATGTCACATGCGCAATGAATCCCATATATCCACCCTACACAAAACACACAGAGGTTTTCAGTAGCAGTTAAAGTCTTAAGCCCACCTGCCAACGGGAAGGCCAACCTTTTAAAGTAGGTCCTAACCTAATAACGATACACACCCTCCTGAATTCTTTCAGCTCAGTGACAAGGTGGTGGGTTTCTTTATACCCTGCACCAAACAATTATCTCTTTTTGGGGACGAAACGAAAACGAGTTGGGGCCAACAGCAAATATGGCCCAGCTGCATAATATAAAAAAAAATACATCCCATTGAAGTTAAGCTGTAAGCGTACACTGTTAGCGATCAGCCCCACTTCATACAAAAAAAAACATGAAGAAAATTGCCACCTGTGTATAGAATCCCATATATTAGAAACATAGAAAAATGTCGGCAGATAAGAACCTTTCGGCCCATCTAGTCTGCCCAATTACATGGATACTTTACCTGGATTTATCTTTTGTTTAGGATAGCCTTATGCCTATCCCATGCCTGCTTAAATTCAATCACTGTTTTGGCCTCTACCACTTCAACTGGAAGACTGTTCCATGTATCCACCACCCTCTCAGTAAAATAATGCTTCCTGATGTTACTTTTAAACCTTTGCCCCTCTAATCTAAGACTATGTCCTCTTGTTTTGCTACTTTGTTTCCGTTTAAATATACTCCCTTCCTCTACCTTGTGGATTCCCTTTATGTATTTAAATGTTTCTATCATATCTCCTCTGTCTCGTCTTTTTTCCAAGCTGTACATGTTAAGATCATTAAGCCTTTCCTGGTAACTTTTCTCCTGCAAGCCGTACACCATTTTAGTAGCCCTTCTCTGAACTCTCTCTTAGGTGCAGTGGCGACTCTAGGAACAATATTTAGGGGGGGCACAGAAGATACCGCAGTCAAAACTGGGGGGGCACTAATAATTTTCACCACTAAATCATACCACTGAATAAAAGTAAGGGCCCTATCACCTGGTGTGAGCTAAAACACCATCACTAAAGGAAAAATTTAGTGTGAGTCGCTAAAATTTACAGGATTATTCAGAGAGAGGTGAAAAGCAGGAGAATTACTGGAGAATGGAAAATTCTTGGTCAAAGAATCGGCTATTTTGACCTAGAATTTTCCATTCTCCAGTCATTCTCCTGCTTTTCACCGCTTTCTGAATAACTCTGTTAGTGCCTGACGACTTACTAACAGATCACCTTGACTGCAGTAGTTCATGAACAAGGTCGTTTGGCGCACGCTAGGGAAACTCTAAGACCCAAGTTGAGACCCAGCGCTAATGCGGTTGTGTACAGGATAGAACGTTTTTTTCTTTTCCATACCTATCCCCCACCCTCACAAGCTTGAATATGAACACATCCAGTGAATAACCTCTCACCCCTGCATTATTAAAATCCTCCACGGTGGCCGTATCATCCATGTTTTGATGCACACATATATTAAGGCTGATGGGAATTGCATGATTAATGCCTCCCAGCAGCATGTAGAATCATTACACTGCATTTAATAGATCCAAAAGGAAGGCCAGGTGAGCGACAAAAATTTCCCTGCTACAGCATATAAACAATACATGTTTCAGGGCAAGACTTATCCATGTGTTCCTTTAAACATGGTCCACACAGTCACCCTAATAATCAACTGCTTACATACTATGAATAGCCCCCAGCATAAAATGTTTAAAATTAGGCAATATATTAGAATTAGGATATATGTGGATAAAGGATACATTTATAATAGAGCCGACTGCAACAGCAGCGACATTGCTGACCATATCCATTACTATGGTGTATGGGGCCAAGAGAACACCTGTGTTGCATTCCTTTCAATTGCCTGTTAATTTTGGACGAGGGCCTGTTTTTTCTGTTTTTTTTGGAGTTAGCACCAGGGTTGAGCAGTAGGTAAAATGTTGCAATTAGTGCACCTCAAAAAATTTAGTGCTGGCACCAAGTGATCTGTAAAGATATCTAGCACTCCCCGTGTTAAGTATAGGACGCGGAAAGTACAGTAAGCTCACGGTACAAATCGCTAATAGCGCTGCGCTAAGTAATTTTTCCCATTTGTAGCGGGAGGCAAACGATCTGTTGGTCAGGCGCTAGACTGAATTAACCTGGCGCTAACGCAAAATCACGCCGACGCAAGGGTTAGCTCACACCAGGTAATAGTGCCCTAAATAAGTATATATATAAATAAGATTACAAAACCCCAGAGTAATGTGATGCAATGATGCCTTGTTGTTGCACTAACCTGATACTTAAATTCAATATTTTATTTGACGCAATTTGGCAGTTTCCGCTGAATGTCTGATAGCGGCTTCAGCGACTACACCTTTAGCAAATTACAGTGACCATTCACTGAATAGGGAATTCACCTTATTTTCTGCAAAATAAATTCCCCGAAATGTGACGGAAAGCAGAGGATCTACAGATCATTAGACCCTTTAGATTCTAACTTCCATAATAACCCCTAAAATGCCTTAAACCCAGAGAAATGCAATAAAAATAATAAACAATGTGGCATTTAGCTACCCCTTAACCCCTAAAATGCCATTAATCAAGGGAAAACATTAAATGAATACACTGAGGCATGTAGCCAACCCATTAACCCCTAAAATGCCATTAATCAAGGAAAAAACAAATGTATACTGTGAGGGATGAAGCCTGCCCATTAACCCTTAATATACAACTAAACCAAGGCATAAACTAATGTAATACACAATGTAATGTATAGTCTGAACATTAACCATTTCACTGCTGAGCCATTTCAACCCTGTGAAAATGTTTACGTTTAAGTGCACGTTTTTATTTGATGTTTTATGACTTTTACATCACACTGAATATGGTCATGTGGGGTATCATTGGAAAGGCCAGAACCTGCCCTTTCATATGACACCTAGTTCATCCATATACGATGCATAGCTACAGAGATACGTTGGTCCGAAGATGTGTGGGAAGCAGGATGATGATTTTTGGAGGGGGGGCACATGGGGGGGCAAGGAATAACCTAGGGGGGGCAATTGCCCCCCTGTAGAGTCGCCTATGCTTAGGTGTCTATATCCTTCTGGAGATACGGTCTCCAGTACTGCACACAGTACTCCACTTTTATTCACTTGAAATAAAAACACAGGGCGCTATTCCCTATAAACGCTAACTGTATTGTTCAGTTGAGTAAGCGTTAAGGTCAGAATAAGTGACTTTAATGCATGCACCCCGTATTACCTTCCTAACGCTAAACCCGGGAGAAATCAGTTTGCGCATCGTTGATTGCGCTCTCTATGTTAAGTGTAGGATGCGTCAAGTCCGCGCAAACTAGCGCAATCAGTAATTAGCGTTAGGTTAAGTAAGGTATTACAGAGTCCTAGCGCTAATTACCGCAGCGATGCGCAAACCTAAAATTTAGCGACATCTAAGAGCTGGTGCTAACTGATACTGCTTTTGCATAATCTGATAACACCAGCTAAAACCGTCCCCAATGAATCAGAACTCACCTCTCATCCCGCATCGAGAATGGCAGCTCGATCCGCTGCTTCTAGCTGCCGGGAGCAGAGTGAGACCGGTGACAAAAAGTTCCCAGTCTCCCTCCACAATCACTCCAAGATCTCGCAGGGCTCACGGCCCGGCAGCACAACCCTAAATTGACTCCTATGGACTCCAGGAGGTGATACTCGCGGCGACGCAGAAGTGCTACAACGAGTATCCCCAGGGTAGTGCTGCGTTCTGGGGTAGGCTGCCGAATTAGCGCCTCCCTCAGAATATTGTAAAAAAAGTGACGCTACCAGGAGGAAACCTGCAGGCTTCCCTCGTTAGCGTCCGCATTTTAGCCCCAATTAAAGAGTGGGCCCCACAGTTTTTAACTAATTTTCAATTTGTGTTGTGTCTCAGTGAAGGTGTATGTTAAAGTCAAAAGCAATAGTCCCTACCTTGTGTGCATGGATGAAGATATTGCGCATAAAGAATTACTAGACCCTTACGTCCTGTGGATTGGGCCTAATGGGAGACACCTTAAAGGTAAGCTCTATTAATGCCTGCTTCAGGTACGTGTTTATGTTTGCATTAAATGCACAGGCGATGCGTTTGCAAGAGCTTCCCTAAAAATATATTTTCCAACCATGGGAGATGCAGCCCTGGAAGAGGACAGAGCTGGCAGACTCTTTCCACCAGCCGTCAGCACTTGTTACTCGTTTTTTTATATAGTTCTGATTATATTTTTATGTATTGACGTAAATAAATGAGTGTCAGACCATTCTACCATGATGCAACAATCAGATCTGATTTGCTATTCCATCCTCTGTGGTTGACTTTGCAAACCTGAATCTAAATCGTGATTTCTGTCGTCTGGTTTCAGCTCGGCAAACTGTATCAGGGTTACATAGTTACATAGTTATATAGGCTGAAAAAAGACATGCGTCCATCGGGTTCAGCCTCTCCCACATAACCTACTGCTGTTGATCCAAAAGAAGGCAAAAAACCCAGTCTGAATGCTTGCCAATATGCAACATACTGGGAAAAAATTCCTTCTTGACCCCAGAATGGCAGTCAGATTTCTCCTTGGATCAAGAAGCTTTTACCCACATATTAAATATTATAACCCTTAATATTCTGTGTCTGCAGGAAGTCATCCAGTCGTTTTTTAAAAGTCTGTACAGACTCTGACCCAACCACCTCAACAGGCAGAGAATTCCACAGCTTTATTGTTCTCACCGTAAAATAACCCTTCCTATGCTTTAAGCTAAATTTTCTTTCCTCCAGTCTAAATGGATGACCCCTTGTCCTATGTATAGACCTGTTAATGAATAGGTTATCAGACAATGGTTGATAATGGCCCCGTATATATTTATATAAGGTTATCAGATCCCCTCTAAGGCGCCTTTTCTCTAAACTAAACAGGTTTAAGCTTGTTAGTCTTTCCTCATAACTTAACCCTTCCATCCCCCTTATTAATTTAGTTGCCCGTCTCTGCACTTTTTCTAGCGATACAATATCTTTTTTTAAGACAGGTGCCCAAAATTGCACGGCATATTCAAGGTGCGGCCTGACCATTGATTTATACAGAGGCAAAATTATGTTTTCATCCCGTGAGTGAACTCCCCTTTTAATGCATGCCAGTACTTTGCTGGCCTTGGCGGCTGCTGTTTGACATTGCACATTGTTACTTAGTTTGAAGTCTATGATTATTCCCAAATTCTTCTCCTGCTTGGATTTCCCTAACTCCGTACCATTTAGGGTATAAATTGCTTGTGTGTTCTTCCCTCCAAAGTGCATAACTTTACATTTATCTAGATTAAATTTCATCTGCCATTTAAGTGCCCAGTCCCCCAATCTATCTAAATCCCTCTGCAGCGAAGTAACATCCTGCTCACATTGTATTACTTTTCCTAGCTTTGTGTCATCTGCAAACACTGATACATGACTTTCAATGCCTATCTCAAGGTCATTTATAAATAAATTGAATAGTATTGGTCCTATAACAGACCCCTGAGGGACACCACCTACCACTGGTGTCCATCTTGAAAATGTACCATTTATGACCACTCTCTGTACCCTATCTTTTAGCCAGTTTTCTATCCAAGAACAAGTATTTTCATCTAGACCATTTTTTCTTAATTTAAATAGTAACCTTTTGTGTGGAACTGTGTCGAAAGCTTTGGCAAAATCTAAGTAAATCACATCCACTGCGACCCCCTGATCTATACTTCTACTTACTTCCTCATAGAACGTAATTAGGTTAGTCTGACATGATCTGTGTTTCATGAAACCATGCTGATTTTTGCCAATTACATTATACCTCCCAATAAATTCCTGAATACTATCCCTTAGTAACCCCTCAAATATTTTCCCAGCCACAGATGTTAAGCTCACAGGTCTATAATTCCCAGGCACAAATTTTAAACCTTTCTTAAATATAGGGACCACGTCAGCTTTTCTCCAAAAGGTTATTCAGAGAAAGGTGACACTCTGGAGAACTTTTGGAGAAGTGAAAATTCTAGGTCAAAATAGCAAAATCAGAAAAATTCTCCCATTTATCTCATTTTCCAAATCAGCAATTTTGACCTCGAATTTTCGCTTCTCCAAACTTTTCTTCAGAGTTTCACCTTTCTCTGAATAACCCTGTATATGTTTCTCTGTGCCCATCATGATATATAACAGAGATGGACATATGTAAGGTGTAAGCATGAAGTTGTGGAAGCGGTTTACAGGCTTTATCACTGGTACCAACTCCCTCTTTTCTTGGAGGCATTTGCTTTTGGCACCGCTCCCAATCTCCACTCTATTCATTTTCTTTCATATCTCCTCATAACAGCGGTAGGCCCTCTTTTTTGTAATTACAGTCCTAACCTGTCCGTCGGTCCTGGCATATTTCAACCGAGTTACGGCTTTTGTCATTGATCACAACTATATATTTTATAACATTGTAACAGAACCCCACGCCTCGTCTTCATGCTGAGCACTGATTGGGCAAAGTCCTGCACCTGATCTGGACTTTGCCCAATCAAGGCTCAATATTGAATTAGAGCCCTGATTGTGCAAAGTCCAGGTCAGGCGCAGGACTTTGCCCAATCAGGGCTCAGCATGAAGACGAGGCATGGGGCAGAGGAGCCGCAGCCAGACGGAGGAGCAGACGGACCGGAGGAACAGGAGGGCCAAAGGAATGGGGGCCGGGGGGCTGCAGCCACAGGTCTCCTAAATGTACCGGCAGCTGCTGGTACATTTAGGAGAACTGTGAAAACATTGTGCAGTCCTTTTGTATTATGGAATGTCCGCAGTCGAACAGACCGCGAACATCCCATAATGTTCGGCGTTCGCCGAACACACGAACGGCCGATGTTCGATTCGAACTCATGCTCGAATCGAGCACTCGGCCCATCCCTAATCCCAAATGCATCGGTGATAGTTTTATACCATGAGCTTACTGTACTTTGCGCTCCTCATGTTAAGTATAGGAAGCGCAAAGAGTAATTAGCGTTAGGATAACAACTCACCTGCATTAAAACACACAAAGGAGACATCACTTTTTATACTAGGGACAAACGTTAATGTATTCACTCCACGTGACACACACGTTATGCAGAGTAGGTCACAAGCATTAACATCCAGAGAATGGCAATCTTCAAATACACCTTTATCTTTGATGGTTCCTGCGATAGGCACCAAGCCGCGATTCCTTGAAAATGCAAACTGTTTAAATGAATAATGTAGGTATGTTTAACTACATGACAGGTGATACAGTCCACTGCATGAATTCTCTTCAAGAAAATTGATTGTTGATCAATGAAGATCTACTGTTTGTTAGTTTCTTTGACTTAAAGTCTGATTTTGAAACGCAAACACATCATACAGTCTCATACGAAATCGTTCTTTTTATTCCATGTCTTATAATGCTTTCTTGTTGTATGGGAGAATTCGCCTCCTATAAATGTGGGACGGGTACAGAGAAAGCATGGGAAAGTCTGATCATTTTTTTTTTCTTCTAAGTAGCTGGTCCTGCTGCCCTTTTGCCCTGATTATAATTTGTCCACATATTGTTTCACCGTACTCTTGTTAAACTATCCATTATGACTCTAGTGCTTTACAACAAAAAATTATCAGGTTTATTCAAAGAGCTCCGAATTGCTGGCGAAAGGTAGCCGAACAGTGAAATTCAGCGTACAGTTACGTTTTTTGGCCATTCGGCTATCCAGAGAGCAGGCAGTTCGCCAAATGTTGGCGAATTGCCTCCACATACGGTGCCTGTTCGAGGGCAGTGAAATCCCCATAGAGAAGCAATGCTTCGTCTATTCAGAGAACATAAACCAGCAGTGAAAAGTTGCCGAATTGCCCTGCCATTCGGTGGTTTCATTCGGCAGGTTTATTCAGGCGAATCCCATAGGCTTCAATGTTAAAATTATTCCCGTTTTAATTCAATATCTAATAATCTGTTGATTATAATATTCTGCAGTAAAGAGTCTCTTTATTTATAGATTTTTTAGGATCTTTTAGGCATTTTTCGGGATTTTTTTGCGGAAAGTTTTGTTTTTTGTTTTTTTAAATCGTTTTTTCTTTATTCTGTAACAGCCCTTTTTATTATCATTCCTCGGATCTTATATGTAAATTTCAGACATTTTCGCTCTGTAGTTTCTTTGCAAACAGCGTTTCACTTTTCAGACATTCAAGTGTACCGTTTTGGCTTTTTTTCACTCCATTCGTCTGCGGTGTCAGCTTTTTCCAGTGGCTGCTCTGCGCTGTGATCGGCGGCTGCTCGGGTTTCTCCGGCGTGTTCAGCGCAGTTGATTCAGATGTTTTTGCGGGTTTCGGTCTGCGTTCGCCGGGTTTTGCGGTGAGTGTTCGTCGGGTTTGCGGCAGGTTTTCCCTGCACTACGACGGCCCTGTGGTGCTTGCTGAATACACCACAGGGTCCCCGAAATGGGATCGCCAAATCGCACCGAATTGAAAGGAACGAAAAGTCACTGAACGTGTGGTGACTTTTCGATTCTCTTTGAATAACCCTGTATATTTTTGGACGTTTTCAGTTGTTTTATTGTGTAAGCATCTGACAATGGGCAACGGCACTAATGTCCAGCTCTACAGTAAGGACACCCTCAGGTCTCATAAGGTTTTAGCTCAATGGTGCCATCACTTAAAAAACAATATCATGTGCAATTCGTAATGCTATCCCCCAAAAGTGCAGCCAGAACTGAAATGCCAAGTGAGCTTCCTCTTCACTTTCCATGTTGCAGCCCATGGAGAGTGTTACGACCTGCTTAGACAGGAAAGTGAATCTGTCTGCTAGAGGTTCACTTTAACTACAAATGAGGTGCGTAGCAGCTGATGCATAACAGAGACAGAGGGGGGGGCATCATTTAAATGAACCTACCCAGAATTCACAGCAGATGTTTAAGCACTCTTTGTGGAGGAAACCTATCAGAAACCAAGGCCGCTGGCTTGAATGGGATGTGTAAAGATGCACATCTTATTTCTGACTGCCCATTAAATATGTATACATAATACAGGGTGTCTATAAAGTCTCTTTATAATTTAAAACATTTATTCCAAAGGCAAATGAAAAGACAGATAAGTGAAAATTATTACAAAATGAGACGTATAGATTTAAGGTTTTTTTGGCTCATTTAATACACCTCTATATGGGCACCATTAGTTGCACGAAGCACATCAAGACGGTACTGGATTTCTTGCCATGTTGGCTGTAGCATCCCCTCATCAATGGTGGCAATGGCATCAGTGATCCTCTGCTTTAGATTAGTGACGTCCCATACCTTTGTTCCATACACCATATCTTTAACATAACCCCATAGAAAGAAGTGGAGGGGAGTGATATCTGGTGAATGAGGTGGCCAGGGAATTGGGCCACCCCTTCCAATCCACCGCTCTGGAAATGTTTCATTTAGGAACCCACGAACACGCAGTCCCCAATGTGGTGGTGCAGGATCTTGCTGGAAAATTATGGTTGGTGACCGGTGGATTGGAAGGGATGGCCCAATTCCTTGGCCACCTCATTCTCCAGATATCACTCCCTCGACTTCTTTCTATGGGGTTATGTCAAAGATATGCAGGGTTATTCAAAGAGATCCGAATTGCTGGAGAAAGGTAACCGAACGCTGAAAATCCGCGTTCGGTTACCTTTCTTAGCCATTCGGCTATCCAGAGAGCAGGCAATTCGCTAAATCCTGGCGAATTGCCTGCACATACGGTGCCTGTTCAAGGGCAGTGAAATCCCCATAAAAAAGCACTGCTTCGTCTATTCAGAGAACACAAACCAGCAGTGAAAGGTTCCCGAAATGCCCTGCCATTCGGTGGTTTCAGTCGACAGGTTTATTCAGGCGAATCCCATAGGCTTCAATGTTAAAAATATTCCCATTTTAATACAATATCTAATAAACCATTCGTTATAAAATTCTGCAGTAAAAAGTCTCTTTATTTATAAATTTTTTAGGATATTTTAAGCATTTTTCTGGATTTAAATTATGTAATGGCTCAGCTACCCTGCAGGGGTAGCTCCGTCTGCGGCGCCGAGTCTTGCTGGAGAGCTTAGCCGGGTAGCGAGCTAGCAAGGTGGGAGAGAGATTGGCAGCGGTCCCTGGATGGTCTGGAAGCGAAGGATTCAGTGATTATGCCCTCCCAAATACTCGTCGAGACGCAGTATAGGTTGTAGGTAAATCAGAGTGTGTTTAGAATGGGAACAGACAGTGCTTATATACAAAATACAGCCATGCACATTCAGACTTCTCGCCCACCCCAACAGTTCTGATTGGTTGGTTCCAAGACCATTGCAGGCTTCTTTCAGGTCCTCTTCAGTCTTCACTTTGGTCCACTGGTTGTATGCAGATGAAGTCTTGACCTCACAGTGACCACATACAGTGATTTACATAACCCATTGTAAAGGGAATCAGATAGTGGGTGGCTGAGACAATGTGACTCCCAACCTTTTCAGACAGGTAAACAGATAACAGATTCCCAAAGAGAAAGCACTTTTGCATAATCCACAAGTTACTCAAACCTATTGTACATTCTATACAAAGGAAAGCATTTGCCACTAGAGGCAGGTAGTATCTTTAAAAAAAAACACATTTAACTAAAGAAATATAAAAGTCTATTTAAAACTAAAAATGAGCAATTGACAATACATTTAAAACCATACAATATAACTGAGCATAAAGTATATTGGAGTTTGAAGCGTGGTGCACTACGTCAGTGACGGATACATTATAGCACGCATGTACTCCGTGGTTACTAGCAGGATGGTGCTGGGAAAAACCTGATTAATTAGAAGTCTAGCAACAGTTTTACACTAAATCTAACAAAGGAAATTAGTTCCTATAAATAAAGGGTAAACAAAATCTAACAAAATAAGAATGAAATTAAACTAAATAAACCCTGTGGTGGCCGATCCGTCACAATTTTTTTTTGAAAAATTCAGATTTTTTTTTTTTTTTTTTTATTTAAGTTTATGTAACAGCCCTTTTTATTATCATTCCTTGGATCTTATATGTAAATTTCAAGCATTTACGCTCAGTAGTTTCTTTGCAAACAGCGTTTCACTTTTCAAACATTCAAGCAAACTATTTTTCTAATTTATTCACTGCATTCGTATGTGGTGTCGGCTTTTTCCGGCGGCTACGCTGCTTGTGATCGGCTCCTGCTCGGGTTTTTCTGGCGTTTTCGGCAGGTTTATCCAGATGTTTTTGCGGGTTTTCGACATGCATTCGCCGTGTTTTGTGGTTAGTTTTCGTCGGGTCTGCGGCGGCCTTTCCCTGCACTACGACGGCCCTGTGGTGCTTGCTGAATACAACGCAGGGTCGCCGAAATGGGATCGGCAAAACGAATCGAATTGAAGAGAACGAAAAGTCACCGAACGTGCGTTGACTTTTCGATTCTCTTTGAATAACCCTGATTGTGTATGGAACAAATGTACGGGACATCACTAATCTAAAGCAGAGGATCACTGATGCCATTGTCACCATTGATGAGGGGATGCTACAGCAACATGGCAAGAAATCCAGTACCGTCTTGATGTGCTTCGTGCAACGAATGGTGCCCATATAGCGGTGTATTAAATGAGGCAAAAAAACCTTAAATCTATACGTCTCATTTTGTAATAATTTTCACTTATCTGTCTTTTCATTTGCCTTTGGAATAACTTTTTGAAATTGTAAAGAGACTTTATGGACACACTGTATAATGTATCACACTAGCACCTTTTCTAATGCTGACTTAGTCCCTGGAACAGACTTGCAGAATGTGGCATATCTCCTCAATTTCACTAAATACAAATGAAAAAATAGTGTTTGCCTTGGCGTAGAGCTTCAGACCACCGCGTGGTGCCTGGTAAGGCTTGTGGTTAACACCTCTAGAGATTAAAAGGAAGCTATTATAAGGATTAGCTAAATGCAAACCTGGCTGGTATCTGTGGGGTTTTACTCTTTTGCCACTGAATATCTGTCATTACACAGCTATGGGTATCGCCAAAGGCCTTCTGAAGATGGCATATCGCTAAGCGTGTTACTTTACTGGAACTGTTTGCATAGCTTCCTCTGCGCACCAAGCGTACGGTATGTTCCAGCTGTCAAACACTGTCATTTCCTGTTTTTGTTTCAGGGCAGAGTAACACGGATATAACCGACACAGGAAAGCTTGTGCTGAAGCTTTTCGACAAATCCATGTCAGGGTCCTACAGCTGCACGCTGTCTTACAGCAGCATCGCTGACAACCTCCGAAATGAGGAGCAGACCTTTAAATCTTACAGTTTTATAGTCCTTGGTAAGGGATGTGATCTGAATGCATTTCAATAAATGTAACCTTTCTAATGTCAACCGCAATAAACAATCCATTCAATCTCATTTAGTGATCGCTCATGCATCCTGATCCGACAACTCCGGTCACTCTCAAATATTATCCAGTGAATGAATTCTGTTAAATGGCTTTAAAGCAATTTTCAGTGGAGTAGCGTCGTTATCTTAACATTTCTCAGTAAATAGGTTTATGCACAGAACCCTCCGAGCTCCATGAATAACGCTTGCATAGATTATAGTGCAGGATGCTACCCACTTCCCCCCCTTTGGCTTTTGATGGGTTAATAGCTGTAGGCATATCCAGAAATCCCTGCAGGTAAAAGTCATTCGTGATAAGCATTCTGATTGCCAAGGAGTTTCGTTCGTGGATTTTCAAAGCATTTGCAATAAGAAGCCACATATTTTCAAATTGAACAAGTGATGCAGGTTTTCTTCTCTCCAGTAAGTGTCCTTGGGCAAGACACCAAATAACGGTACATACTTGCCTACCCAGGGCATACTTGAACATAATAAAAATCTCAATGTATCCTTCCTGGTAAAATACTTTATATAAAAAAATAAATAAACAAAAAATTGAGTGAGATAAATCCAAGAGGCCAGGTAGCCACAGGCTCCCGTCCCGACCACTTCGTTCTGCCAACGGTCTGATGCTATCTGCTCCACGTACTCGCACTCCCAACCCCCGCCTTCAATACTTCTCCCGAGTTGCCCCCTTTCTATGGAACTCCCTCCCCCCAACATTAGGCTCTCCTTGACTCTCCAGTCCTTCAAAAAGTCTCCGAAAACACATTACTTTAGAGAAGCCTATCGCTCACTCCATGAAACATAGAAACATAGAAAAATGTCGGCAGATAAGAGCCTTTCGGCCCATCTAGTCTGCCCAATTACATGGATACTTTACCTGGATTTATCTTTTGTTTAGGATAGCCTTATGCCTATCCCATGCCTGCTTAAATTCAATCACTGTTTTGGCCTCTACCACTTCTACTGGAAGGCTGTTCCATGTATCCACCACCCTCTCAGTAAAATAATGCTTCCTGATGTTACTTTTAAACCTTTGCCCCTCTATTCTAACACTATGTCCTCTTGTTTTGCTACTTTGTTTCCTTTTAAATATACTCCCTTCCTCTACCTTGTGGATTCCCTTTACGTATTTAAATGTTTCTATCATATCTCCTCTGTCTCGTCTTTTTTCCAAGCTGTACATGTTAAGATCATTAACCCTTTCCTGGTAACTTTTCTCCTTCAAGCCGTACACCATTTTAATAGCCCTTCTCTGAACTCTCTCTAAGATGTCTATATCCTTCTGGAGATACGGTCTCCAGTACTGCACACAGTACTCCAAGTGAGGTCTCACCAGTGCTCTGTACAGTGGCATGAGCACTTCCCTTTTCCTACTGCTAATACCTCTCCCTACACAACCAAGCATTCTGCCAGCATTTCCTGCTGCTCTATTACATTGACTACTTACCCTTAGATCCTCTGAAATAATGACCCCTAAATCCCAACCCTCAGATGTATCAAATATTCTATATTCAGCCCTTGGGTTTTTACGTCCCAGGTGCATTATCTTGCACTTATCCACATTAAAACTCAATTGCCAAAGCTCCGACCATTTTTTTAGTTTACCTAAATCATTTGTCATTTGGCTGATCCCTCCAGGAACGTCAACCCTGTTGCAAATCTTGATGATTCCCCAACTGTACATTTCTTGTGCCATCTTCCCACCCAGCCCACATGCGTCCGCTGCTTCAGGTTCTCTAATTACCCTCACCTAGTGTATCACCCCTCTCTTAGATTGTAAACTC
This sequence comes from Leptobrachium leishanense, assembly GCA_009667805.1. Taxonomy (NCBI): domain Eukaryota; kingdom Metazoa; phylum Chordata; class Amphibia; order Anura; family Megophryidae; genus Leptobrachium; species Leptobrachium leishanense. Next base: position 33,938,939 of record CM019074.1, on the reverse strand, counting down.
TCAAGCAGGGTCCTCTCCTACTGTTCTGTGTGTTTAACTTGTATGTATATTTGTTATTATGTCTCACCCATTGTACAGCCCTACGGAACTTGTTAACACGTTATAAATACTTGTGACTGTAACTTTGAAAGTCTGTCACTGCCACCGGAGACAGTCAAGGAGTGACACAGCTCAACCGTGACCAGTTAATTCCATCAATGTGGTCTTGGTGGCTTGAGTGTACCTAGATATCAGATATACAATTCAATAATTATTTACATAAATATACTATTCTAGACAAAAAAAATTAGCTTTATGTATCTGACTAATGGGAATTCCCGCATTGCGTCTCGAGTCCCATTTAAAGTGCCACCAACAGCATATAGCACTTCATGGCCCTGTCATTTACTAAGCCGCTATTAACAGCTCCTATACAAAGCATAGGAGCCACTAATGTACAGTAAGGAGCTACTACTTCCGAGCTGCAAGCTCAGTGGCTCAAGCCATTAACAGCAGGGTGGTCATTATAGGGCCCACAATATATTGGAAGTCGGCAGCAGCTTCAACCATCTCTAAAGAAAATATAATCTTTTTTTGCTGAAAATGAGGACTTTTCCCCCTAAAAGGGCAGTTCTATAAATACAAATATCTCGACTATATTGATTAAATTGGTATTTAAAATTCTTTCTTTGCAGCATATCGGGAGCCAGACTACACATATCGAATAAGTGTGCGTTATACTGCGAAGCCCTGTGACCAGTTGGCCAACACCCGTTTTTTCCAGGACCTTGTCAGTGTAGTCCAAGTTGTTGTTGACAGCCTAACCTGCAAAGTGACAGATATAGTTCATAAGTGTCATGTTGTTCAAAATCCAGAAGGCAATCTTAAAAATGAACTCTTCATATCTTTCTCAGGTAACCGAGTTTCAGAAAATTCTTACGTTAGAGTGGTTAGCATGGGTGTATTTTCTGGTTTCAGTATATATATATACTGTATATTGTGACAGATCTCAGTACCCCGACAGGGTCCCATCATTCAATGCCACTTCCTTGACCCCCCCCCTGTTCTCCCAAGCAGACTCTCATGCCTCCCTCCAGTCCTCAGATGAAGTTTAAGGACCGAGACACATAGAGAGCCTGCTTGCATCCCCCAGAAATAAGACAATACTGTATATCTGAAGGTTTTAAGTGTCAGAATGGAATTCTCTTAATTGGGGACAGGTACACATATTTACACGGTCAACCTGGGTTATTTACATACACAAAAACCTTCCCTAGAAAATGATGGGAGACATAATTAACAAGGACAAATAATGGTATAAACATTGCGTAACAATCCTAAATGAGGCAGGACAATGGCATTCGTGATTAGCAAACAGATATTGCGGCATTGTTTACCTGACAAAGCAGATTAACCAACTACTCAAATATAAACAGATATTAGCACATTCCTGAGACAGGGTATGCTGGAAGGCTAATCCTATCAGAAGATAACAGATACACAGTAACATTATTCTTGCATAACACAGATTACACAAGCATTCTGCACACAAGAGAGGCCAATGAAATAATATAGAATATCAGGTGTGCACCCTACAAATATACCTCCAGGTCCTTGCACCCCAAGTCCAAAGTGACTTACATCACATATATATTTAAGTTTATTTTCCACAAGAACAGGACCAGCACTCCAGGGACTTGTTTCACTGTACTATTTGTATATGACTCATATTTATTTTGTTAAAATGTTAACATTTGCATCAACAGAAACGTTTAAGACCTCTGGTTGTCCCGACGAGTGTTTGTGATAATGGAAACATTGACTTTCTGACAGAATAGAACAAGTAGTATAGCGCATCAATTCTATGGAGCGTTGGTGTTGAGTTTAAGAATGGAAAATCACCTGCACAGCACTATGGAATTTGTTAAACACTTTTAAGTGTAATTTTTGATTGAGCATCAGAATGCACTTTTTATGGGATTCTCAAGTGTAGGAAAAATGCTGAATATACAGTTGTGTTCAAAATTATTCAACCCCCACTGAAATTGAGTGTTTTGGCCAGTTTGACATTGATTTTGATTATTCAGTCATCTTCCTTACAATTAAATCAAAGAGGCACGTGTAGGTCAGACAAATATAACATAACATTTATAATGAAATAACCACAAATGTCTTTTCTGTGCTCACATCATTATCAGTTTTATTCAACCCCCAAGTGACATTCAATCTTAGTACTTAGTACAACATCCTTTTACAGTTATAACAGCTTTTAAACGTGAAGCATAGCTTGACACAAGTGTCTAGCAGCGATCTACGGGTATCTTCGCCCATTCGTCATGGCAAAAGCCTCCAGTTCAGTCACAGTCTTAGGCTTGCGCACTGCAACTGTTTTCTTTAAGTCCCACCAGAGGTTCTCAATCGGATTTAAGTCAGGTGACTGCGATGGCCACTCCAAAATGTTCCAGCCTTTAATCTGCAACCATGCTCTAGTGGACTTGGAGGTATGCTTGGGATCATTGTCCTTTTGAAAGGTCCAACGTCTCCCAAGCCTCAGGTTTGTGACGGACTGCATCACATTGTCATCCAATATCTCCTGGTACTGAAGAGAATTCATGGTACCTTGCACACGCTGAAGCTTCCCTGTACCTGCAGAAGCAAAACAGCCCCAAAGCATGATTGACCCCCCGCCATGCTTCACAGTAGGCAAGGTGTTCTTTTCTTCATAGGCCTTGTTCTTCCTCCTCCAAACATAGCGTTGATCCATGGGCCCAAACAGTTCTAATTTTGTTTCATCAGTCCACAGAACACTATCCCAAAACTTCTGTGGTTTGTCCACATGACTTTTGGCATACTGCAGTAGACTCTTCTTATTCTTTGGAGACAGCAAGGGGGTGCGCCTTGGAGTTCTGGCATGGAGGCCTTCATTACGCAGTGTGCGCCGTATTGTCTGAGCTGAAACTTCAGTACCCACATCTGACAAATCTTTTCTCAGTTCCTCAGCAGTCACACGGAGACTTTTCTCCACTCTACGCTTCAGGTAGCGCACAGCAGTCGAAGTCAGCATCTTCTTTCTGCCACGACCAGGTAGCATTTCAACAGTGCCCTTTGCCTTGAATTTGCGAATGATGCTTCCTATGGTCTCTCTTGGTATGTTTAACATCTTTGCAATCTTCTTATAGCCATTGCCCTTCCTGTGAAGAGTAATCACCTCTTCTCTTGTCTTCCTGGACTATTCTCTTGACTTCACCATGTTTGTAACCACACCAGTAAATGTCTAGAAGGAGCTGAGTATCACAGTCATTTTAAAGCTGCCTAATTGGTGCTTATTATGCTTTATTGCTGCTCCGTGACATCCACAGGTGTTTTCAATACCTGATTGAAAACACTTGAATGAACCTCTGTTCTTCAGAGTGGTAGTCTTTAAGGGGTTGAATAATTGTGTCAATGAAGAATTCACAAAAGAAACATTTACTACTGTATTACAAAACCAATTGATGTCATTTTAGTTGCATATGGTTCTTTAAAAAGTCCTTGTAGGATTTCATTCTGAATACAATTACAAATGTACACTAAATTCCCTAAAACCCTTTACAGCATTGGGGGTTGAATAATTTTGAACACAACTGTATATAATACACAAGGGGCTCTATTACATTCTTCGCGGAAACGTTAACGCATGCGCAAAAACGCATTAACGCGAGGGGCAAAACCCTTTGCACTGAACGTCGTATTACAATGTCCGTGCAAAGAAAATGCTCGTTAACGTCTACCGCGGGTGAACCTGCGCGAGCGCACTGTACTGCGCACGTCCTATACTTAGCATTGTGAGCGCAAATGTGTTTGTGCGCTAGTATGCAGATGGTATTACAATCTATGCGCAAAATTTAACGGACAACGTTTGCGCTCATAATTTTAAAGTCTTTGAAAAGCTGGTGTTAATGTCAAATCTGACGGACCTGGCTGAAACCAAATACACCAGCCCAAAAAAAAAAAAATACAGCACAGTATAGTTACACATTCTACGCATACCCAAACAATAAAATTGAGAAGTTGTGCGTGTTTTTTAATTTATGCAGCATATATGCGCAGATTGACTTTGAGAGGCGCAAAAACGTGAGACAATTAAGGTTCTTAATTCTGATTTGCTGAATCGCGTGAAGAAACAGTCCGCACACTGATTTCTGCACGCAACGTTAATGTGTGCGTGTTATTTTTTGACGGATGAAATATTGCGCGAGGATTGTAATACCAGCGTTAATTTACACGCGTTTTTTTTTTGTGGCCGGTGCGGAAAAGTTGCCGTCCGCAAAAAAAAAACAATACACAGTTGTGCCCCCTCAAAACAACAATAACAAACCACCGAGCACAGAACCCCCACCGCAAACGGCAAACCCGCCCACAAAAAACCAAAACCAAAACCGTTGTTCCACCCCCCCAAAACACCACTGAGCCCCCAAAGCTCTGACCACCTCCACCACAGAGCCCACATAGCTCAGAGGGCCAAACCACTCAGACCCTGCTCCAAATAAATTATATATATATAATATATATATATAAAAAAATACTGTGTCCCCCTACCAAAAAAAGAGCCCGCAAAGCTCACAACACCCCCACTACTCAGCTCCAAAAATTTCAAACAAAACATTCGATCTATCAACAGTTCATTAGCATTTGCTTCCATGGGGGCAAACATTACTCCTCCTCCCGGTTATGGACCTTACGGCTTTAGAATTAATGGCCAGATTTACCACCGAACGGCATCTCTTCATCCGCACAATGAGGATAACCGAAAGTTTGCACAACTATATATCCTTGAGCCCTATGAGGCTGCTAAACAACACCTCATGATTAATGAAAATTCAAACTGCAACCCTGAACTCATGACAGAGTTAAGCTCTTTTATGGATAAAAACAATCCATTTGCAGAAGCCTGTAAAATGTTATATGAGGTAGAACAAGAATCCTTACAGGAGGCTATACAAAATGGCACTATAACACCAACTGTCACCATGGCGATAGTACAAGATCGCACGGACGATCAACGCAGATACAATGCACCTCGCAGTAATGAAGTAGCTATTATTTTTCAAAATGATGATGGAGAACCTCCTCTCGAAAGAGATCTTATTATTCATTGCCGAACTCAAAACGCAGAAAGATAAACAGAAAGGATAAGCATTTTAGATCCAAACTTAGAGCCGATGCTCTATCCACTTTCATTTCCATTTGGGGACCAAAGTTGGTCACCTCACATTAAACTTAACTACACCCCTACTACTGTAAAAACCATACGCAGTCATTCGTCTGCTAAGCCAAGAGAAAGGGTCACTCAAATGCAATTTTATGGCTACATGCTTTCCATCCGACAAGATTTTAATCCATTTTTAAATGCAGGCAAATTAACTCAACAGTACTTTGTAGACGCATATGTTAAGACCGAAGGTAACCGTCTAAACTATGTACGACAAAATCAATCCAAATTAAGAGTTGAAAAATACACAGGTCTCATGGACCAACTACAAAACGCTGCCGAAGAACAGGGCTTGATACCAGGAAAAGCAGTAATACTTCCATCAACATTCCAGGGTAGTCCCAGAAACATGCTGCAAAACTATCAAGATGCCATGGCTATTGTGCGAAAGTATGGGAAGCCTGACTTCTTCATAACAATGACATGCAACCCAAAATGGCCAGAAATTTTAGAAAATATTACAGAAGGTCAAGCAGTGGAATACCGTCCTGATTTGGTTGCCAAAGTTTTCAATTTAAAGCTAAAAGAACTACTACACGACATCACAAACAAACATGTGTTAGGTAAACCTGTCGCTAAAATTCATGTAATAGTGTTTCAAAAACGTGGATTACCTCATGCACATATTTTACTCATATGTAGACTTGTGCACCGATTTTTTTTTCGGTTCGATTCGGTTCGGTTCGTTCGTATTTTGTAAATTTTCGTTTCAGCTCGTTTCGGCCGATTTCCGTTTCGGTTCGTTTCGTGTTCGTTCCTTTTTCGTATCGGCTTTTTTCGTAATTTCGAAAATTTTCGTGTTTTTCGGAACTTCTGTTCTCCTCGTTTCAAAGTGTCTATTCGTTTTGACGTAAACTAATGGTTTTTCGGGTCCGATATTTCTGTCGATACGATAATTCTGTCGATACGATAATTCTGCCATTGAGATTTCTCATGTTTTACAAGAAGGATACATTGAGATGGGAATGATACAAAATTACAGAATCAGCGATATAACCAAAAAATATGTTGTCCGAAATTACTGAAATGGAACCGAAATCAGGAATGGAGCCGAAATTACGAATGGAACGAAAATGATTTTCGATTTTACACATTTCTAGTCCAATCGAAAATTCCGAACAAATTTTCGTTTCGTTTCGTAAAGTTTTCGTTTTCGGAAAATTCGGATCTGAAAAGTTTCGTAAAATCGGCTGAATCCGAATGCACGAATCGGGAAATTTCGTGAAAATTCCAAAATTCCGAAACCCGAAACGCACATCCCTACTCATATTATCACCTCAAGATAAGCTTAAAGATGCTGATGCTATTGATAGGTTCATTTCAGCAGAAATCCCCGACATTCACGCACAACCCCGATTACATACAATAGTCATCAAACACATGATACATGGACCATGTGGGCCTCATAATATTAATTCGCCATGCATGGCTGATGGTGTTTTCTCAAAAAACTTCCCAAAACCATACCAAGACCAAACTTTGCCAACCATGGACGGCTATCCACTGTACCGGAGAACACAATCAGCTGCTTTAATTGAAGTAAATGGAAAAATAATCAATAACTCTTGGGTTGTGCCATACAACCCATTATTAGCTTTAAAATACAACTGCCATATAAACATTGAGAGCTGCGCTTCCATAAAAAGTGTAAAGTACTTATTCAAATGCTTGGTTGTGTAGGGAGAGGTATTAGCAGTAGGAAAAGGGAAGTGCTCATGCCACTGTACAGAGCACTGGTGAGACCTCACTTGGAGTACTGTGTGCAGTACTGGAGACCGTATCTCCAGAAGGATATAGACATCTTAGAGAGAGTTCAGAGAAGGGCTACTAAAATGGTGTACGGCTTGAAGGAGAAAAGTTACCAGGAAAGGGTTAATGATCTTAACATCTACAGCTTGGAAAAAAGACGAGACAGAGGAGATATGATAGAAACATTTAAATACGTAAAGGGAATCCACAAGGTAGAGGAAGGGAGTATATTTAAAAGGAAACAAAGTAGCAAAACAAGAGGACATAGTCTTAGATTAGAGGGGCAAAGGTTTAAAAGTAACATCAGGAAGCATTATTTTACTGAGAGGGTGGTGGATACATGGAACAGCCTTCCAGTTGAAGTGGTAGAGGCCAAAACAGTAATTGAATTTAAGCAAGCATGGGATAGGCATAAGGCTATCCTAAACAAAAGATAAATCCAGGTAAAGTATCCATGTAATTGGGCAGACTAGATGGGCCGAAAGGTTCTTGTCTGCCGACATTTTTCTTTGTTTCTATGTTTCTAAATACATCTATAAAGGACATGACTGTGCAAATATTGCCATCAAAGAACATGCAACGCTCCGTCATGACGAGATCACCTCCTTCATGGATTCCAGATATGTGAAAGCTCCAGAAGCAGCATGGCGCCTTCTTGGTTTCAAAATGCACCATCAAACACATACCATCGTGCGCTTACAAATCCATCTTCCTGGCGAACAGTCGGTATACTTTAATGAAGATAACATCAGGAACGCTATAGAAAGAACCAAATCAAGAGACACAACATTGACAGCTTGGTTTACCTTAAACAGAGAAGATGTGGCTGCCCGTGAATTCCTGTATACTGATATTCCACAACATTTTGTATTTCAACGGAAAAATACCACATGGGAAAGAAGAAGGAGACATCGAGAAAATAACACTATTGGGCGAATGTACTCTGTTAACATAAATTCGGATGTGGAGAGATTTTGCTTGAGATTACTTTTACTCCATGTTAAAGGAGCCACCTCATTTGAACATATCCGAACAGTTGGTGGTGTGCTATTTCCAACATTCAAAGAAGCTGTTCAAAGACTCGGTCTTTTTCAGGATGAAGAATTATGGGACTTGACTCTTCACGAAGCTTCAAGTGAGATGATGCCTCAACTGCTTCGAGAGCTTTTTGCCAACATTTGTGCTCTAGCATCTCCACCAAATGCAAAACAACTATTTGAAAAATATAAACAACAACTCATTGAAGACTTATCAAGACACCCTGGCCACACACCAGACTGCCAACCATGTCTCAATAATGCCCTATTAGACATTCAAGACATTTTAATTGTTAACGGGAAAAAATGTCAGGATTTCGGTTTACCAACGCCTACCGACTATTCAACCGCCAAAACAACAGACAACTATGATGCAGTTCTTGAAAGTCACATAGGAGTACAAATGCAAGCGGCTTTAAATGATCTACAAAGAGAAACTTTTGAAGACATTCTTTCTGCCACCCAAAACGATACATTACCCCAAAGGTGTTACTTTCTCGATGGTCCTGGAGGTAGTGGCAAAACATACCTATACCAAACTTTATTGCATTCATTTAGAGGAAACAAAGAGGTAGCATTAGCTGTTGCTTCTACTGGAATTGCTGCTAATTTGCTAGAGGGTGGACGCACATATCACTCACAATTTAAAATGCCTGTTCCTTTGTTGGACACTTCAACATCTTCTATGAGGCAAACATCTAATGATGCCACAATCCTTAGAAAAACAAAAATTAGAATTTGGGATGAATCAACCATGGCTCCAAGTGATGCTCTGAGCTCTCAGATGCGTTGACAAACTACTGCAAGAGCTCATGAAAAACAACAAACCTTTTGGCGGTAAAACTATTATCCTTGGAGGCGATTTCCGACAAACTCTACCTGTTGAGGCACATGGCAGTCGATCAGCAATCGTTGAATCTAGCATTAAATTCAATACACTATGGGATAAATTTAAGATCATAAAGCTGCAAACAAATGTAAGATCTGTGGATCCAGAGTTCAGCTCTTGGCTAATAAAACTTGGCGATGGAAAACTCACAAACGAACATGGGTTCCATCAAGATATTTTTCGGATACCATCCAAAATGATCTGCAAAAACTCCATTGTCAAGGAAATTTATGGTGACCATTTACACCCTGACGATATTTCAACGTTTGAGAAAACTGCAATTTAAGGCTAGGGTCAGACTAACGCGTTTTTCGCGTTGTCTGTGAAAAAGTGCATTCGAACGAATGGACGCATTTTTTCACGGAATACGCGATAGCGGTCATACGATGCGCCTTTTCGTCCGTGATTTTGTACGGATCATTAATAAAACACTTTTTGTGTCTGGACGTTATGTTGGCCGGACATTAGCAGCGTCTGACGTCTCCCAATCACGCACACACGCCTCTAGCGGACGCAGTGCACTCTGTACGTCAGTACTAGCGGTTTGACGTTCTAGAAAAAATGCGTTCGTTTGCCACTTGCGTTGCGCGGACGAACTTTCGTGCGGCCGTACTTCGTGTGTTCCCCGGCATTGCACGTCATTTGCTGCTAGCACGGCTGTGATTTTGTGCGTCTAAACGCACGTTAAAACTGCTTTCGTCTGACCCTAGCCTTATGCCCCAAAAATTGCGATGTGGACAACATCAATGAAGAAGTGCTTAGTTTGTTAGAAGGTGAGAGCTACACTTATTTAAGCACTGATTCTATTGATGATGAATCCCAGGAAGACAGGGATAATTACCCCATTGAGTTCTTAAATTAATTGGCTCCTTCTGGGATGCCAGTTCATAAACTGAAACTCAAAATTGGCTGTATTATTATGCTTCTGCGCGACCTGAATACAAAGAGAGGCCTGTGTAATGGAACAAGACTGATTGTGACAGCTATGCGACAAAATTTGATCATTGCTCAAGTATTGACACCTACCTCTGAACGAAAAACTGTTTTCACTCCTAGAATTGATTTAGCCCCAAGTAACACCGAACTTCCATTTGTTTTACGAAGGAGACAATTTCCTGTTAAATTGGCATTTGCAATGACTATTAACAAATCCCAAGGACAAACCTTGGACAGAGTTGGCATCTATTTACCAGAACCCGTCTTCAGCCATGGACAACTATATGCTGCATTCTCTCGAGTCAAGAGCTCTGCGGACGTTAAAATTAAAGTCATCGATGGACGTGAACAAGGCTACTTATTACCAGGGACTGATGCATGCTTCAAAATGTTGTATTCAAAGAAATTTATTCAAAATAGTCACTAAAAATATTTAACTTTTCTTGACGCTGCTGTGTTTTCCTTTCCACCAACATTCATGCGCACCACACTTATCAATAGACTGCCCTCTGGGCAGGCTTTCCACCTAATAAATAATAAATAAATAAACTTACCAACAAAGTATAGATAAAAATAGCTTGTGTTTGTATCAGAGGGAAGCCTGCTGCTTTCGAAGACTGCCACATCTTGCAGGGACCGCTTAGTAAATTTGTATTAAAAAAAATTGAGTGAGCACTCACCTTAAATTGATCCTTGGCAGGGTGCCACGCAGGTTGGGATGGCCAGTTAACCAAAACAAGTAGAAGAAGCAGATGACCTGGTTACTCAAACACTATCAGGGTTATTCATAGAGATCCGAATGGCTGCCGAAAGGGAACCGAACAGTGAAATTCAGCGTACGGTTACCTTTCTTGGCCATTCGGCTATTCAGAGAGCAGGCAATTCGCCAAATGTTGGCGAATTGCCCGCACATACGGTGCCTGTTCGGTGCCTGGTCGAGGGCAGTGAAATCCCCATAGAGAAGCAATGCTTCGTCTATTCAGAGAACAAAAACCAGCAGTGAAAGGTTCCCGAAATGCTCTGCCATTCGGTTGCTTCATGAGGCAATTTTATTCAGATGAATCCCATAGGCTTCAATGTTAAAAATATTCCCTTTTTAATTCAATATCTAATAAACCGTTTATTATAATATCCTGCAGTAAAAAGTCTCTTTATTTATAGATTTTTTTCTGCATCTTTTAAGCATTTTTTATGTTTTTTTGCAAAAAAATTTTAATTTTTTTGTTAAACGTTTTTTCTTTTTTTCTGTAACAGCCCTTTTTATTATCATTCATTGGATTTTATATGTAAATTTCAAACATTTTCGTTCAGTAGTTTCTTTGCAAACAGCGTTTCACTTTTCAAACATTCAAGCGTACTGGTTTTTTTTTTTCCACTCCATTCATCTGCGGTGTTGGCTTTTTCCGGCGGCTGCTGGGGTTTTTTCATCCTGTTCGACGGGGTTAATCCAGCAGGGTAATTCAAAGAGAATTGAAATGTCACCGCACATTCGGTGACTTTTTGTTCTCTTCAATTCAGTTAGTTTTGCCGATCCCATTTCGGTGACCCTGCGGTGTATTCAGCGAGCACCACAGGGTCCCCGAATTGCAGGGAAAGGCTGCCGCAAACCCGATGAAAACTAACGGCAAAACCCAGCGAATGCACGCCGAAAACCCGCAAAAACCCATGCAGGAGCCGATCACACACAGCGAAGCTGCCGGAAAAAGCCAACACTGCAGACAAGTGAAGTGAATAAATTATGAAAACAGTTTGCTTGAATGTTTGAAAATTGAAACGCTGTTTGCAAAGAAACTACTGAGCGAAAATGTCTGAAATTTACATATGAGGTCCAAGGAATGATAATAAAAAGGGCTGTTACAGAAAAAATAAGTAAACTTTAAAAAAAAAAAGAAATCCCCGTATATATTTATATAAGGTTATCAGATCCCCTCTAAGGCGCCTTTTCTCTAAACTAAACAGGTTTAAGCTTGTTAGTCTTTCCTCATAACTTAACCCTTCCATCCCCTTATTAATTTAGTTGCCCGTCTCTGCACTTTTTCTAACGATATAATATCTTTTTTTAAGACAGGTGCCCAAAATTGCACGGCATATTCAAGGTGCGGCCTGACCATTGATTTATACAGAGGCAAAATTATGTTTTCATCCCGTGAGTGAACTCCCCTTTTAATGCATGCCAGTACTTTGCTGGCCTTGGCGGCTGCTGTTTGACATTGCACATTGTTACTTAGTTTGAAGTCTATGATTATTCCCAAATCCTTCTCCTGCTTAGATTTCCCTAACTCCGTACCATTTAGGGTATAAATTGCTTGTGTGTTCTTCACTCCAAAGTGCATAACTTTACATTTATCTAGATTAAATTTCATCTGCCATTTAAGTGCCCAGTCCCCCAATTTATCTAAATCCCTCTGCAGCGAAGTAACATCCTGCTCACATTGTATTACTTTTCCTAGCTTTGTGTCATCTGCAAACACTGATACATGACTTTCAATGCCTATCTCAAGGTCATTTATAAATAAATTGAATAGTATTGGTCCTATAACAGACCCCTGAGGGACACCACTTACCACTGGTGTCCATCTTGAAAATGTACCATTTATGACCACTCTCTGTACCCTATCTTTTAGCCAGTTTTCTATCCAAGAACAAGTATTTTCATCTAGACCATTTTTTCTTAATTTAAGTAGTAACCTTTTGTGTGGAACTGTGTCGAAAGCTTTGGCAAAATCTAAGTAAATCACATCCACTGCGACCCCCTGATCTATACTTCTACTTACTTCCTCATAGAACGTAATTAGGTTAGTCTGACATGATCTGTGTTTCATGAAACCATGCTGATTTTTGCCAATTACATTATACCTCCCAATAAATTCCTGAATATTATCCCTTAGTAACCCCTCAAATACTGAAAGAATTTTTGGGAATATTCCCAATGTTTTTCTGACTGTAATAACCTATTTGGCAGGCAGATGTCGCCATCAGCTGACCAAAATTAGTTACTACTCTTCTGAGCTCCGTGCACAGCATCAGCTAGAGACATGTCATTTTAAACATATTCCCAGCTGATTTTGAAATGTGTCGGCACCTCAGGCATCATGCTCACATCATGGTGCTAAAACCTTAGACGTACCTTCTGGTGTCCAAATGCAGGCAATATTTGTCTATTGCAAACAAATTTAATTGCAATGCTACAGCACAGCTCCAGATTATGGTAAGACGTTCTCAGACAGCCATGCCTGATACTGCTGATTTTATGTACCCTGTAGTGAAGGGGTTAACCTGTTGTGCTTGAGTGTCTGGGGTCAACTGCTTCTTCGTTAAGTTAACTTGTTCTTGGAAGCTTCGGTGTGTCTTTGAGAATTAAATGATGATGTCAGTTTCAGGTGCCCGCCTTCCCCCCAGGGGTACTCCTCTACCTCCCGATCATGAGGAGATTAAGTTAAAAGAGAATCACCGTTGGAGCGAGCAGAGTCTGCCCTGTCCAGCGGTGCCTCTCTTTAACCCTTGAGGTGTGCCGAATGGCGCCGGATCGCAGACCTCTCCAGGAAGTGTCTGAAATCACATGGCGTGATGATGTCAGTATGAGAATTAACCCCTAACTGCCAAGTGGGTTCCCTATAGAAACCCTATGGTGGAGATAAGGGCATCATTTGGACGCCTCTATCACCCGATCTGTGGAGGCTAAATGTTAATGTTTGGTATCGTTGGAAAGGCCAGAGCATGGCCTTTCCAGTGATATCAAACATGTCCATGTTAAAAGTAAAAATAAAAATTTAAAAAAATAAAAATAAGAATATTTGTTTTAAAAAATAATCGTGGTTTTGTGTTTTTTTTATTAATACAGCACTACAGTTTACATTTCAATTATAATGTGAACAATGATGCTGCAATAATGAGTTTTTGGGGGTGTTTTCTAAAATCGCATAATTTATCAGAAAAGTAAAGTAACGGGCTCTCATTTCTAATTTTTTTTAACAAGCGTTATATATAATTTGTCTGGGTCGTATAATAAATCATGACTTCAAATCACGTTTAAACACGATGAGCAAAAACAGTAAAAATTAGCTCAGCACCCAGAGGTGAAGTGGCTCAGCAGTGAAGGGGTTAAGCCAAATGTCATATTTATTTTAGGTGTCCACAGTTTATGACAAGAAATAAAAGGAGTTAAAAAAAAATAGTTTTCACTTACATAACTTTATTTTTTTACTTTATGAATTAAAAATAAAAAGGGTTTTTCAAGATCTCCGAATTGCTGGAGAAAGGTAACCGAACGCTGAAATTCAGCCTACGGTTATCTTTCCCGGCAATTCGGCTATTCGGAGAGCATGCAATTCGCCAAATACTGGCGAATTACCTGCACATATACAGGGTTATCCAAAGAGATTCGAAAAGTCACCGCACCTTCGGTGACTTTTCGTTCTCTTCAATTCGGTTCGTGTTGCCGATCCCATTTCGGTGACCCTGCAGTGTATTCAGCAAACACTACAGGGTCCCCGAATTGCAAGGAAAAGCTACCGCAAACCCGCCGAAAACTAACCGCAAAACCTGACGAATGCACGCCGAAAACCCGCAAAAACATCTGGATTAACCCGTCTAAGACGCCGGAAAAACCCGAGCAGGAGCCGATCACACGCAGCGAAGCCACCGGAAAAAGCCGAGAAAAAGCCGACACCGCAGGCAGAGGGAGGTGAATGAATTAGCAAAAGAGTTTGTATGAATGTATGAAAGTGAAAAGCTGTTTGCAAAGAAACTACTGAGCGAAAATGTCTGAAATTTGTATATGAGGTCCAGGGAATGATAATAAAGAGGGCTGTTACAGAAAGAATAAGTAAACTTAAAAAAAAAAAACAGACTTTTAAAATAATGCTTAAAGTATCCTAAAAAAGCTATAAATAAAGAAACTCTTTACTGCAGAATTTTATAATGAACGGTTTATTAGATATTGAATTAAAACGGGAATATTTTTAACATTGAAGCCTATGGGATTCTCCTGAATTAAACCACCGAATGGCAGGGCATTTCGGGAACCATTCACTGCTGGTTTGTGTTCTCTGAATAGCTGAAGCATTGCTTCTCTATGGGGATTTCACTGCCCTCGAACAGGCACCGAACAGGCACCGTATGTGCAGGCAATTCGCCAGGATTTGGCGAATTGCCTGCTCTCTGGATAGCCGAATGGCCAGGAAAGGTAACCGAACGTGGATTTTCAGCGTTCGTTTACCTTTCTCAAGCAATTCGGAGCTCTTTGAATAACCCTGATAGTGCCTGTTCGGTGCCGGTTCGAGGGCAGTGAAATCCCCATAGAGAAGCAATGCTTCGGCTATTCAGAGAACACAAACCAGCAGTGAATGGTTTCCGAAATGCCCTGCCATTCGGTGGTTTCATGCGGCAGGTTTATTCAGGCGAATCCCATAGGCTTCAATGTTAAAAATATTCCCGTTTTAATCCAATATCTAATAAACCATTCATTATAATATTCTCTTTATTTATAGAATTTTTAGGTCCTTTTAGGCATTTTTTTGGATTTATTTGAAAACCTTTTTTTTCCGTTTTTTTTTTTAAATCGTTTTTTCTTTTTTCTGTAACAGCCCTTTTTATTATCAGTCATTGGATTTTGTATGTAAATTTCAGACATTTTCACTCAGTAGTTTCTTTGCAAACAGCGTTTCACTTTTCAAACATTCAAGCGTACTGTTTTTTTTTCTTCACCTCCTTCGTCTGCGGTGTCGGGTTTTTCCGGCGGCTGCTCTGCGCTGTGATCGGATCCTGCTCAGGTTTCTCCGGCGTCTTCGGTGGGTTAATCCAGATGTTTTTGCGGGTTTCGGTGTGCAATCGCCTGGGTTTTGCAGTGAGTTTTCGGCAGGTTTGCGGTGACTTTTCCCTGCATTACGACGGCCCTGTTTTGCTTGCTGAATATACCGCAGGGTCGCCGAAATGGGATCACCAAATCGTGCCGAATTGAGGAGAACGAAAAGTCACCGAACGTGCGGTGACTTTTTGATTCTATTTTGAATAGTAGTTTTGAATTTAGTTTCCACTCTGCATGCTGTTCCTTAACATCACAGACAGATGGCGCTAAAACACAGAACATACTGTACTCACTACATGGTTTAATGACATGTATTTTTTGTCTTCACATTTTTATTTTTACTGTAGTGTTATTTTTGAGAGAGGGGGGTTTAACTAGAAGATATACACAAAATAGAATTATAGCATATATAAAAAGATAAATCGTAAATGAAATAATAGCTAAATAGAAAAATAAATGACTCGTCTATTCACACACCGGTCATCTGAAATATATGCCGGTCAGCCGGTAGTAGGAGAGGCTAAGGTTTTGTATCTCCATTCTTTACACCCCCCACATGGCCAATCGAGGTGACACTGAGAAGTCCAGAGTCAGGCCTTTCCAATAATACCATGATGACCAAGTAATTTGTAAACCTAAAAAACTGAAAATACATTTAAACATTTTCTCTATTAGTTCTGAAACAGCAACATTGTCTGATTTTACTTATAAAGCGAATGCTGCTGCTATAATTCACCTACTCCCCAAGCCAGGAGCAAGTGTGGAGGTGATGACGCAATGCATTACTCATGCACTGATCATCCTGATCATCTAAAATGTAAGCCAGTTGGACCCCTGTATCTACTTTCTTTACACCCTACATTGTCAACTGAGAGGTCACTGGACAGGTGAGAGTCATTTGAAACAGATTTCTAACGTATATACAGGGTGTCCATAGAGTCTCTTTATAATTTCAAACATTTATTACAAAGGCAAATGAAAAGACAGATACGTTTTTTTGCCTCATTTAATACACCTCTATATGGGCACCATTAGTTGCACGAAGCACATCAAGACAGTACTCGATTTCTTGCCATGTTCGCTGTAGCATACCCTCATCAATGGTCCGTATCACATAATCCACAGCAATAAAACTCACAGTAATGTGCGGTGTGTATGAGAATATCACAGAATCCACAGCAATAAAGCTCACAGTAATGTGCGGTGTGTATGAGAATATCACAGAATCCACAGCAATAAAACTCACAGTAATGTGCGGTGTGTATGAGAATATCACAGAATCCACAGCAATAAAGCTCACAGTAATGTGCAGTGTATATGAGTGTATTACATAGCTTCACAGCAATAAAACTCACTGAAATGTGCTCTGTATGATGGCCTTTGGGCTTAGCTGTTCCCTGGGGCTGACCTAGGCCCTGAGGCTGGCCTGGAACCAGGGGCTGGTCTAGGCCTTTGGGTTTGGCTGGGGTCTGTGCCCTGGGTCTGGGCCCTGGGTCTTGGCTGAGCCCTGAGTCTGGGCTGGGCACTAGATCTTGGCTGAGCCCTGGGTCTGAGCTGGGCCCTGGCTGGGCACTGGGTCTGGGCTGGGCCCTGGGCCATGGCTGGGCATGGGTATGGGCCCTGGGTCTGGGGCTGAGCCTTGGGTCTTGGCTGGGCACTGGGTCAGGGCCCTGGGTCTGGGATGGGCCCTGGGTCTGGGCCGTGGGTCTTGGCTGGGCCCTGGGTCTGGGATGGGCCCTGGGTCTGGGCCCTGTGTCTTGGCTGGGCCATGCTGGGGTT
Source organism: Leptobrachium leishanense (assembly GCA_009667805.1). Taxonomy (NCBI): domain Eukaryota; kingdom Metazoa; phylum Chordata; class Amphibia; order Anura; family Megophryidae; genus Leptobrachium; species Leptobrachium leishanense. The sequence goes on along the minus strand of CM019074.1, from coordinate 33,921,513 downwards.
TGGCTGGGCCTGAGGCTGGTCTAACAGCACCATACTCACCGCTCTACTGTCTTCTCGTCTCAACATCTTCCTCCAACTGCGCCTGTTGCTGTGTGTCGGACGCGTGCATCACACGCATCACACACGTGACTGGAGGGCGGCACCAAATCAGTGTGCTTCGCACGCTGCTGTAGGGCTGCCCAGACAGCCAGGAAGCCAATACAGCTCCAGATTCGGACTCCTAGAGTCCGATACTGGTGATAATAAAAAGTAAGGGCATGCCGCTGATGACGGCGGGACCCCGTCGGGCCAGCTTCCCCCGGGCCCCTTACCGCAGCATGGGGCGTAATGCTCTGATGGCGGCCCTGAGCGTACCACATCACTGATGCAACTCACCCCTCTGCTCACCAACTCACACATTTTTGAAGCCGCTTCTATGGCGCCACTATTCCCGAACCACTAGCACTAATGATCCTGACGTCCAGTAAAACTCCTTGTCTTCCTCAACCCCAATCCCTCTAGATTGCAACCTCCTGTGAGCAGGGCCCTCAGCCTCTACACCTCTTGTTTCCATCCTATGTCTGTTTATCTTTGCCTCGTTCCCTTTGGTTATTGTAAAGCGCTGCAGAAACTGTTGGCGCTATATAAATGATGACGATAATGATATTGTGATAATATCCACATGTAGTGCAAAATGTATCTGTATGAACATCTGCAAAGGACCTCAGGGTAAGTAATAGGGCAAAGGGACTTTAAATGCGATGGCCTGGCCCGCATTAAAAAGACACGTTTATCTGCAAAATAGATTTATGGTATGAAGAGCCGTTAAGAGCCGTCAGTCATTAAGAGCTACTTTTTGTCAGTTTACAATCTATGCTTTAAGGCAATTCTGTAATCCTGTCTATTTAAACTCACCATACCTTTCTCAGTACTCACTGTATCGACAAGGGGATCTTACTGCTTCTTAATAACACTTTCTCCAGTGCTATTAAGCTTCTTTAAATTGAATCCTCTGGGGTTATATTGTTCCAGTATAGATTGCTTTTATAGATGATTACAGTGTGCGCTTAACTGCAACAATGTTGTGGTTTTAATGTGGTACTGTTGTGTTGGTTGAGAATTGTTTATTTTCTGTTTGCTACTATACTAATGGAACACTTCAGATTGGATTTATTTCCCTTTTTATTGCTTTATTGTTTTAATACAAGACAAAATAGTGTAATTAATATAATAAATGTAAAAAACATATACGTATCTTGATCAGCACAAAAAAAATTGCTATCAGGATCTTGGTGTCTCTCATAGATCAGCAGACCATATTTTGGTACATAAAACAAAATATAAAAATACACAATGGTGTAGTATATCAAATATATACTATAAATAAAATGCTGGGTGGAGTAGAGGTAATGTCACCGCTCTGCATGGAGTGAGCCTGTGGAGTCATGGGTTCGATCCCAGCGAGCACCTCTCCAGTAAGTGTCCTTGGCAAGACTTACTCGCCACCCAGGACATACTTGAAAACGAGAGAAATCTCAATGTATCCTTCCTTTTTCGAAAGAAAAGGTACCTGTTTTATCCATTTGTTTTACATGTTTTTATTTTATTAAATTTTCTTTCGAAAAGAAGATCCAGCCTGTGTCTTTTTGGTGGTTTGTGGATTTGCCCGAGCCTGAAAAAATCCATATGTGCAAACCTTAGAGCTATTGAAGCTCCAACAACTGTAAGTGGAAAATTGGCTGAAAAGCATATATACACTTATATTTTTCATTCTGCACAAGGAGAGTTGCGCTGTCTTTTCTTGTCTTGTATGGTTCCTTGATATGTGAAGGGAAACAGCCGTGTAAGGTGTGGGTCACCTGTGAACAATATAGAAGAAAAGACAACCCAAAACGTGCAGTTCCACTTAGAGCCAGTGCTAGGCTCTATGTTTGTGAGTGAAACATCATTCATTGCATTTTATTTATAGTATATATTTGATATACTTCACCATTGTGTATTTTTATATTTTGTTTTATGTACCAAAATATGGTCTGCTGATCTATGAGAGACACCAAGATCCTGATAGCAAATTTTATTGCGCTGATCAAGATACGTATATGTTTTTTTCATTCACCTGGTATAGGGAAGACCACTGTGTTTGATCAAGCTTTTGGGAGATTGGTGGTGGACGTGATTTGTGGCGCTGACCTGCTTGTTTTATAATATAATAAATGTGTTTTTTTTAACTATATTATCTTCTGCAGCTCCAGGGCAAATTCTTGAATGTATATGTGTGATGGGCTTAAATTAGAAAACACAAAATATCACCTATACATTGTGTTAGATTGATTGCTAAGGGCATAATTGCAACCTTTGCATCGTCAGTGATGAAATAGGGTGCATGACCACATGCCAGACCGAGCAGCAACCATATTGTCTTGCCCCTTTTTAGGTCTGTTGTTTGCAAATTAGTTGCATAAAATTAGGCGTCAGACAGGTAAGTAAAGCCTTACTTGGGATGGGATTTTTTTTTTATTTCAATATATTCAGGGACAGGAGAGGGGATGATCAAGAGAGACAATGGAGACAGATCTAGCAGGGTTATTCAGAGAGCACCGAAAGGTCACCGACATGTCGGAGCTCTCCTGTTCATCGCACTTTGGTGAGTGCCCGCGGTGAATACAGCATACACTGCAGGGTCCCCGAAGTGCGGCCAATCGACCCGCTGAGCAAACCAAAAAGACGCTGAATCAATCCGAAAGACCACTGCAAAATCGCCGAATTGATCTAAGGCAGGCATTAGACGAACGCAGGGATCACATCCGTGTCACCGCACAGTTTAATGTCCGTCGTAGCATAGAATCATGATCAATAGAGACCCACACACGAAGTACGTGTGCACCGAACTGCACACGCGCAACGCATGTTGCAAACGGACACAAGTTAGGCAAGAACGTATCACCGCAGGGTCCCCAGAGTGCAGGGAACACCCACCGCACACCCGCCGGAACCGCCGCAAAAAACACCCTGAACACGTTGGAAAAAGCAGACGATCCGTCAATCACAGCGCACACCAGCTGCCGGAAAAATCTGACAAGCTGACGAACGGGGTAGAAAGAAAAAAAAATACGCTTGAAAGTGTCAAAATTGAAACGCTGTTTGGAAAATAATTCTGAATGAAAATGCCTGGAATTTACATATAAAATCCTATGAATGATAATAAAAAGGTCTGTTACAGAAAAAAGAAAAAACAATTTAATAAAAGAAAAAGGAGAAAACATTTGCAGAAAAAAATCCCAAAAAGTGCCTAAAAGATCTTAAAAATAATAATCAATAAATAGACTATTTACTGCAGATTAAAATAATAAACGGTTTATTAGATATTGAATTAAAACGGGAATATTTTTAACATTGAAGCCTATGGGATTCGCCTGAATAAACCTGACGAACGAAATCACTGAACAGCAGGGCATTTCAGCAACTTTTCACTGCTGTTCGGTGTCTCTGAATAGATTAACCATTGCTTCTCTATGGGGGATTTCACTGTCGAACAGGCACCATACTTGCTGCCAATTCACCAAAATTTGGTAACCTGCCTGCTTTTTGATTACCCGAATGGCAACGAAATGTCACTGTACGGGAAAATTCCCTGTTCGGTGACATTTCGGGGCCAGATCGGCTCTCTCTGAATAACCCCTTAAACCTTTGATTATTTCACGACTGCAATAAATTTAATTTGTGATGAGGAACGAATAATGAATGGAATACATTTTGACTAAATAATTAGTTGAAGAAATAAAACATAAAACTCATGTTTTGCTCATCTGACATACTTTTAAAGCAAACATAGGATTTTCGATACCGTAGGCTTGGTGTATTTTTGTATGTTTAAACTAAAAATGAATTATATACAATCTTCGGAAGTCTAGAATCCGTATAGAGAGGTGCTGTTTTAGAAGGTTATATAAAAAAATTGTCAATATTATTGAACAACGTTCTTCTCGCCAATCACTAATCATATCTTTACGACAGAGGCCATATCTCATGAAGACATATATGAAATGTAACTATAAATCACCCACAGTCAAATAGGTCCATAGGGCTCGCAAATACAGGTTATTAACTCCCATAATAAAATACAGGCAGGGGGTAGACAGCTGTTCAAACACCCTCGGGCTCTAGTGATCACAAATTCAGATTTTCTTTTAACTCTTGAGGGTAAAAACTTCTCATAGTGAATGAAAAGCCAAAAGACTTGGGTTTAAAATAACCCTTACCACTAGAACAGTGGTTTCCAACCGCGGTCCTCAAGTACCCCCAACAGGCCAGGTTTTAAGGATCACCTTGGGGAAATGCAGACTGAATCCTGCAATCACTGAGCAGCAAATCATGTCACCTGTGCTGTGCTTCAGATATCCTGCAAACCTGACCTGTTGGGGGGTACTTGAGGACCGTGGTTGGGAACCACTGCCCTAGAACAATATCTGATGCAGGGACATATGTTAGGCAGTGTCTTAGGTCTCGCACCTAAACAGAGGTCTCTGGCTTGATTCAAAAAATGCGTTAGATCAGCGTTTCCCAAACCTGTCCTCGGGACCCTCAATCAGGCCAGATTTTGCAGATCACCTTGGGGAAATGCAGACTGATTGTGACTGTAATCACTGAGTGAGCAGCAAATCATGTCACCTGTGCTGAGCTTCAGATATCCTGAAAACCTGGCGAGGCGGAGGGTCCTGAGGACAGGTTTGGCAAACACTGAGTTAGATATTTGGGATAAAGCCGGTAACATTTCAAAACATGAGCTAAGTACTTGGGGAATCCTATTGGCAAGTCGCCACCTTATACTGGCGAATTGACAGCGAAATATGGTGCAGTTCACCACGGATCGCCGCAGTTCGTGATCTTCCTCGAAATTGTCCCATAGAGAAGTAATGGTTAATCTATTCATAGAACGCCGAACTGCACTGAAATGTTGGTGAACTCGAAATGCCCTGATTTTTGGTGGTTCAGTTCGACAGGTATAAACAGGCAAATCCCAGAGGATTCAATGTAAACAATATTATTTAACAAAACTGTTTATTCTTTTCATTTTCAACAAACAGTCCTTTATCTATTTTTTTTTTATTATTTCCACACATTTTCATGCATTTTTATTGGTTTAAACACCTATTAGAAGAATAGCAGAGTTACCAGGGGTTTTATTCGGCAGCATTCGGCAGTCAGTTTGGCGCTCTTCGACGGAGTTCGGTGATCTGATCGGTGCTCTTCTACGACATTCGACGATCTGATTGGTGGCCTGTTCAGTGGTCGGCTCTTTGATGCCTCCACGTTTGCTGCACTTTGGGGACCCTGCGGCGAATAGTGAATTCACCGCAGGGTCGGCTAACTGGAATCGCCGAAGTGCGCTGAATGAGAAAGCACCGAAATGTCAGTGCTTTCTGAATAACCCCTTAAGTTTAATATAGTTTTTCTTTGTTTTTGTTTGTTTTCACTCTAACAAAATATTTACTGGAGGAGAAAACGCGGAATCGATTCTAACACTGCTAGAGTCTGGATACATCATACACTGTATCATCCAACTAGAGCGTTATTTCAGCATTGTTTATCTATGGTTTTACAAGCTTTCTCAGTAGTAAAAATTGACTATTTGAAAACAGACAGACACAGTTAAATCTTTTTATTTGAAAAGTGCTTGGATATATTGCTTGCAGCAAGATAAATTGGTGCCGAGGGCAATGGAACTGCACGAATGCTCCTTTCTATCCAAATTGGTTCCTGCAGAGCACTATCTGGATGGGCACAAAACCCTGGGGCATTCACTTGCTCCCTGTACGAAATAATAAATAACATATACCTGTAAACAGAGAACCTCACGTTTATAAATAAAGGGTGGAAATTTAGGGATTTACTTATTAAAGAGGGAATTGTGGAGAACTGAAGAACACATTTATGCAATTAAGACAAAAAGAACAGAATTGGGAATATTGTTTGTCTGAGGGTTCAGTTTAGCTTTTTATTCATATATTCCATTTTCACAAAACAAGAATTTATTGTTCGGCGACCAATTACTATATTCACAAAAGACTAAACCACATTGGGATGCAAACCAAATATTATCTGAGTCTTAAATGTACTATCCTTTCTCTGAGAATAGACAGTCGCATATAGAATCTTCAAACTTTATGCGTTATCCATAATTTAGGCTAGGGTCAGACTAACGCATTTTTCGCGTTGTCCGTGAAAAAGTGCGTTTGAACGAATGGACGTATTTTTTCACAGAATACGCGATAGCGGTCATACGATGCGCATTTTCGTCCGTGATTTTGTACGGATCATCAATAAAACCCTTTTTGCGTCTGGACGTTATGTTGGCAGGACATTAGCAGCGTCTGACGTCTCCCAATCACGCAAACACGCCGCTATGCGGACACAGCGCACTCTGTACGTCAGTACTAGCGGTTTGACGTTCTAGAAAAAATGCGTTCGTTGGCCACTTCATATGCAGCCCGGCATTGGACGTCATTTGCTGCTAGCACAGCTGTGATTTAGTGCGGTTAAACGCACGTTAAAACTGCTTTCGTCTGACCTTAGCCTTAGGCTTAAAATCTGGGTGGTTTAGAATCATGGCGGGCATACTTGCCTTTAAGGTGGTATAAGCTGTAACTCTTCCCTGATAATGTAAGACGGGTTTGAGTTAAAGCAGTATTAGATCAGAGGGACCGGAAGTCTTAGATCAGGGATCAGAAACACTGGCCACCCTGATGTTTGCAGAACTACATCTCCCATGAGGCTCATTCACTGATTAGGTTGGCTAAACCTCATGGGAGATGTAGTTTCAAAATATCTAGATGGCCAAGGTTGCTGGAGCTAGATATGTAGCAAATGAGTATAAACTGTGTCAATGTCCAAAACCGCTCTGTAAAGTGTCAGTTCACAGCAGCCACACTCACCCACACCATGTCTCCGGCGACCTACCATTCTAGTACTGTATTTTAAAAGGGACCCTCTATTAGAATCCCCCTTTTTTTTTTCTCATTAAATGATTGGGCAGACGTTGCTGGCAGCATCAGCCTAATTTTTTTAAATTTATTTTTAGTTTTGCTGAAATACTTAACTTTTCTCCTTCGGCACCTGCTGCTTCTCCTCTTCTAATAAAATACACAGGGCTATTCAGAAAGAGGTGAAATCCTTGAGAATGACTGGAGAATTGAAAATTCTAGCAGGGTTATTCAAAGAGATCCGAATTGGGGCCAAAAGGTAACCGAATGCTGAAAGTCAGCGTACGGTTAACTTTCCTGACCATTCGGCTATTCAGAGAGCAGGCAGTTCGCCAAATGTTGGCGAATTGCCTGCACATACGGTGCCTGTTCGGTGCCTGTTCGAGGGCAGTGAAATCCCCATAGAGAAGCAATGCTTTGTCTATTTAGAGAACACAAACCAGCAGTGAAAAGTTGCCGAATTGCCCTGCTGTTCGGTGGTTTCATTCGACAGGTTTATTCTTCAGGCGAATCCCATAGGCTTCAATGTTAAAAATATTCCCATTTTAATTCAATATCCAATAAACCGTTGATTATAATATTCTGCAGTAAAATGTCTCTTTATTTATAGATTTTTTTTTAGGATCTTTTAGACATTTTTCGGGATTTTTTTCAGATTTTTTTTACTCACCAGTACATGTGTAACCACCAGTATCTAAGCCATCCTTTCTCCATCCAGTCTCACAACAGCATAATGTATGCTACCCATGGGCGTAGGAATGGGGGATGAGGTCAGATCCCCCCATGTTTCCCTCAAAGATAGGCGTCCAGTGTGTGCCTGGGATGAATGACGAGTGGTTATATGAACGTATTTATTCTTTAAATAAGCAATAATAAATACAGCTTTCCAGTCTGAAGGAATGTAATTATGTTATATATTTGCATGGTCTTACAGTAAGAAGTTTAAACGCCTTGATTTTATAGGATTCCTAAACCGATGATGCTTCCTTTCTTTTATGCATAGACCACTAAATCATCTCTCATGCAGTCCTGCTTTTTGAATGTGATTGCAAAATAAATAAATGCAAAAAAAAAAAAGAGAGGCCTTAACCCCTTCACTACCGATATCGAGATAGCTCGGGCTTCCAAAGGCACCATCAGGTGCCCCGATATCGAGATATCTCGATCTGCTGATCTGCAGCCCAAAAGCAAATTAAATTTGTTTGCTGCAAACAAATTTCCTTTGCTTTTGGGCTGCAGAAGGTGCCCCCAAAGTTTTAGCCCTGTGGGCATAGTGCCCAAAGAGCTAAAACTGTAAAATCAGCTGCTAAATGCTGTGAAATATCAGGCTTTTTTCAGCAGATGAAGGGAGAAATAGGAGAAAATAGACCAGCCGCTCAAACCTCTAACTCAATTTGGCAGTAGATGGTGCCATCTACTGGCCAAAAATGGGTTAGTTACAGTAAGAAATACAATGGATATAAATAAGCTCAAATATTTCTTAACTTATAATAAATTTAAAGCGATTTTACAAAAAAAAACACTGGTTTGACAAATGGTTTATTTGGGAAAATCACTTGGTAGTGAAAGGGTTAATTGGTGTGTGTATGTATATTATATATATATATATATATTATATATATATATATATATATATATATATATATATATATATATATAAAAAGAAGCAGCAAAACCAGTATCTATTGAAAAGCAAGATGTAACTATCATGCGCTCGTACAGGGGGATGATTAATTTAAACTTAATTTATTCTTTATTTTACCGCAGTTAGTCCGTTTGGTCATAAGTGGGAAGACTTATGTAAGGAGATCACGTTCGATTGCGAAGACGAAACTAATAGACGAGTGCAGAAGGTATGTTGTGCTCCATGCAGAGTTACATTGTGCGGTGATGTATTTTAAAGCCCCAATTACGATCGCCTACTGACACTTTCATTTACAGGAACAGTGTGAGACCGCTAATTACTTTATAAAGAGTACAAGAATTTGTGCCAATGCAAGGAATTCCCACTAAAATCACTTTCTACACAAATAAAAATATGCAGCAACTGGCGCCCGGCAGGGAATATGTAGAATACAAAATATATGTAACTGTACCAAATACTGTAGGTCAATCTGGAAATATTTAGCCCCCCTCGCTGCCATGTGGAATGCGTTAGACACCAAGCAGGGGTCAAGTCCTAAGAAAAATAAGTGTGGGAACTCACCAAGATTTCAGTCCCTCAATTAACAAATATCATTTCGCACGTAACACAAAAACACTCACATCTAAAATATTGATGTATATATATTGAATTTAGCAAAACTATAGGGGTTATTCAGAAAGCACCGAAATGTCATCGACATTGCGGTGCTCTCTCATTCCCTGCACTTCAGGGAATCAAATTCCCCGACCATGCAGTGAATTCGGCATTCACCACAGGGTCCCCGAAGTGCAGGGAATGGACCCGAAAATCTGCCGCACAACCGCTGAAAATCCACCAGAAAACGCATCCGATACGATCCGTATCCGTAGTATCGGATCACTCGAACCGCCACAAAAAAAACACACCGGACACGTCTAGAAAAAGCCGACGATACGCCGCACACAGCGCAGACCAGCCGCTGGAAAAAGCCGCCATGCTGCCGAACGGTGTAAAAAAACCCCCCAAAAACAATTGAAAGTGTCAAAATTAAAACGCTGTTTGCAAAAAAACCTACTGGGTGAAAATATCTGGAATTAACATATAAGATCCTATGAATGATAATAAAAAGGTCTGTTACAGAAAAAAACGCTAATTAAGGCTAGGGTCAGACGAACGCATTTTTCGCATCGTCCGTAAAAAAGTGCGTCTGAACGCATGGGCGTACTTTTTCACGGAATACGCGATAGCGGTCATACGATGCGCAGTTTCGGTCGTGATTTCATATGGATCCAAACCAGGAAACTTTGGGTGTCTGGACGTTATGTTGGCCGGACATTAGCAGCGTCTGACGTCTCCTAATCACGCACACACGCCGCTATGCGGACGCAGCGCACTCTGTACGTCAGTACTAGCGGTTCGACGTTCTTGCGAAAATGCATTCGTTTTCCGCTTGCGTTTCACGGCCGAACTTTCATGCGGCCGTACTTCGTGTGTGGGCCTGCGTTGGATGTCATTTGCTGCTACCACGGCCGTCATAAAGTGCGGGTAAACGCACGTTCGCACTGCGTTCGTCTGACTCCAGCCTAAAAAAAACGCGGAAAACAATTTTGACAAAAGAATCCCGAAAAATGACTAAAAGATTCTAAAAAAATCAATAGACTTTTTGCAGATTAAAATAATAAACGGTTTATTAGTTATTGGATAAAATCGGGAATATTTTTAACATTGAAGCCTATGGGATTCGCCTGAATAAACCTGCCGAATGAAACCACCGAACATCAGGGCACTTCGTCAACTTTTCTCTGCTGTTCGGCGTCTCTGAATAGATTAAACATTGCTTCTCTATGGGGGATTTCACTGCCTTCGAACAGGCACCATATTTTGCTGGCAATTTGCCTAAATCTGCTTTGTGAATAGCCGAATGGCCATGAAATTGCACCGTATGGGGAAATTTACTGTTCGGTGCAATTTGGGGGCTGTCTCTGAATAGCCCTGTTTGAGTGATCCCGTGTCAGATCAGACCAGCATGTATTGAGCATGACAGGTGCATTTTTTTTAGGGAATCACTCTGCTGTGTCTCAGCGCAGAGCTTGTCTTAGAATAAAATAAAGTAATGCTATAGAATAACTATTAAAACCTTCATTCATATTCACAAGCTGTCGGGAGTTTGTGTTTTTGAAAATCCCTTTGAATTATTTTAAGGAACATTGCTATAAAATTCTCTTTTATATGATGCTAACATATTCCACCCAGCACAGAACAGAAGAGAGCAGGGACCACATAAACAATGAGAAAAAGGAGAACCAGCATGTTCCATCACAACTCCAAAATCACCCTGGGGTTTACTCCTTAACCTTTTATGGACCTATCCTATACATTAAGGGCAAAGGCTAATATTGCGCTATGTGATCGCTCAGCTGTAATTAATTGTCTCCTTTGCTGTTGCCACAAGCATTAAATACTGTTACTTGGAAGTCATTAATATTATTTTATAGAACAAACATATTTCTATTAATGTTGTTTATTGTTCACCGTAAAAAACAGTCATTATTTGTAGTCTTAACTGATTTTTTTTTTCCAACCTATGGCAACATATACAAAATATTATTATTACAACCAGGGCCGGGGCTAGACCATTTTGCATCCTAAACAAGACCAGCTACTTGCCCCCCCCCCACCAGAAACAATTGTTAACCGTTGAAATGTGGGGGGGGGGGAAATCATACACTCTGTGCACTGGCACACACACAGACACACAAACACACTGCAGGGGGGGGGACAGACTGTGCACGGGGGCCTCACATGGTCGTTTGGCACCCATCTTACCTCTCCGCTGATCGGGATCTTTATTTCTTTCTTTCTCTCTCTTTCTGTGCATTTATTTCTTTTTCTTTCTTTCCTTTCTTTCTCTCCTGTGCCTTTCTTTTTCTCTTTCTTTCTTTCTCTTTCTCCTATACCTCTCTTTCTCTCTTTCTTCTGTGCCTTCCTGTCTTTCTTCTGTGCCTTCCTGTCTTTCTTCTGTGCCTTCCTGTCTTTCTTCTGTGCCTTCCTGTCTTTCTTCTGTGCCTTCCTGTCTTTCTTTTGTGCCTTTCTTTCTTTCGTGCCTTTCTTTTGTGCCTTTCTTTCTTTCATGCCTTTCTTTCTTTCGTGCCTTTCTTTTGTGCCTTTCTTTCTTCTGTGCCTTTCTTTCTTCTGTGCCTTTCTTTCTCTCTTCAGTGCCTTTCTTTCTCTTCTGTGCCTTTCTTTCTCTCTCTCTTCTGTGCCTTTCTCTCTTTTTCTTTCTCTCTTCAGTGCCTTTCTTTCTCTCTTTCTTCTGTGCCTTTCTCTCTTCAGTGCCTTTCTTTCTCTCTCTCTTTCTTCTGTGCCTTTCTTTCTCCTGTCTCTTTTTTTCTTTCATCTTCCTCTTATGGTATATGCGCATCACCATAAGACGCCCACCTTCTGCACCACTAGCGGGGGTCCGCAAGCAATGTTGGCTTTGCGAGCCGCCACTGCCGGCTAAACGAGCCGCGCAATGAGAACTGGTACAATATTGGAACCCAGGTTGGGGCTGGCTGCGCCTCTAGGCGGCAGTGTGCCCTAGGCGGTTGCCTAGTGGAAGCACCGGCCCAATTATTACTCTTTATTTATAAAGCGCCAGCATATTCCGCAGCGCTGTACAATGGGCACAATATAGACAGGGTTACTATACATTGAACAACATTTTAATGAACCAGTACAGGAGGAAACGAGGGCCCTATTCCCGTGGGAACTTACAATCTAGAAGAGTTGGGAGTGGAAAGTTAATGAGGAGGATAGGACTGCAAGGTGAGAGTGATGGGCTGGTTGGGGCAGTGAGGTGTATTAGTGAGTCGGGTGGTAGGCTTGCCTGACCAGGAATGTCTTAAGGGAGCGTTTGAAGGAAGATAATAGAGAGAAAAGTGAGGGCCCTGGAAATGGCCAACCACACAAGGTTGTGAGGGTCTTGAGGGGTGGACACACTGCAGGGCAGGCCTGCCCTACAGTGGGTCTCAGAAGGTTTTAGCTTGATGATGACATTAGAGAGGGGGCTGAACCATATGTTAATCAAACTGCTATCACCAAAAAGGGCAGCCACTAGCCAGTACTGAAATGCCAAGGAAGCCTCCTCTGCACAAGAGGAGCCGCAGCCCCCGATGATAGTTTCGGCCTTGTTTGGCCTCATCAGGAGGGCATAGCGGATACCTCTCTAGGAAATAGAATCAACCTGCAACTTGCAAGTCCGTAGCTCCTCTGGCAGTGTCCAGGAGGGGCCTGTGCACATAGCAGAGATGCAAATGGAACTATTGTGAAAAATATGCAGAAAAAACAGTTTAGCACCTATTCCCTATCAGGGTGGCTGCGTAGACCAGATGTATCCAGCCTGCATCATGTATAAAACATAACAAGAAAAAAGGTTGTTAATTGCGCTCACCCCTGTAGCTCCATGCAAAACAAAACACAATCAGAGGTTTTGGTTTAATTGAGCGACCATTAAAGTGTAGGCCAACCGCCACGTCACGGCACCTCTGGGTCAGGTGGGTCCTACCTAATGAAGCCATTAAAGTGTAAGCCCATGGCCATTCAAGTAAACCAAAAACTCTGATTTTCTTGGGAGCGCAAATGACAACCTTTTTTCTTGTTATGTTTTATACGTGAAGTGGGCTGGATTCTTCTGGTCTCCGCAGCCGCCTTGATAGGGAATAGGCACAAAAACGTTTTTTATGCATATATGTATATTTTGTTTTATCCCCAACCAGGTCATTATTGCTGCTGCCTCTTTCTGTGTTTTCTTTTTAATCCCAAAGTGGAGTGGTTCCTGGTGAGGGTATAAATTAAGCACACCAGTCTCTCCCATGACTGAGAAACAGCATGAGGATATGTAGCTGATTAGAGAGCAGCTCTTGGTTTCATTAGGTAGGAACCACCTGACCGAGAGGTGCCGTGACGTGGTGGTTGGGCTTACACTTTAATGGCCATTCAAGTAAACCAAAACCTCTGATTGTGTTTTTTGTTTCGCATTGGAGTTACAGTGGTGAGCGCAAATGGCAACCTTTCTGCTTGTTACATTGTGAAAAATAACCTATGTTCATCTCTCCAGGTGACCTGCTAGTACTATAACTTCCGTTACTAAAGTAACCACTTTGAATAACAAACAAGCTGTTATTATATGTGATAGGGATGTGCGTTTCGGGTTTCGGAATTTTCACGAAATTTCCCGATTCGTGTCTTCGGATTCGGCCGAATTTCCGAATCGGGTCGGACCCGAAAACCGATAGATCCGAAAAGTTTTCCGAGCCGAAACGAATTTTTTTTTGGATTTTTCGAATGGACTTGAAATGTGTCAAATCGAAATTTATTTTTGCTCTATTCATGATTTCGGTTCCATTCGTGATTTCGGTTCCATTTCGGTAATTCTGGACATCGTATATTTAACTATTATCAGTTATATCGCTGATTCTGTAAATTTTGTATTTGTAAATGCGTATCACTTGTTTCTTGTGGCATTCGGGTCAGTTTAGCGTTTTTTAAATCGTTTTGTTCATTTTTTTTGTTCCTTGGCTTTCATACCATTTTAATATGATTAAATAAAGTTGTGAAATGTATATTCAATTATTCATAAGAAAAAAAGGATCTTTATTTAATAAAAAAACACGATAGAATCTCCAGAATTATCGTAGACACTTTGAAACGAGGAGAACAGAAGTTCCGAAAAAACGAAAATTTCTGAAATTTCCGAAAAGTGGATACAAAAAACGAGCAAAGTGACCCGAAAACACGAAAAATGGTCGATATTCCGAAAAAAAATGTACACTAAAAACGATCCGAACCGAAACAGAAATCAGTCGAAACGAGCCGAATCGAAAATTTTAAACATCCGAACAAATCGAACCGAACCGAAAAAAAAAAAAAAAAAAAATCGGTGCACAAGCCTAATATGTGAGTGGAGCCGCAAGAGTTAACGATTCACAGATAAACGCCAACAGCTCAGTGGGAATAGGGACCCTCAGTCTGGTAAAATGAGCATGTTAGTAACTGACCGGTAATACTGTGTTTCTGCCTACAAGGAGTTAATCTTTATGACCACCACTTATTGGTCTGATTCACAGGAGAGGGGTAGAAAAATATGTTACTTTTTTTCATGGTCTGACAGGAAGGATGGGGGTTAGAGACCATCTTAGTCAGAAGGTGTCTGGAAATAAGCCCGAAAATGCAGAGCGTTTAACAAAAAAGGTTTAATATATATATATTTGTACTGACAAATAATTAAGGAGAATCATTACGTATTAACCCCTTCACACCCAAAATCGAGTTATCTTTTTTAAAGCAAGTGAGCCCCCTGTGGAGAAATGAAATCCTTTGTTTTATGTTTCTCCAGGCTCCCTAGAGAGACATAACACCCTTTACAAATAGCAGCCCTTAACCCGACTGTAACAAAAGTTCAAATAGATTATTGCTGCATTACAGCTGCCAGGGAGGGGGCAGAATACAGGGAGAGCTCTGTGGTCACTCACTGCTGCACAGGGATAAGAATCAGGGGTTATAATGACTGAAAATCTCTGTACATTACAGATACAAGGTGTTACTGTAAGTTCCACACACAGGCATTATGCAGCACATACAGATATTATTTTTATATTCTATTGGTATTTTTTGGAAGTTGCATTGCTAATAATCTCATTATGATCACAACAAGCCTCCATATACAGGAGATCTGACCATTTTTATTATTTATCTTCATCACAGTTACTGTATCTAATACAAAGGTCTTTTCTGCCTGTATGATAAAAAATGAGACCCCGTTTGAAATTGTGTAAGATAAAGGGCACCATCTAGAGCTCGGAATCTTACATTACAACAATATTTCTGTAAAGGATAAACAAATACATTAAACATGAGCAAATTAACATTATTTTAATTTTTCTCAAAATAACAATTTCTGCGTGAAACTAGTATTTTACCCTGTATTTAATTGTTAACTTCACATCCCATGTTTCAAAAAAAAATATATGATAAATTTAGAAAAATTTGCTTGGTAGTGAGGGGGTTTAGGGATAGGTATAAGGACAGGCTTAACGTGATAGCATTTTTGTTTATTAATGAATGCATATACAAGCAATTATAAACAAGGAGACCTCTTGGCATCATAATCTATTCAATATGTGGGTACGGTTTTTAGAGTGCTGTTACAGAAATAGGGGTCAGCTGTAGGGTGTAGTGTCCGTTGGTCTTTCATCTGTAGGTTCTAGTTCCACGGCACTATGAATGGTCACATGCACAGCACATGCAGCTATTCCTTGCTCTTTGCTCTTTTTTCTCAATGCATTATAAGCAAAAGGTTAATACACGATTAAATGTTTGCTGTTAGCATTACTTTCATGCAAAGACGTTTTGAAAGATATGAAAAAGTCGTGATTTTGATAGTAATGCGTAAAGAACAATTTTTCGCTCTGCACGTGATAGGATTACGATGATGAAAATTCAACTAATTCGTGCTGATAGATTAGTGTGGAGAGAGAGCCTTATGCTTCCATCAGATGATTTATGGGTGAAGATGATACATCGAAAATCTTTGCCTCCTAAATTGTATAACCCAATATATTTTAAGCAGGATAGGACAGAAGATTGTAAGTATAGTGAATGCATCTGCTTTTAGAGTAGTTAAAGGGACACTCCACTCAGTGTGAGCACACAATGTAATCTGAGTGGTCACACTACTGTAAACTCCCTGCTCCCCCTCCCCCCACTTAGGAGGGGCTAGGAGGGCTAATTCAGGCACCCACATGCAGTGTCTTAGTCCCACTCAGAACCTTAACTCGGGGAGTCCTCAGCTCAGGCTTCAGGACTAGGATAACTTTGGGAACCAGCTTTATCCAATGTTATCAAAGCCTTGCTGCAACAAGAGCCACTGGATTGGCTGGAACTCCCAGACCCCCTGCGATCATGTGACATACTGAGCTGAAACCATCAGGGTTATTCAAAGAGATCCGAATTGTGTCCGAAAGGTAACCGAACAGTGAAATTCAGCGTACCCTTACCTTTCCTGGCCATTCGGCTATTCAGAGAGCAGGCAGTTCGCCAAATGTTGGCGAATTGCCTGCACATACGGTGCATGTTCGGTGCCTGTTCGAGGGCAATGAAATCCCCATAGAGAAGCAATGCTTCGTCTATTCAGAGAACACAAACCAGCAGTGAAAAGTTGCCGAATTGCCCTGCCATTCGGTGGTTTCATTCGACAGGTTTATCGAATCCCATAGGCTTCAATGTTACAAATATTCCCGTTTTAATTCAATATCTAATAAACCGTTGATTATAATATTCTGCAGTAAAAAGTCTATTTATTTATAGATTTTTTTAGGATCTGTTAGGTATTTTTGGGGATTTTTTTGCAAACCTTTTTTTACTTTTTTAAAAAAAAATCGTTTTTTCTTTCTTCTCTAACAGCCCTTTTTATTATCATTCATTGGATCTTATATGTAAAGTTCAGACAATTTCGTTCTGTAGTTTCTTTGCAAACAGCATTTCACTTTTCAAACAGTCAAGCGTACTGTTTCTTTTTTTTCACTCCATTCGTCTGCGGTGTCGGCTTTTTCCGGCAGCTGCTCTGCGCTGTGATCGGCGGCTGCTTGGGTTTCTCCGGCGTGTTCGGCTGGGTTAATCCAGATGTTTTTGTCGGTTACGGTGTGCATTCGCCTGGATTTTGTGGTGAGTGTTCGGCAGGTTTGCGGCGGCTTTTCCCTGCACTACGACGGCCCTGTGGTGCTTGCTGAATACACCGCAGGGTCGCCGAAATGGGATCGCCAAAAAGCACCGAATTGAAGTGAACGAAAAGTCACCGAACGTGCGCTGACTTTTCAATTCTCTTTGAATAACCCTGCATGTCATATCCTGCAAGGATAAGCGGGAGAGCAACGTTGGATTTAGGTGATGGATTAAAGGAGACCAAAGGGTTAAAACAGGTGATGGAGTGTAGAGGGGGTCAGGAGGAGTCAATATTTAACCCCTCTCTATCCTCCCCCACCTGCTTTAAACCTATAGTATCACTTGAAGGTCTTAGTAGTCAAACAGTAATGCAATGAGTGCATCAATGTATTCTAAAAAAAAAAAAAAGAAGTTAACTGGATTAAGAATGCCACAGTGCCCTTTCAAATTTTTATAGACTTACTGCAAAGCCCATGGAGGTGGCACAACGTCTCTGGTGTAATGTCCAAACCGCAAGATGTAATGGAAAAAATTTAGCAGGACCTGGGCTTTCATTTTGTTCTACGGTAGAACAAAAAATGTTTGTCCAACAGGACCTGGGACAGAGGTCAGAATTCTTGGCGTTTCAGAGGTTTTGAAACTATCGGGGTTATTCAGAGAAAGGCAAAACTCTGGAGAACTTTTGGAGAAGTGAAAATTCTAGGTGAAAATAGCTGATTTGGAAAGTGAGACAAATGGGAGAATTTTTCTGGTTTGGCTATTTTGACCTAGAATTTTCCACTTCTCCAATGGTTCTTTAGAGTTTCACCTTTCTCTGAATAACCCCTTATATTTCCCCTATTCTTTGAGCTGACCAGGCATCATGGGATATGTAGTTCCAAAACAACTGGAGTGCTAGGGTTGCAGATCCCTTCCCTTAGGAGGCGTTCTTTAGGGCTAAAAACATTGTTTCAAGACTCCTGTCCTTGAATCAATAAATGTGTTGAAAATTCCATCAGATTATCAACGACCATTCACGATTTGCTTTTTGGTTTCATGATTCCCTCATGTAGAGCGAAATGAAAGCCTGTCACTGAGGATGGTGTATGATGAACGCTGTGAAGGCCAAAGCAATATAATCATATTATAATATGTATTTATTTAGCAACATCATTTCTTCGCAGCTGGTGTAACTATCAGGGTTATTCAAAGAGAATCGAAAAGTCACTGCACGTTCGATGACTTTTCGTTCTCTTCAATTCGGCAATCCCATTTCGGTGACCCTGTGGTGTATTCAGCAAGCACTACAGGGCCGTCGTAGTGCAGGGAAAAGCCGCCGAAAACCTGCAAAACCCAGGCGAATGCACACTGAAACCCGCAAAAACATCTGGATTAACCCCGCCGAAGACGCAGGAGAAACCCAAGCAGGAGCCGATCAGAGCACAGAGCAGCCACTGGAAAAACCCGACACCGCAGACGAATGGAGTGAGAAAAAAAACCCAGTGCGCCCTAATGTTCGAAAAGTGAAACGCTGTTTGCAAAGAAACTACTGAGCGAAAATGTCTGAAATTTACATATAAGATCCAATGAATGATAATAAAAAGGGCTGTTACAGAAAATAGAAAAAAACGTATAAAAAAAAAATAAAAAAAATTTGTTGCAAAATAATCCCAAAAAATGCTAAAAAGATCGTAAAAAAATCTATAATTAAAGAGACTCTTTACTGCAGAATATTATAATGAACGGTTTATTAGATATTGAATTAAAACGGGAATATTTTTAACATTGAAGCCTATGGGATTCGCCTGAATATATCTGTCGAATGAAGCAACCGAATGGCAGAGCATTTCGGGAACCTTTCACTGCTGGTTTGTGTTCTCTGAATAGCCGAAGCATTGCTTCTCTATGGGGATTTCACTGCCCTCGAACAGGCACCGAATGTGCAGGCAATTCGCCAACATTTGGCGAATTGCCTGCTCTCTGAATAGCTGAATGGCCAGGAAAGGTAACCAAACGCTGAATTTCAGCGTTCGGTTACCTTTCGCCAGCAATTCGGAGCTCTTTGAAGAACCCCGTATATAATTTACTCTTCTTTTAATTATCAACTATAATACCTGATGTCTTTTACTATTTTTCAGCATCTCTGATTATGTCTGGGTAAAAAGCAAATAATAATAATAACAATAATAAAAAATATGCAATACTTTCTGTTCGCTCATTTTGTAGGCTAGAGACCTTATTGAGGAGTTCTTCACATTGCAACCTATGTTCCTGAAAAAAGAATTTGCGGTTGTCCCAGTAATCAAGTACATTGAGCATAGTATGGAGATCAGACGGATTGACAGCTGTCAACCTGGTTTTGGAAAAAATGAGGTTACGCATAACGACTGCGTTGGGTGCTGCGGTAAGTCATATTTAACCTTGTGTACAAACACAGCTCGCATCAGAAATTCCCAAACTGACTATGGTGATAATAATAGTACCCTTGTTGTTTAAACATAAAGGTCTATTCAGTAAAAGGAGAATTTGCAGGAGAAGAGAACAATGTAGACCAAATAACCGATTTGGAAAGTGAGGTAAATGGGAAAAAGTTTCGGGTTTGGCTGTTTTGACCTAGTATTTTCACTGCTCCTGCCAATTCTCCTGAGTTTCACCTTTAGTGAACGGATCTGCAAGAGGTCATTTGAATTGGTGAAAAACAACAAAACAAAGAGAAAGAAAAACTTCCTCAAACGAACATCAGGATGCTGAATTGTAAAACATAACTTTTATTGGTTATAATAATAGGGACGAACAGACACATAAAAACCATATACACAATAGAGAGCTGAGATTGGACGTATTGGACTTGGCAGATGTAGCAGCGAGATACGGTCTAGATTTGCACACTTGGCTGGATATTAACTACAACCCATCAATGAGTATTAGGCTAGGGTCAGACGAGCGCAGTGCGAACGCACGTGCAGGCGCACTTAATCACGGCCGTAGTAGCAGCAAGTGCCAGGCAATGACGGCCAATATACGAAGTACGGTCGCACAAAAGTCCGGCTGCGCAACGCAAGTGGAAAACGAACGCATTTTGTCGAGAACGTAAAACCTCTAGT
Source organism: Leptobrachium leishanense (assembly GCA_009667805.1). Lineage (NCBI taxonomy): Eukaryota > Metazoa > Chordata > Amphibia > Anura > Megophryidae > Leptobrachium > Leptobrachium leishanense. The sequence continues at coordinate 33,901,147 of CM019074.1, read as the reverse complement.
ACGGTTGTACAGAGTGCGCTGCGGCCGCTAGAGGCGTGTGTGCGTGAATTGGAGATGTCAGACACTGCTAATGTCCGGCCAACATAACGTCCAGATGCACAAAGTGTTTTATTGATGATCCGTACAAAATCACGGATGCAAATGCGCATCGTATGACCGCTATCGCGTACTCCGTGAAAAAATGCGTCCATTCGTTCGAACGCACTTTTTCACAGACAACGCGAAAATGCGTTGGTCTGACCCTAGCCTTAACATAAGTAACCATATTAATATATACATTTAGACATGCATCCGCAGCAGAGAATTAAACTGGGTGTAGCATTAAAGATTCAAAAGAGAAGCATAGCAATCAAAACGGCGATCTACAGTGGTGTTCAAAATTATTCAACCCCCAATGCTGTAAAGGGTTTTAGGGAATTTAGTGTACATTTGTAATTGTATTCAGAATGAAATCCTACAAGGACTTTTTAAAGAACCATATGCAACTAAAATGACATCAATTGGTTTTGTAATACAGTAGTAAATGTTTCTTTTGTGAATTCGTCATTGACACAATTATTCAACCCCTTAAAGACTACCACTCTGAAGAACAGAGGTTCATTCAAGTGTTTTCAATCAGGTATTGAAAACACCTGTGGATGTCACGGAGCAGCAATAAAGCATAATAAGCACCAATTAGGCAGCTTTAAAATGACTGTGATACTCAGCTCCTTCTAGACATTTACTGGTGTGGTTACAAACATGGTAAAGTCAAGAGAATGGTCCAGGAAGACAAGAGAAGAGGTGATTACTCTTCACAGGAAGGGCAATGGCTATAAGAAGATTGCAAAGATGTTAAACATACCAAGAGAGACCATAGGAAGCATCATTCGCAAATTCAAGGCAAAGGGCACTGTTGAAACGCTACCTGGTCGTGGCAGAAAGAAGATGCTGACTTCGACTGCTGTGCGCTACCTGAAGCGTAGAGTGGAGAAAAGTCCCCGTGTGACTGCTGAGGAACTGAGAAAAGATTTGTCAGATGTGAGTACTGAAGTTTCAGCTCAGACAATACGGCGCACACTGCGTAATGAAGGCCTCCATGCCAGAACTCCCAGACGCACACCCTTGCTGTCTCCAAAGAATAAGAAGAGTCGACTGCAGTATGCCAAAAGTCATGTGGACAAACCACAGAAGTTTGGGGATAGTGTTCTGTGGACTGATGAAACAAAATTAGAACGGTTTGGGCCCATGGATCAACGCTATGTTTGGAGGAGGAAGAACAAGGCCTATGAAGAAAAGAACACCTTGCCTACTGTGAAGCATGGCGGGGGGTCAATCATGCTTTGGGGCTGTTTTGCTTCTGCAGGTACAGGGAAGCTTCAGCGTGTGCAAGGTACCATGAGTTCTCTTCAGTACCAGGAGATATTGGATGACAATGTGATGCAGTCCGTCACAAACCTGAGGCTTGGGAGACGTTGGACCTTTCAACAGGACAATGATCCCAAGCATACCTCCAAGTCCACTAGAGCATGGTTGCAGATTAAAGGCTGGAACATTTTGGAGTGGCCATCGCAGTCACCTGACTTAAATCCGATTGAGAACCTCTGGTGGGACTTAAAGAAAGCAGTTGCAGTGCGCAAGCCTAAGAACGTGACTGAACTGGAGGCTTTTGCCCATGACGAATGGGCGAAGATAGATCGCTGCAAGACATTTGTGTCAAGCTATGCTTCACGTTTAAAAGCTGTTATAACTGTAAAAGGATGTTGTACTAAGTACTAAGATTGAATGTCACTTGGGGGTTGAATAAAACTGATAATGATGTGAGCACAGAAAAGACATTTGTGGTTATTTCATTATAAATGTTATGTTATATTTGTCTGACCTACACGTGCCTCTTTGATTTAATTGTAAGCAAGATGACTGAATGATCAAAATCAATGTCAAACTGGCCAAAACACTCAATTTCAGTGGGGGTTGAATAATTTTGAACACAACTGTATATAGACATGCCACAAACGTAATTAAGGAGTACTAGCTCATACACACTTTCATAAGCTAGATGTCCCATACACTTGCTTGCTAAGATGCACAATAGATACCATGTATGTAATGAATAGCAATGACCATCAACCACAAAACTGCTAAATAACACCAATCCACATTTCTTGCCTCCTAGCTCAGGCTCAAAGACTTATTAAAGGAACACTCTACTCAAAAATCACCCCCCCCCCGTTTTTTTATCCTAACCTATCCCTATTCCCTTAATAAATATTTATTTTTTATTTTTTTACTTGTAACTGTAATACTTACCCTAAAATCCTCTTGTTTCCAGCGGTGTTTTTTTTTTATAATATATATATATATATATATATATATATATATATTCACCTCCCTCCTCTTCCGCTCCCGTCCTTCTTGCATTGAAGTTGTCTTCTGGTTTACGTGAGAAGCGCGCATGCGCGCCTCTCACGTAAGCCAGCCAATCGGCAGGCTTCCTCCCGGCTCCCTCTGAGGATTAGTGTTGCGCGCAACACTAACCCTCAGAGGGAGCCACCAGCTTCTGTAGTGAGTTAGAGACGTCATCGCGCTGAAAGCGCGATGACGTCTCCTACTCGGCAAAAGTCAGCAGAAGCGGGAAATATGATTCCTGCTCTGCTGACTGACAGCTGGGAGGGCGGAGTAAAGTTCTCCGCCTCTCTCAGCTGTTTTCAGCATTTACAGCTGAACCGCTGAGCGGAGGGAGGGGGGGACAGAGGGCGGCATACTCCGGGCATCATGACCACCTAAGGCTAGGGTCAGACTAATGCATTTTTTGCGTTGTCCGTGAAAAAGTGCGTTCGAACGAATGGACGTATTTTTTGACGGAATACACGATAGCGGTCATACGATGCGCATTTACGTCCGTGATTTTGTACGGATCATCAATGAAACCCTTTTTGCGTCTGGACGTTATGTTGGCCGGACATTAGCAGCGTCTGACCTCTCCTAATCACGCACACACGCCGCTATGAGGACGCAGCGCACTCTGTACGTCAGTACTAGCGGTTTGACGTTCTCGATGAAATGCGTTGGTTTGCCACTTGCGTTGCGCGGCCGCACTTTCGTGCGGCCGTTCTTCGTATGTTACCCGGCATTGGACGTCATTTGCTGCTAGCACGGCCGTGATTTAGTGCTGCTAAACGCACGTTAATACTCAGCTTAGGTGGTCATGTTGCCTAGAGTGTCCCTTTAAAAGCAAACTCAACACAAACGTGTGTTTCGCCGATCACCACATCGGCTTCATCGGGAGTGAAAGTAAATTTGGTGGTGATCCCTATTATTATAACCAATAAAAGTTATGTTTTACAATTCAGCATCCTGATGTTCGTTTGAGGAAGTTGTTCTTTCTCTTTGTTTTGTTGATATATAGCTTATCAGGTTTAATCCTTTTTCAGGGTGTTCACCTTGATTCCTATTGTGTCTATGAGGTGGGGTGACTGTTGCCTTCATCTACTTTTTTTTGGGTGTTTTCTTTCTCTTTTGAATTGGTGAAAAACCTAATTTTAAGCCGGCACGCTGACCGCAGGCCACAAATCCTTTTCTTACAATAATTTGGTTAATTCGTCCCACGGGAGTTTAGAATGGACGGGTGCAATTGACAGTGTAACATTTAGGCTAGGGTCAGACGAACGCATTTTTTGCGTTGTCCGTGAAAAAGTGCGTTTGAACGAATGGACGCATTTTTTCACGGAATACGCGATAGTGGTCATACGATGCGCATTTTCGTCCGTGATTTTGTACGGATCATCAATAAAACACTTTTTGCGTCTGGACGTTATGTTGGCCGGACATTAGCAGCGTCTGACGTCTCCTAATCACGCACACACGCCTCTATGCGGACGCAGCGCACTCTGTACGTCAGTACTAGCGGTTTCACGTTCTCGAAAAAATGCGTTCGTTTGCCACTTACGTTGCGCGGCCGGACTTTCGTGCGGCCGTACTTCGTATGTTGCCCGGCATTGGACGTCATTTGCTGCTAGCAAGGCCGTGATAAAGTGCGGCTAAACACACGTTAAGGCTAGGGTCAGACTAACGCATTTTTCACGTGCGTTTAGCCGCACAAAATCACGGCCGTGCTAGCAGCAAATGACGTCCAATGCCGGGGAACATACGACGAACGGCCGCACGAAAGTTCGTCCGTGCAACGCAAGTGGCCAACGAACGCATTTTTTCGACAACGTGAAACCGCTACTACTGATGTACAGAGTGCGCTGCGGCCGCATAGAGGCGTGTTTGCGTGATTGGGAGACGTCAGACGCTGCTAATGTCCGGGCAACCTAACGTCCAGACGCAAAAGGGTTTTATTGATGATCCGTACAAAATCACGGACGAAAATGCGCATCGTATGACCGCTATCGCGTATTCCGTGAAAAAATACGTCCATTCGTTCGAGCGCACTTTTTCACGGACAACGTGAAAAATGCATTCGTCTGACCCTAGCATTACAGGGTTTTTTAAAGAGCACTAAATTGGCCCAAAATTGCACTGGACAGTGAATTTCCCCCTACAGTGCAATTTCGTGGCCATTCTGCTACTCAAAAAAAAAACAAAAAAAAAACGAGCAATTCGCCTAATATTGAGGAATTGCCAGCGAAATACGATGACCTTCAGCGCAGTGCAATCTCCATAGAGAAGTAATGGTTAAAATCTATTCAGAGAACATAGAACAGCCCCGAAATGTCAGTGAAATGCCCTAATTTTCGGTGGTTTAAGGCTAGGGTCAGACTAACGCAGTATCAACGTGCGTTTAGCCGCACTAAATCACGGCCGTGCTAGCAGCAAATGACGTCCAATGCCGGGCAGCATACGAAGAACGTCCACACAAAAGTGCGGCCGCGCAACGCAAGTGGCAAACAAACACATTTTTTCGAGAACGTGATACCGCTAGTACTGACGTACAGAGTGCGCTGCGTCCGCTAGCGGCGTGTGTGCGTGATAAGGAGACGTCAGACGCTGCTAATGTCCGGCCAACATAACGTCCAGACGCAAAAAGGGTTTTATTGATGATCCATACAAAATCACGGACGAAAATGCGCATCGTATGACCGCTATCGCGTATTCGTGAAAAAATACGTCCATTCGTTCGAACGCACTTTTGGTGTTTTTTTTTTGTTAATGCAGCAATATTGTTCCCATTTCAATTATAATGTGAACAATGATGCCGCACTAACGATTTTTGTATGGGGTGTGTTTTGTTAAAAAATAGCGAAATTTCCCCCTAAAAAAAAGGAATGAGACCCCATTTCTAATTTTTTTAACAAGCGCAACCCATAGTAAATATAACCGCAAATGCTCGCATGATAAAATGTGAGAAAAAACACTTTACACATTGTAAATTATTGAAAATTACAATTGTATTGCATTTTTTGTTATAATATTCATATAGCTCATGACATATACATATAATAATGATATATTATGAATCTGCCGAGTCTGCCGGAAAGAACGATATATAATATGTCTGGGTCATATAATAAAATATGGCTTCAAAACGCGTTTAAACATGATGAGCAAAACAGGTAACAATGAGTTCAGCACAGAGGTGTGAAATGGCTCAGCAACGAAAGGATTAAGGCATTTTTCAGGATTTTTTCTGGAAAGTTTTTTATCCCAATTTTTTTTTTTAAATGTCATTTTTCTTTCATTAACAGACCTTTATATTATTTTTCATAGGACCTTATATATTATTTCCAGGCATTTTCATGCAGTAGTTTTATGGAAAACACCTTTTTAGGCTAGGGTCAGACGAACGCAGTCTGAGCGCACTCTGCGCGTGTGCATAACGGACAGACGTTCTGACGGAAGATACTGTAGACACCACACGGTCCATTTTTTTTAACGGACGTAGAAAAAAAAAGGGAATTATGGGAAACAAAATTAGTATGAAAAATGATAAAAATTGGTGCATGATATGAAAAGCCATTTTGTGCGTCAAGGTGCTGGACGCCGCAAATGCGGTCCGTCTGACTTCATGTTATCACGCACGGCGCTATGTGGATATGGCGCTCTTTGCGCGTCCGTCCTAGCGGTTACGTTCTTGCCTAACTTGCGTCCGTTTGCCACGTGCTTCGTGTGTGGGTCTCTATTGATCATGGTTCTATGCTACGACAGACGTTAATCTGTGCGCCAACACGGACGTGATCGCTGCCTTCGTCTGACGCCGGCCTAATAGTTGCGGTTTTTTTTTACCCTTGTTCGGTGGCTTCTTCCGGCGGCTGGTCAGTGGTCTGTTCGGCTTTTTTCAGATCGATGCAGCGGTTTTACGGCGGATTGTCGGATGCATTCAGTGGCTTTTTGGATCGATTCAGACTAGGGTCAGACGAACGTGATTTCTACGGACTGTGCAGTACGGAAGTACGTTAGTACGGAAGACACACTAGAGGCCACACAGTCCGATTTTTTCACTGACGTTATTTTTGACGGATGTAGCAGGAAAAATAGTTTAAAATGCAAAACCATTTTGTCCATCACAAATGCTGGATGTATAAATGCAGTCCATCTGACCACTTCCATTACTCACACACAAAGCTATGCAGACGTTACAGACGCAGCGCACTTTGTGCGGCCATTCTAGGGGTTGTACGTTCTTGCCTAACTTGCGTCTGTTTGCCACGGCCGTTGTGCGTCTGCAGTTCAGTGCGGACGTACTTCGTGTGTGGGACTCCATTGGCCTTTAGGTCATGCTATCACGGACGTACTTTTGTGCGCCATCACGGACGTGAACGCTGCACTCGTCTGACAGGAGCCTCAGCAGTTTGGCAGCTTTTTCCTGGTTGGTTGGCTGTTTGTTTGGCGGGTTGCCGGCTTTTTTCAGATCGATTCGGCGGTTTTGCAATGGATTGATGCATTCGGCGGTTTTCCGGTGATTTTTTCGGATCGATTCGGTGGTTTTGATGCAGTTTTTTCGATTTGTTCGGCGGGTCGATTCGCCGCACTTCGGGGACTCTGTGGTGAATGCTGAATTCACCGCAAATGTCGATGACATTTCAGTGCTCTCTGGAGAAACCTGGTAGCTAGAGAAATATGAAACCCCCTTAGCATTTGGTGCAACAACTGGATTGATGTTTGTTTGAACTAATTGTTACATAACCTTAAAAATGATCACATATTTCATTACGCATTTTATAGGAATAAAAGTATATTGTCTTGTAGACAAGTACTGAGTTACTGAAATATACTACTATCAGGGTTATTCAAAGAGATTCGGTGACTTTTCGTTCTCTTCAATTCGGTGCAAATCGGCTTTCCCATTTCGGCCACCCTGCGGTGTATTCAGCAAGCACCACAGGGCCGTCGAAGTGCCGGGAAAAGCTGCCGAAAACCCGCCAAAAACCTGGCGAAAACCCGGCGAATGCACGCCGAAAACCTGCAAAAACATCTGGATCAACCCGTCGAAGACGCCGGAAAAACCCGAGCAGGAGCCGATCACACGCAGCGAAGCCGCCGGAAACCGACACCGCAGACGTATGAAGTGAATAAATTAGGAAACCAGTTTGCATGAATGTTTGAAAAATGAAACGATGTTTGCAAAGAAACTACTGAGCGAAAATGTCTGAAATTTCCATATGATCCAATGAATGATAATAAAAAGGACTGTTACAGAAAAAAATAAGTAAACTAAAAAAAAAAAACTGACTTTTTAAAAAAAAAAAATTGAAAAATCCTTAAAATATCCTAAAAAATCTATAAATAAAGAGACTCTTTACTGCAGAATTTTATAATGAACGGTTTATTAGATATTTAATTAAAACAGGAATATTTTTAACATTGAAGCCTATGGGATTCTCCTGAATAAACTTGCCGAATTAAACCACCGAATGGCAGGGTATTTCAGCAACCTTTCACTGCTGGTTTGTGTTCTCTGAATAGCCTAAGCATTGCTTTTTTAATGGGGATTTCACTGCCCTTGAACAGGCACCGAACAGGCACCGAATGTGCAGACAATTCGCCAGGATTTGGCGTATTGCCTGCTCTCTGGATAGCCGAATGGCCATGAAAGGTAACCGAACGCTGATTTTCAGCGTTCGGTTCCCTTTCTCCAGTCATTCGGATCTCTTTGAATAACCCTGTATTTTTTATTTTTTTTTGAGAAAGGATTTTACCAGGAAGGATACATTGAGATTTCTCTCGTTTTCAAGTATGTCCTGGGTAGCGAGTATGTACCGTTAGGTGTCTTGCCAAGGACACTTACTGGAGAGGTGCTCTTGCTGGGATCGAACCTGCGTCTCCAGTCTTTCTCCACGCAGAGCAGTGATGTTACCTCTACTCCACCCAGCCAGCATTCCATTCATTACTCATTAGCATAAGCATGGGTTATGCATGCCAATTAGTGGGATACTCCATCATGTACTATTAAGTGGAACATTTTATCTACAATTCACGTGGATGACAAAAATCACAGTCTTCGCTTCAAATATTTTAACGACACCTTGACTGACATCTCACAACAGAATACCCAATACATATATGCAGAGGAATCGGTTTCACGCCTATTCCCTATCAGGGTGGCTGCGTAGACCAGAAGTATCCAGCTTGATTCATGTATAAAACATTACAAGAAAAAAAGGCTCCATGCGAAACAAAACACAGAGCTTTTAGTTTACTTGAATGGCCATTAAAGTGTAAGCCCACCCGCCACGTCACGGGACCTCTGGTTCAGGTGGGTCCTACCTAATGAACCAAGAGCTGCTTTTCTAAGCAACCACATATTCCCCATGCTGCTTATCAGCTAAGAGGCAAACTAAAGGGTTTATATTTATACCCTCACCAGGATCAATTCCACTTTGGGATTAAAAAGAAAACACGGAAAGAGGCAGCAGCAATAAAGCAACCCCTGGAACATTCTGGAAGGGGGGCATGACTGCTGGCCTGGGACGATCAATTAAAGTATGCAGGGTCATTGGTCAAGGCATTATGCTAATGAAGGAGGTCATATATATATATATGCACAGGTGTGTGAGTACCTGTTACACGTGCTGGTGATTTGAAGAGACTGCACGTTGTGATTTGGAGGGACTGTACGTTTTTTGCTGCACGCTGGTCGCTGCTTTGGTTCCTGTGTTCATGGCTCTGGCTGTTCAGCGGGAGGAGGTTGCTCTGCTCCTGGCCCGTTTGCAGGACTATGCTGCCGGCTCTGGTGTGTCGCTGACGGAGTTGTTGCGCTCTGCTGAGCCGGTGGGTCAGGTTTCCCCTGCGGAGGAGGTGGAGGAGGTGGATGGGGGCCCTCGGGGCTGGAGGAATGAGCGTCCTGTTGCTGGCCCTGCGCCGCTTGGTCTTGCTTCCCCTGGTGCCGCTCCGGCGCTTTCTGCTCCTGCGCGGGCTGGCCGGGCTTCCCCTGTATCAGCCGGCTCTGTTACTGGCCGTGCGCGTCCGAGGCGCCGTGCTGCTGCCTACCGGGCTGTTTCTCCCTCGGTGGCTCCTGTTTTGCCGGCTGCTGTGCGGGAGGGGGGTCGGGCTGGCCGTTCGCGCAGCCCGCTGGCTCCTGCTGCTGTGGCCCCTCGGTCTTCTACCCCTCGCTCTCGTGCCACCGGCCCCGCCCGCGGGGGCTCCCGCTCGCGTCGGGGTGGGGGCCCGTCTCGTGGACGCCTGACGGCCCTTCCGCGTGTTGGGGGCTCCGGTGTTCCGGTTCCCCTTGGTGCTGCGCTCCCGGGGGCTTTTCCACTGCTGGATTCGGTGCCCGCCGGCTCCTCTGTTTTCGGGGAGCGTCCTGTTCGCTTGCCTGCTGCTGGCTGCCTGGCTGTTGGGGCGGCCTCGTCTGACGGCGCCCCCGAGTCTGCGCGTCGGGAACCTCTCCAGGTGGCTGTTCCTGGTCTCGTGGATGATGTTCGCCCAGCTGTGCCTGCCCGCAGTGTGGTCCCTGATGCGGCTGCCGAACGAGTCCAGCGCCTGGTGGATCCTTCTCCTCTGCTGTCCGCCCGTGAGTATGATTTGCTGCCTGCTGCTGGGCGTGCGGCCGGGGTCGGTGCGGGGACGCTGGCGGCGCTCCCGGGGGGTGCTGGGCCGTTGGATTTGGTGTCCTCCCTGTTGTCTACTCTTCAGCGGTGGCAGCGCGGGTCGTGCCTGGAGTCCCAGGCGCCCGTGCCGGCTGGTTGTGCTCCTGGTGGCTTGGTGGTCCCGTGCCGGCTGGTGGGGAGCTGCCTGCTGCCGGTGTTTCCTCGGCCCCCGAGGCTGGTGGGGTCGTGGGTCCGGTCGCTGTGGTTCCGCAGCTTTCTGGTTCTGCTTTGTCTCCGCTGGGGATGCACCTTTCTGCTGAGGTCAAGGCCAAGATTTGGCGCGGTGAATACGTGGACGTTCTTTCCTTGGTGTCGGTGGATAGGGAGACGGTCGACCGTGCTCGGCGTTCTGACCTGGACGCGGACAGGGAGAAGGACAAGGCTTCTGGTCGGAGTTTGCCCCGCACGTTTGGGAACTGGCTTCAAGGGTTTCTGGCCTTTTGCGCTGTTCTCTGTGAGCGTTATCCGGACCGTTGTGTGGCTCTGTTCTCGTATCTGGACCTGATTTGGGGGGCGTACAAGGTTTATGGGGGTCAATGTTGGTTCCGGTATGACCTGCAATTCCGGCAAAAAATGGCTGTCCGTCCGGCCATGCGTTTTGATGAGCAGGATGCTAACCTTTGGTTGTTATTGATGACGCCTGCTCGTCCGGTGGTTTCTCCCTTTCTTGGAGCCGCTGGCGGTTCTTCCCCTGGTACGTCGGCGGCTTCCCGGAAGGGGTTTTGCTGGGTGTACAATGAGTCGCACTGTCGTTGGGCGAGTTCGTGCCGGTTCCGACATGAGTGTTCTCAATGTGGGGGCGTGCATCCCGCCTTCCGGTGCCTGCGTAGGGGTCGGGGGGCTTTGGGACGGGGGTCGGTTCGGGACGGTTCGGGTGTCAGGTCTTACCCCGGTGAACGTTTTAAGGATGCTCCCGTGGCTCGAATGTTACCCCAATGAGAGGGCGGCTCGGGTTTTGGTGGATGGTTTTTCCGTGGGTTTTCGTATTCCCTTCGTGCCTTCTGACTCCCCTGTCTTTGCCTCTAATTTGGTGTCTGCGCGTCAACATGAGGCGGTGGTTGCGGCGAAATTGGCGATGGAGGTGCGCCTGGGTCGGATGGTGGGTCCGTTCGATGGGTTGCCCTTTCCCAATTTGCGGGTTTCCCCGTTGGGTGTGGTTCCCAAAAAGGAGCCGGGCGCCTTTCGGATGATCCACCATTTGTCCTATCCGGCGGGTTCGTCGGTTAATGATGGCATTGGTCCCGAGGTCTGTAGGGTGCGTTACTCGTCTTTTGATGAGGCTCTGGTGTTGGTTCGGGGCGCGGGCCCGGGCTGTTTGTTGGCTAAGGCGGATGTGGAATCCGCGTTTCGGCTTTTGCCGATTCACCCGGACTGTTTTCACTTGTTGGGCTGCGCTTTTCGGCGTCAGTTTTATTTTGATCGTTGCCTTCCTATGGGGTGTTCTATTTCTTGTTTTATTTTGAGTTGTTTGCCTCATTTTTGGAGTGGGTGGTTGGTGAGCGGGCTGGGCTGTCCTCCGTCGTTCATTATTTGGACGACTTTCTTTTTGTGGGGCCGGCCGAGTCTTCTGTTTGTGGGGACTTGCTGCGGCATTTCGGGGAGGTGGCTGCTGAGTTTGGGGTGCCGTTGGCGACGGACAAGACGGAGGGTCCTTGTCGCCGTTTGTCCTTTCTGGGCATTGAGATCGATTCGGTGGCTCGGGTTTTTCGGCTGCCTCCAGGTAAACTGGCTGCCTTGGAAACGATCTTGGCGAGGGCCTTGTCGTCCCCCAAGCTTCGTCTCCGCGAGCTTCAGTCTTTGCTTGGCCATTTGGCTTTTGCTTGTCGGGTCATGCCGATGGGGCGCGTTTTTTGTAGGAGGCTGTCTCTGGCCACTGTGGGGATTAAAGCGCAACATCATTTTGTCCGGTTGGGTCGGTCTTTGCGGGCGGATCTCTTGGTGTGGCAGTCCTTTCTGGGTACTTACAACGGGTGTACGTATTGGCAGGAGGCTGCTGTGGATAATGCTGCCTTGGAGCTGTTTACGGATGCGGCGGGTGCGTCTGGCTTCGGGGCTTACTTCCAAGGTCATTGGTGTGCGGAGGCGTGGCCTGCTTCTTGGTCTGCTTCTGACTTGCTGACTAACTTGACCTTTTTGGAGTTGTTTCCCATTGTGACGGCCCTGGAACTGTGGGGGGAGTGTCTCGCTAATAAGAGGGTGATCTTTTGGACTGATAATTTGAGCGTCGTTCATGTATTGACCCGTTATTCGTCTAGTTCCTTGCCCGTTCTTTCCCTGTTGCGTCATTTGGTTTTGCGTTGTTTGGAGCATAATATTTGGTTTCGGGCGCGGCACGTGCCGGGCGTGGCGAATGTGGTTGCTGACTCTCTCTCCCGGTTCCAGTGGAGCCGTTTTTGGCAGGTGGCTCCGGGGGCGGATCGGAGGGGTACTCCCTTTCCTCGCTGGTTGTGGACCCTGGCTCTGGAGGACTGATTCGGCATTTATTCCGCTCTTTGGCTGATTCCACGTGGATTTCGTATGTTCAGGTGTGGCGGGCTTGGGCCGCGGTGGCTCAAGCTGGGCTGGGATGGCGGGAGTCGGCGGCTCGTCGCCACGCTACGTGGTCTTTCTTTTCTGCGATGGAGAGTGCTGGGCGTTCCGCGGCTTCTGCTTCTCGCGCTCTCCCGGCTCTTTCTTTGCTCTGTCAGCTTTTGGGTTGGGATGATTTTTCGAGGGATCCGTTGCTGCGCCGGGTGGTGGCTGGGTGGCGGAGGGTTTCGGTTCCTGATCACCGTCGGCCTTTGTCTTTTTCGTTGTTCCAGGGGATTTCGTTGGTTTTGGGGTCCGTTTGCTCCGATGACTTTGAGGTCCTTTTGTTTCGCGTGGCCTTTTCTTTTTGTTTTTTCGGTGCGTTGCGGGTTGGGGAGCTGGTGTCCCGTAGTGCTCGCTTTCCTTCGGGGCTGCAGGCTTGCCACGTGGTGGTTGGTGTGGGTCGGGTGCGTCTCTTTATTCCCCATTCTAAAGCTGATCAGGTGGGTCGGGGCGTTTTTGTGACTTTGTCGGGTGTTTGGGGGGCGTGCTGTCCCTACGCGCTGGCGCGGGAGTTTTTGTCTCGGAGGCCGGTGTGTGGTGCCCCTTTTTTGGTGCATGCGTCGGGTAGTCCTCTTACGCGTTATCAGTTTTCCTCGGTTTTCCGTCGTTGCATCTCTAGTTTGGGTTTGTGTCCTCGGGATTTCACGCCGCATTCTTTTCGGATTGGGGCGGCCACCGAGGCGGCGGTGGCGGGGGCCTCGGGGCCCGTGCTGCAGCGTTTGGGGCGGTGGTCTTCTGGTCGTTATCGGATTTATGTTCGTCCGCACTTATTGTGAATTTTCTTTCAGGTCCGTCCCGATTGGTTTGGATTGTAGGACATTCCTTCATTTGCTGGGCGGCTCATCGGGCGGAGCGACGCGTGATTGGCAGGAATCTGGGATTTCCGGCGGAGGTGGTCCGTGTCCATTGGTTGGGCATTCCGGGCTTGCGGTGGACGAATGTTTATAGGGAATGTTGTTTATTGTCTAAGGGGTCGCGGGGCTCGCCGATCCTCATCGTTCACGCCGGTGGTAATGACTTGGGTCGGATTCGGACTTTGGATTTGACCCTAGTTATTAAACAGGATCTCGCCCGCTGTTTTGCTCTGTTTCGCTCTGTTTCCTTGGTTTGGTCCGAGATCGTTTCTAGGCCGGCTTGGGATGTTTGGGCGTCCCCTAAGGCCTTGGAACGGGCTCGGCGCAAGCTTAATCGGGAGGTGTCTCGGTTTCTCGCTACTCTTGGGGGTCTGTCCATTCGTCACCGGGAATTGGAGGGGGATAACAGGGCTTTGATGCGGTCGGATGGGATCCACTTGTCCGATATTGGGTTGGATATTTTTTTGGAGGGTTTGAGGGATGGGGTGGAGGCGGCGCTGGCTGCGGGGGGGCGCAGGGGCAATAGTTAAGTTGATTGCCCCTTGGCGGTGGCGGTATCCCTGGCCAGCGAAGAAATTATTGGGTAAGCCGCCGAATAAGGTGGGCTCTGGGAGAGACGTGCTCTGTTCCTGGTAAGTCAGGCTGAGCAACGAGCTCTGGGTTTAAGTGGTAACGGCCTGCCGCAGGTTCGGTTGCGGTAGGGTCAGATCGAATTGTGTGGTGTTGGATTAAGGAATGCTGTATAAATCAAATAAAGCTGTGGCCTATGCCCTTTCCAAATATACCGTGGTCTGTGTGTTATTTCAGGGCATAGGCGTTGAGGATCCAGGTATAAGCAGTCAAGCAACCCCTGGAACATTCTGGAAGGGGGGCATGACTGCTGGCCTGGGACGATCAATTAAAGTATGCAGGGTCATTGGTCAAGGCATTATGCTAATGAAGGAGGTCATATATATATATATGCACAGGTGTGTGAGTACCTGTTACACGTGCTGGTGATTTGAAGAGACTGCACGTTCCCGCCCGCCCGCCCTGTGGTGGGTGGTTTCCTTGGTGGTGTCACAGCTTGGCGGTATCCCTGGCCAGCGAAGAAATTATTGGGTAAGCCGCCGAATAAGGTGGGCTCTGGGAGAGACGTGCTCTGTTCCTGGTAAGTCAGGCTGAGCAACGAGCTCTGGGTTTAAGTGGTAACGGCCTGCCGCAGGTTCGGTTGCGGTAGGGTCAGATCGAATTGTGTGGTGTTGGATTAAGGAATGCTGTATAAATCAAATAAAGCTGTGGCCTATGCCCTTTCCAAATATACCGGGGTCTGTGTGTTATTTCAGGGCATAGGCGTTGAGGATCCAGGTATAAGCAGTCATGACCTACCTGGGGATACACAGAATACAACTGATGTAAAGCAACGTATAATAGGTATACAGGTACCTCGAGCATCCCGGAAGTTCTTCTGTTTTTTGGAGTCTGGCTAGTACGGAAAAGGTTACACTGCATGGGATCTTAATGAAATACACTGCAGCAGCACCAGTGAGAGACAAGCTGCGCAGCGCCTGCGAGGGACATACTGAGCATCTCCATCATGTCTCTCACCGGCCCTTCACAGTGTATTCTTCGCTGGCACCATAGAATACGCCGTAATGCCAGAGAAGCCCCTGTAGGCTTTTGGAGTCTTCTGTATTTTGGAATTCCAGAAAGCGGACGCTCAACCTGTATAAGGTACAGAACAAATTTAACCCCTTAAGGACCAAAGACGTAATGTTTACGTCATCAATGCATTGACTTTAAACACCCTTGGTCCTTAACCTCCCTGGCGGTCTAAATTTTTTCAAAATTTCGTGTCTAAAAGCGTCTCAATTTTTTTTAAAGGAAACGTGTTTTTGTACACAGCCTGTAATAATTAGGAATCCCACACTGAAATCCGTGCAATCAAGAGTCATTACTGGTAAAATCCTTTATAAATAAATAAAATACTAAATACACTGAGTCCGATAAAGTTTGAAACACGACATAATAATTTATTATCTCAAAAATAATTATCCAAAATAATGCAAATAAATGATATTCAATAAAATACAACAAAAAACACTGAACTCTGTCTGAAGACAAGGGTGAGATGATGTATGGTCTGTTCCTTATCCTGTACAGTGTATTATAATTTTTTTCTAAATTTGCTGCCTGGTCCCGCCCCCTGCATCGTGGGACTCGTAGGGAACCTTACCAGGAAGCAACTCACCGCGATCACACTGCGGGGGACAGCCAGGGAGCGCAGGAGGCGGTGAGTATGCATCCAGCCCGAGTGTGGCTCGGGGTTACCGTTCGCGGTAGTGAAATTTAACCCCGAGTCACACTCGGGAATACCACCAGGGAGGTTAAGGGGTTAATCAGTGCCCTGATGTTAAAACAATAGAAAATTGACAATATTTGATTTTTTTTTATCACTGCCAGTAAAAAACTATTTTAAACTCATCATCCCGCCCGGCTGAAGCTAGGGACAGATGAGCGCATTTTCTGCGGCCACCGTCAAAATGTACGTCGATGCGTGCGCACGCATTTTTTCACGGAATACGCTTAAGTGGTCAGACGATGCGCAATTCTGGACGTATTTCATGACGGTGGGGTAAAAAGAAGTCTAGGGAAATCCGGCTGTTTGAACGTTATGTAGGCCGCACACTAGCAGCGTCTGACGTCTCCTAATCACGCACACACGCTGCCATGCGGCCGCAGCGCACTCTGTACGTCAGTAGCAGCGGTTTCACGTTCTGAGAAAAATGCGTTCATTTGCTGGTTGCGTGGTGTCGGCGCACTTTCGTACGCACTTACTTCGTATATTGGCCGTCATTGGCCGTTATGTGCTGCTACTGCCGCCGTGATTTAGTGCGTCTGCACGCGCGTTCCGACTGCCCCACTCTGACCCTAGCCTGAATGCCATTTATTATGGACGCTCTTGTTTTAGATTTCTAGCAATCCTTCTCTGGGAAAATCATATCATCGTGGTCTTTAATTTACTATGACGTCACATTAATGTGCTACATTATCGTGATGGCCGGTGAAACCATTAATGAAACACAATCTGTAAATTTCCTTAATAGCCCTTCTCTCTGATGATATATTCCTTCTAAAAAGCTCAATCTCTACACAAATTGTCCATTTAAAAAAAAAAAAATTATCAGGGTTATTCAAAGAGAATCGAAAAGTCACCGCACGTTCGGTGACTTTTCGTTCTCTTCAATTCGGTGCGATTTGGCGATCCCATCTCGGCGACCATGCGGTGTATTCAGCAAGCACCACAGGGCCGTCGTAATGCAGGGTAAAGCTGCCGCAAACCCGCCGAAAACTCACTGCAAAACCCAGCGAACTCACACTGAAACCCCCAAAGACATCTGGATTAACCCCGCCGAACACGCCGGAGATACCCGAGCAGGAGCCGATCAGAGCGCAGAGCAGCTGCCGGAAAAACCCGACACCGCAAACGAATGGAGTGAAAAAAAAAAAAACACAGTTTGCTTGAATGTTTGAAAAGTGAAACGCTGTTTGCAAAGAAACTACAGAACGAAAATGGCTGAAATTTGACATATAAGATCCAATGAATGATAATAAAAAGGACTGTTACAGAAAAAAGAAAAAAAACATTAAAAAAAACGAAAAATACCTAAAAGATCCTAAAAAATCTAAAAATAAAGAGACTTTTTACTGCAGAATATTATAATCAACGGTTTATTAGATATTGCATTAAAACGGGAATATTTTTAACATTGAAGCCTATGGGATTCGCCTGAATAAACCTGTCGAAAGAAACCACCGAACAGCAGGGCAATTCGGCCACTTTTCACTGCTGGTTTTTGTTCTCTGAATAGACGAAGCATTGCTTCTCTATGGGGATTTCACTGCCCTCGAGCAGGCACCGAACAGGCACCGTATGTGCAGGCAATTCGCCAATATTTAGCGAATTGCCTGCTCTCTGAATAGCCAGGAAAGGTAAGCGTACGCTGAATTTCACTGTTCGGTTACCTTTCGGCCACAATTCGGATCTCTTTGAATAACACTATCAGGGTTATTCAGAGAGGGGTGAAAAGCAGGAGAATAACTGGAGAATGAAAAATTCTAGGTCAAAATAGCCGATTTGGAAAGTGAGATGAAAGGGAGAATTTTTCTGGTTTGGCTATTTTGACCTAGAATTTTCAATTCTCCAGTCATTCTCCTGCTTTTCACCGCTCTCTGAATAACCCTGTATATGTTTTGAGGGAAACGTCATTTAGTTTAGCAGAGCTGAATCTCTCTCCTGCATGTGAATGGATTAAGAATAAGAATATCACTTGGGAAGAAAAGTAGATCAGCTCGTATCAGTGAGATAAATTAATAATGATTTTTTTTTTTATTGTCCCTAAATCCTCACCAACCCCCCCCATGCTATCACATGCCGGCTCCTCGGTCTTTGATGAGTAAGTATCAAGCGCCGGTGAAGGCGCCGGAAATAATTTCTATTTTAATCGTTTCCTCTGTCACACGTGCCGGGTTCCAATCGATTATACTGCCTGGAAGGAATAATGTAATCTCGTCTTTGTCAGACATATTGGTTTAGCACAGTCATTAGAATAATGTGTTGCTTAGGCTTGAGCCGTCTGATCTCACCAGTTTCCCTCGCTGGGAGTGAAAAATGGGCCTTAAACCACTGGAAAATGTGAAAAAACTCACTGTAAATATTCATCTTGTAACCTAATGCTAGCAGCATGCCGACTTATAGATTTTCTTTGCATCCACGAAAAAATAATCGTATTCTTCCCAAACCCAGCCTTTGCTGCAAAAGGAGAGAAATGGCAATTTCCATAAAAAATTTTATGCCTTGTTTTTTTTTAGCGCTTTGAGTTTGTTTTTCTCACTTGAGCAAGCCCGCTGTAATTCAGGACGGGTGAGCAGGGGAGTGGATCCACCGGCAGAACCTCTGGAACAAAATACATTATGCAGTCGCCCTGCGCTTGTTCATGTGTGGAAAATGCACTGCATACATTTTCACTCAAAATATTCAAACAAATAGAAAATCAAAGGAATCGTGATAAATCGTGCAGAGGAATAGAGAGCCTTCGAATAAAAACGCAGGGGGGGGGGCAATAGATCACATACGGCTTTAAAACATGAAAGATAGTAAAAGTCAAACCTGTCTAGAAAATATTTTAATAAAGCGGCTACATATTTTAGGATTGTAATTTTGTTGCAAAGTTTAAAGGGCTTTTTCTTTTTGTGTGACTTTACTCACCTTTTCTCCCTCGCTGTACACTGCTCCTCCTCTTCGGCTCAGGGATTCCCAAACTCAGAAGTCCTTGATGCTTCTCTGCACAATTTGCGCTCCTTCGTAACTTGCGTAGCGTAAAAACGGCAAATTGTGCACTTCTGAGGGACTTGCGCACTTTACATAAGCAAATTCTGTAGCAACTGCGCAAAACGATGGATCGGTGCTGCACGCATGCACAGATCTGATTCATCAGCTGCCTCTCTGAGACCATTTGCTACCGTCGGTAGAGAAGTACTTCCCCGCAGTGTGTGGATTCATATGCTGCATTAATTATACCGCAGAGAGGTGCTTCCCAGCAGTGTGTGGATTCATATGCTGCATAAGGCTAGGGTCAGACTGAGGCAGTGCGAACGCGCGTTCTGGCGCACTTAATCACGGCCGTGCTAGCAGCAGATGCCGGGCAATGACGGCCAATATACGAAGTACGGTCGCACAAAAGTCCGGCTGCGCAACGCAAGTGGAAAATGAACGCATTTTTTCGAGAACGTTAAACCACTAGTACTGACGTACAGAGTGCGCTGCGTCCGCTAGCGGCGTGTGTGCGTGAATTGGAGACATCAGACGCTGCTAATGTCCGGCCAACATAACGTCCAGATGCAAGAAGTGTTTTATTGATGATCCGTACAAAATCACGGATGAAACTGCGCATCGTATGACCGCTATTGCGTATTCCGTGAAAAAATACGTCCATTCTTCGAACGCACATTTTCACGGACAATGTGAAAAATGCGTTAGTCTGACCCTAGCCTTAATTATATTAATTATACCACTGCTTCCCAGCAGTGTGTGGATTCATATGCTGCATTAATTATACTGCAGAGAGGCGCTTCCCAGCAGTGTGCGGATTCATATGCTGCATTAATTATTACACTGCAGAGAGGCGCTTCCCAGCAGTGTGTGGATTTATATGCTGCATTAATTATACTGCAGAGAGGTGCTGCCCTGCAGTGTGTGGATTCATATGCTGCATTAATTATACTGCAGAGAGGTGCTTCCCAGCAGTGTGTGGATTCATATGCTGCATTAATTATACTGCAGAGAGGCGATTCCCAGCAGTGTGCGGATTCATATGCTGCCTTAATTATACTGCAGAGAGGAGATTCCCAGCAGTGTGCAGATTCATGTGCTGCATTAATTATACTGCAGAGAGGCGCTTCCCAGCAGTGTGTGGATTCATATGCTGCATTAATTATACGGCAGAGAGGCGCTTCCCAGCAGTGTGTGGATTCATATGCTGCATTAATTATACTGCAGAGAGGCGCTTCCCAGCAGTGTGTGGATTCATATGCTGCATTAATTATACTGCAGAGAGGCGCTTCCCAGCAGTGTGTGGATTCATATGCTGCATTAATTATACGGCAGAGAGGCGCTTCCCAACAGTGTGTGGATTCATATACTGCATTAATTATACTGCAGAGAGGTGCTTCCCGGCAGTGTGTGGATTCATATGCTGCATTAATTATACCGCAGAAAGGTGCTTCCCGGCAGTGTGTGGATTCATATGCTGCATTAATTATACTGCAGAGAGGAGATTCCCAGCAGTGCGTGGATTCATATGCTGCATTAATTATACTGCAGGGAGGAGATTCCCAGCAGTGTGTGGATTCATATGCTGCATTAATTATACTGCAGAGAGGAGATTCCCAGCAGTGTGTGGATTCATATGCTGCATTAATTATACTGCAGAGAGGAGATCCCAGCAGTGTGTGGATTCTAATATGCTGCATTAATTATACTGCAGAGAGGAGATTCCCAGCAGTGTGTGGATTCATATGCTGCATAATTATACTGCAGAGAGGCGCTTCCCCGAGTGTGTGGATTCATATGCTGCATTAATTATACGGCAGAGAGGCGCTTCCCAGCAGTGTGTGGATTGATATGCTGCATTAATTATACGCAGAGAGGTGCTTCCCAGCAGTGTGTGGATTCATATGCTGCATAATTATACTGCAGAGAGGCGCTTCCCAGCAGTGTGCAGATTCATTATGCTGCATTAATTATACTGCAGAGAGGCGCTTCCGAGCAGTGTGTGGATTCATATGCTGCATTAATTATACGGCAGAGAGGCGCTTCCCAGCAGTGTGCGGATTCATATGCTGCATTAATTATACCGCAGAGAGGTGCTTCCCAGCAGTGTGTGGATTCTTAGGCTAGGGTCAGACTGAGGCAGTGCGAACGCGCGTGCAGGCGCACTTAATCACGGCCGCACTAGCAGCAGATGCCGGGCAATGACGGCCAATATACGAAGTACGGTCGCACAAAAGTCCGGCTGCGCAACGCAAGTGGAAAATGAACGCATTTTTTCGAGAACGTTAAACCACTAGTACTGACGTACAGAGTGCGCTGCGTCCGCTAGCGGCGTGTGTGCGTGAATTGGAGACATCAGACGCTGCTAATGTCCGGCCAACATAACGTCCAGATGCACAAAGTGTTTTATTAGATCCGTACAAAATCACGGATGAAACTGCGCATAGTATGACCGCTATTGCGTATTCCGTGAAAAAATACGTCCATTCTTCGAACGCACATTTTCACGGACAACGTGAAAAATGCGTTAGTCTGACCCTAGCCTAATATGCTGCATTAATTATACTGCAGAGAGGAGATTCCCAGCAGTGTGTGGATTCATATGCTGCATTAATTATACCGCAGAGAGGCGCTTCCCAGCAGTGTGTGGATTCATATGCTGCATTAATTATACTGCAGAGAGGCGCTTCCCAGCAGTGTGCGGATTCATATGCTGCCTTAATTATACTGCAGAGAGGTGCTTCCCAGCAGTGTGTGGATTCTAATATGCTGCATTAATTATACTGCAGAGAGGAGATTCCCAGCAGTGTGTGGATTCATATGCTGCATTAATTATACCGCAGAGAGGTGCTTCCCAGCAGTGTGTGGATTCATATGCTGCATTAATTATACTGCAGAGAGGCGCTTCCAGCAGTGTGCGGATTCATATGCTGCCTTAATTATACTGCAGAGAGGTGCTTCCCAGCAGTGTGTGGATTCATATACTGCATTAATTATACTGCAGAGAGGTGCTTCCCAGCAGTGTGTGGATTCATATGCTGCATTAATTATACTGCAGAGAGGCGCTTCCCCGCAGTGTGTGGATTCATATGCTGCATTAATTATACTGCAGAGAGGTGCTTCCCAGCAGTGTGTGGATTCATATACTGCATTAATTATACCGCAGAGAGGCGCTTCCCCGCAGTGTGTGTATTCATATGCTGCATTAATTATACCGCAGGGAGGTGCTTCCCAGCAGTGTGCGGATTCATATGCTGCATTAATTATACCGCAGAGAGGCGCTTCCCAGCAGTGTGTGGATTCATATGCTGCATTAATTATACTGCAGGGAGGCGCTTCCCAGCAGTGTGTGGATTCTTATGCTGCATTAATTATACCGCAGAAAGGTGCTTCCCGGCAGTGTGTGGATTCATATGCTGCATTAATTATACTGCAGAGAGGAGATTCCCAGCAGTGCGTGGATTCATATGCTGCATTAATTATACTGCAGGGAGGAGATTCCCAGCAGTGTGTGATTCATATGCTGCAATTAATTATACTGCAGAGAGGAGATTCCCAGCAGTGTGTGGATTCTAATATGCTGCATTAATTATACTGCAGAGAGGAGATTCCCAGCAGTGTGTGGATTCTAATATGCTGCATTAATTATACTGCAGAGAGGAGATTCCCAGCAGTGTGTGGATTCATATGCTGCATTAATTATACTGCAGAGAGGCGCTTCCCCGCAGTGTGTGGATTCATATGCTGCATAATTATACGGCAGAGAGGCGCTCCCAGCAGTGTGTGGATTCATATGCTGCATTAATTATACCGCAGAGAGGTGCTTCCCAGCAGTGTGTGGATTCATATGCTGCATTAATTATACTGCAGAGAGGCGCTTCCCAGCAGTGTGCAGATTCATATGCTGCATTAATTATACTGCAGAGAGGCGCTTCCCAGCAGTGTGTGGATTCATATGCTGCATTAATTATACGGCAGAGAGGCGCTTCCCAACAGTGTGTGGATTCATATACTGCATTAATTATACTGCAGAGAGGTGCTTCCCGGCAGTGTGTGGATTCATATGCTGCATTAATTATACTGCAGGGAGGAGATTCCCAGCAGTGTGTGGATTCATATGCTGCATTAATTATACTGCAGAGAGGAGATTCCCAGCAGTGTGTGGATTCATATGCTGCATTAATTATACTGCAGAGAGGAGATTCCCAGCAGTGTGTGGATTCTAATATGCTGCATTAATTATACTGCAGAGAGGAGATTCCCAGCAGTGTGTGGATTCATATGCTGCATTAATTATACGGCAGAGAGGCGCTTCCCAGCAGTGTGTGGATTCATATGCTGCATTAATTATACCGCAGAGAGGTGCTTCCCAGCAGTGTGTGGATTCATATGCTGCATTAATTATACTGCAGAGAGGCGCTTCCCAGCAGTGTGCAGATTCATATGCTGCATTAATTATACTGCAGAGAGGCGCTTCCCAGCAGTGTGTGGATTCATATGCTGCATTAATTATACGGCAGAGAGGCGCTTCCCAACAGTGTGTGGATTCATATGCTGCATTAATTATACTGCAGAGAGGCGCTTCCCAGCAGTGTGTGGATTCATATGCTGCATTAATTATACTGCAGAGAGGCGCTTCCCAGCAGTGTGTGGATTCATATGCTGCATTAATTATACGGCAGAGAGGTGCTGCCCTGCAGTGTGTGGATTCATATGCTGTATTAATTATACCGCAGAGAGGCGCTTCCCAGCAGTGTGTGGATTCATATGCTGCATTAATTATACTGCAGAGAGGCGCTTCCCAGCAGTGTGTGGATTCTAATATGCTGCATTAAAATTATTTTTGGATCTTTTGGTTCCGTTTTAGGTCATTTCATTCTGTTTTCTTTCGTTTCAGATAATTTCACTCCAAATTTTATTTGTTTTTGATTATTTTTGTTACATTTTTTTCAGCATTTCATATAATTTCCGTACCTTTTTTTTCTCGTTTCCAATCCATAATGAATGGATTTCATTTGTGTTGAAACATCGATTCGAAATTTCAGATCGATCCGAAAATTCAGACGGCCGATATTTCGTTCTCAGAAATGCTGTCCGAAATACGAAAATGGTGATTTTTCGTCCAAATTTGGATTCGGAACGAAGCAAATTGCACATCCTGAAAAAGCACTCTTATTCTGTCCTGTGAGGGCGTCCAACAGCCTTTGACAGTGTTTCCCAACCCTGATCCTCAGATATATCTGAAGCACACCGCAGGTGATACGATTTGCTGCTCATTGATTGCATTTTCCCAAAGTAATCCTTAAAGCCTGTCCTGTTACGGGTACCTGATGACCAGGGCTGTTAACAAATGGGCTATTGTGTGTGTGTGTGTATATGGACATATTATATATATATATATATATAATAAAGTTTAAAATTGTAGAAGACATTTATACATCCCAGCAATCCAGATAACTGCTTCACAAAGCTCATATGCTTCAAACCCCATATGCAGCAAAGAACTCTGGGTAGGACATGCAAATTACGTCTACAATTTCTAACTTTTTTACATCCTGGGTCTGTTTTAACACAGAACACTCCTTGCCAGTGCAATGCCATACTCGACAGCTAATGAGCAAAAGTGCAGTTATTCAACAAGTCACAAACTGTTTTGGGAATATTATGCCCTCATCAGCAGAAGATAGGCTGTGTTTCATTGCCACTTGATGCTTTACCCCAAGGGCAAATCAAAACACACTTAAGTTATGGTGGAGGGCAAAAAGCGAGAGTAAAAACCTCCACATAGCAAATAATAAAGTTTATAATGGTAGAAGACGATTACACATCCCAGAATTTCAGAGAACTGCTTCACAGAGCTCATGTGCTACATTCCCCATATGCAGCAAGGAACTCTGGGTAGGACATGCAGATGAAATCTCTAATTTCCCACTCTTTTACATCCTGGGTCTGTTTTAACACAGAACCCTCCTTGCCAGCGCAATGCCATACTAGACAGCTTTTTAACATGATATATATATATATATATATATAACAATTAGTTAGTGTGTTTAATATTGCAGAAGCCACCTGCACATCACAGCAATTCAAAGAATTGCATCCCAGAGCTCATGTGCCACATTCCCCATATGCAGCAAGGAATTCTGGGTAGTCATTTGCATATCCTACCCAGAATTCCTTGCTGCATATGGGGAATGTGGCACAGGAGCTCTGGGATGCAATTCTTTGAATTGCTGTGATGTGCAGGTGGCTTCTGCAATATTAAACACAACTCTTTTCCTTTAAGTTGTAAGTTTCCTTTTTATTTGGTGCTACTTTTTTTTATATACTGTATGTCTATCTCAGGGGCTCGGAAAATATTATCAAGCTTTTCCGGTGTATGCCCTCACATTTACCACCACCGTACACTATGAAAAGGCAATTAAACCAATGTAAGTATTTAAAAGAAACCCACATGACATGAGTCATCCAGCAATAGATACCCTTTTCACATTGTCAGGCCTGGGTAAGAATGTGAAGAACTGATCAGTTAGTGTAAAGGTTGGGAGAAGGTGGCGAGGCTGAGAAATGCTGTTCTGACTATTAAATGTACTTATAATCTAATTAATATAATTAATCCTTTATTTTTTTTAATATAGTTTAATATTGTGCTCAGTCATTGTTTAAGCTGAAATGCAAAAATAACAATACTAAATGTACTTAACACCTTCACTACCAACTGATTTTTTTCCAAAAAAACATTGGTGAGGAACCAGTGTTTTTTTCAAAAATCATTTTTAATTAATTATGCTGTAAGAAATATTTAGAAATACTCCCAATTATTTATTTTTTTACTGTACAAACATATGTGGCCAGTAGATGGTGTAAACTACTGCCAAATTGAGTTACATTTGTTGCAGTGAACCACAAGCTGCAACTGTATTGGCTTGCTGAATGTCCGATGTCAGGACATCCAGTTAGCTGATTTTACAGAGTTTTAGCTCTTTGGGCATTATGCCCACAGGACTAAAACTTTGGGGGCACCTTCTGCAGCCCAAAAGCAAACGAAATTCGCCTGCAGCAAACTAATTTAATTTGCTTTTGGGCTGCAGATCAGCAGATCTCTATCTCAATATCGGGCACTGGATGGTGTCTTTGAAGCCCGAGATATCTCGAGCTCAGTAGTGAAGGGGTTAAAGGGATAGTATGCAGCTAAAGCGAGAGCGAGGTAAATGTTAAATACTACCCAGCTGCTCCCCTCTGCAATGAAACTAAAGTGATTTCACTTTCTAGAGAACTTTAACTGTAGTTCTCGCTAGTTTTTCCACCACTTTATCTGTCAAAATAGTTCAGTGAAGTTCTTAGGGTGGGATTCACTAACGAGCGGTTTTCATGAAAATCTCTTTTTTTGCTTGCTAATACATGCTTGCTTGCTAGGCCCAAGAACACAGTAAACTCCCCTGAATCACCCATTGGCGGGTCCCGAAGTGTGCCAATGGCGTGTCTGCACTTCGGCCAATACACACATGTATGTGTATGTAATATGGCAGGCTGGCAGCCGCTGCCCAACTATTTTTTTGCATTTTCTTTTAGATGACTTTATTCCCCTTTTTCCCTCTCCACATGCAGCTCTTCCTCTTCAGCTTCAGAACATCCGAGCCCAGATGTCCCAGCAGTAGGGATGAGCCGAACACCCCCGTGTTCGGTTCGCATTCGAACTCGAACAATTTCAAAAGTTCGAGCTCGAACTCGAACCGAACTCAATGCAAGTCAATGGGACTCAAAAGTTTGATTTTTAGCGTGCCCTCCAAGAGGGCATATATGCTAGATATTTGCCATAAAAGGTGTATGGAGGTCCAGGTAGTGCCCTGAGGGACAGGAAACAAGGACAAAAAGTTAAAAAAAAAGACGTTTTTAAAGGAACAGTGAGTTTTCCATAAAATAAGGGTTAAAAATAAAAACGAAAAATTCCTTCAAATATCGTGCCTAGGAGGTCCCCATAACCTGCCCGTGAAGTGGCGGATTTCTAGGATGTATAGAAACATTTAAAAACAAAAAAATGACATTTCAAATGACGGTAAATGCGTTTCCTTTAATCTATTCATAAACAACTGCTTGGGCGACAGTCTGTATGAAAAGAGACGTTTTAGGACACGCAGAACAAGTTTAGTGATTTTTTTGGCTAAATTATGGTGAAACTTATGCAGGCTTTAGATGAAAGTAACAATAGGTGCTTTAAAATTGGGCCTTTAGTGTCGGCAACAGTGCCGTCACACCGTAACCCCTCTGTGGTGTTGTGGAAGAGTGCAGGGTTGCACCCTGCGGTCCAATATTAAAATGCAATAAATAAATAAAATTAAAATGTGTCGCCTTACCTTAGCCTGGTGGTTAGTGGGGGCTCCTCCCTGGATCCTGGTTGTGGGGAAGGGGGTGGGAAGGGGGGTCTGCCGTGGCTCCCTCCCTGGAGTCCCTGCGCCACCTCTCTGCCACATGCACCCGGCTGGCCAGCCCGCATGGCCAGCCCGCGCAGTCGTAGCTCTGTCATCCTGCCGCCGCATGCTCCTCAAGGGATCCTTGGGAGGCCCGGTGGGCTGCCCTCTATAGTGCCTGATTAGATGGCCTCGTCTGCCTGATGTTTTAGCAACAAGAATGTTTTATCCCATAGGCTTCAATGTTAAAAATATTCCCGTTTTAATTCAATATCTAATAAACCGTTGCTTATAATATTCTGCAGTAAAGAGTCTCTTTATTTCTAGATTTCATAGTATTTTTTAAGCATTTTTTATACTTTTTTAAAAAAAAATCGAACTCGAACCGAACACACGGAAATGTTCGAAGTTCGCGAACTTTTGAACTGCCAATGTCCGAATCGAACTCCGAACTGATTGAACTGAACAGCTCATCCCTACCCAGCAGCAATCTAACGCAATTAGCAATCCTACGCAATTTGTGTAGTGTAAGAGTACAAATTATACACCACTACAGACTTGCGCACTTTATGTACGCAAGTTCCGTAGCACCCGTGTGAAATGATGGATCGGCGCTGTGAACGCATGCGACAGATCTGTTCGATCGCTGCCCCTCTGAGACCGCATGCTGACGCGAGTGTTCTCAGAGATGGTGACATCAGCATGCTCTGTTCGTGCTCTTATCACTAGTGACCAATCTGGTGACCGGCAGCATGTAAATTCAAAATCCCGGCTGCTGGTGATGCTGGGTAGGGTCGAGGAAACCCCTCCACTTCACCCATGGTTTTCTCCAAATCGGGGCAGGGGAAAGGTGGACAGAGAATGAGGGAGACTGTACACATCCTGCCAACTTAAAAATATAAAGTGCTCAGGATGTGTAGAGTGTTCCTTTACTTATACTTACCATCTGACGATCGGCAACACCTTGGAGGACCTTCCATGCCTGGGTCTTCCTGAAGAATGTGTCTCATTGGCTCTGGTTTATTTACCAAGGAACACTATCAAGTAGCAATCCTTGTTAAATAGATTCAGCCAATGAGAGAGCTCCACTCATTGGCTGAAGTGGAATGGCTGCAGAACTTTTTTTGGCCAATCAGTGAATCCCTGTTCTCTGATTGGCCATTTGTGTACACATGGCCACCCTACAGTACAACAATCAGGAAGGAGTTGAAAGGACCTGACTGGTGTGACCTATTATGCTCATGTGTAAGCAATTTGGCCAATCAGAGGAGGGCAAAATGGTGTTTTAAAATGCAGTTGACACATTTTATGGAACAGAATCTTCGTTCAGCATTGGTCTCCACTACTTGCCTTCCATTTTTGAAATTTCCATCTCTAGAGAAGCAAAGTTCACCATGCTTGCAACAACGGTAATTTATACTGCTGTTTACAACTTCTGTGAACTTCATTGAATTTGCAACAACGGTGCTTAGTGAATAACCCATTCAGTTTTCTGTGGCATTGTCTGGGTTGAGTTTTTATTAGTCCTGTTTCCCGTGAGTAATTGCCAAGTGTCAGGATAGACCTTACATCCTGCTGGCTTCATTAACTTCACGCTGTGCTTCATCATCCTCTCCCTTATGCCTGTGAAACGTGTGAAACATGCCGGCCTCACGGTGTGATTGCGACACACTTTTCTAGCTCTGAAATACAGGTTGACTAGTGTATACACATGCTCCATATTACGCGAAACATAGGTAAGGCTAGGGTCAGACGAACGCATTTTCACGTTGTCTGTGAAAAAGTGCGTTCGAACGAATGGACGCATTTTTTCACGGAGTACGCGATAGCGGTCATACGATGTGCATTTTTCGTCCGTGATTTTGTACGGATCATCAATAAAACACTTTGTGCATCTGAACGTTATGTTGGCCGGACATTAGCAGCGTCTGACATCTCCTAATCACGCACACACGCCGCTAGCGGACGCAGCGCACTCTGTACGTCAGTAGTAGCAGTTTAACGTTCTCGAAAAAATGCGTTCATTTTCCACTTGCGTTGTGCAGCCGGACTTTCGTGCGACCGTACTTCGTATATTGGCTGTCATTGCCCGTCATTTGCTGCTAGTGCGGCCGTAATTATGTGCGCCTGCACGCGCGTTCGCACTGCCTCAGTCTGACCCCAGCCTTATTGTCCTGTAAAATCCATAAAGTGTCTTTGCAGCTTCTATGTCTGAGGTTGCCTTCATTTTAATTGAATAAGATTAATATTACAGACTGTGAAAACGGAGACTTATCTTCACTATATGCTTTTTCCTAGAAATCCTCTAGAGCAGTGTTTTCCAAGCCTCTCCACGGGACCCTCAACCAGGCCAGATTTTGCAGATCACCTTGGAAATGCAGACTGAATCCTGCAATCACTGAGCAGCAAATCATATCACCTGTGCTGTGCTTAAGGCTGGTGTCAGACGAGCGTAGTGTTCACGTCCGTGATTGCGCCTAAAAGTCCGTCCGTGATAGCATGACAGAAAGCCCATTGGAGCCTGACACATGAAGTATGTCCGCACTGAACTGCGGACGCACAACGCCGCGGCCCACGGACGCAAGGCAGGCAAGAACGTACAACCCCTAGAACGGCCTCACAAAGTGCGCTGCGTCCGCAACGTCTGCATAGCTTTGTGTGTGAGTGATGGAACGTGGTCAGACGGACTGCATTTATACGTCCAGCATTTTTCACGGACAAAATGGTTTTGCTTTTTATTTTATTTTCCCTCCTACATCCGTCAAAATATACGTCAGTGAAAAAACGGACTGTGTGGCCACTACTGCATCTTCCGTACTGACGTACGTCAGTGTGCACGGACGTACAGTCCGTAGAAATAACGCTCGTCTGACCCTAGCCTTAGATATCTGTCAAGCTTGACCTGTCAGCGGGTCCTGACTGAGGACAGGTTTGGGAACCACTGCTCTACAGCAATGGATCCCAACCCTGGTCCTAAAGTACCCTTAAAAGGCCAGGTTTGCAGGATATCTGAAGCAAAGCACAGATGATTTGCTCCTCAGTGATTGCAGGATTCAGTCTGCATTTCCCCAAGGTAATCCTTAAAATCTGTCCTGTTAGGGGAATTTGAGGACCCGGGTTGGGGACCAATGCAATAGAACATAAAATACACACCAGTTTTTATGTGTTGTTTTCTTTCTGTCTTTTCAGTAGTGTGTGATCCAGACACGTTTAACTCGATGAACAATGACCACTGCCAAGTTTGCAAGAATATCCAAGTGCCGTACTATGGAGCCACTGTGTGCTAATGTGTCAGCTGGGATATCACATTATGTTTTCAAGATGTTATGTTTTCAAGACATCGTCGCACAGGTTTAAGACAAAAAAAAGCACTGTGTTTTATAGTCCGTGTTGCTGTCAACAAGTGCAACTCGTGTGTAATTAACCATTGTCCACTCAACCTATCTTGAGAGGAAACGTCAGCTGATACGCCTGATTTAAACAATGTTTCCTTGCTTGATTAGACCACCCGATGCTGTCAAGGGCAATTTAGCAATTACAGCCAAGTTGCACCTGAACCTTAGTAGATGGTGTCCAGAATTCTTTTCGTTATACACCTGAGAAAAATATGTGTTGAAATCAGTTTTGATTCTTTGTTAAATAGAGTCGAATGTTCTTACAAAACTGCAAAAAGAGGCATGTTGTGTGTGTTAAATAAATCTCTATCATTCTACAATACCACTGCCCTATAAAAGTATGTTCTTCAATTTCCATTATAAAAGTTATAGGCATACAGTTACACTGGTCTATTTTAGTAGTTTCTAAAACTGGTCCTCAAGTACCCCAAACAGGACAGGTTTGCCAGATAACTGAAGCACAGCAAAGGTGATATGATTTGCTGCTCAGTGATTGCAGGATTCAGTCTGCATTTTCCCAAGGTAATCCTTAAAACCTGTCCTGTTAGGGGGGGCTTGAGGACCAGGGCTGGTAACCACTGGTCTGTCTAGAATTAAAGATGCCACCTTGGACAGACAGAGTGACAATTACTCCCTTTTTCTTCTTTTTGAAGCTCCTAACCTCTCTGCTTTAACCGTTCCACCCTGTAAAGCCACATAAAACATTGGTTCACTTTCTCTCTTTCTATTTGAAGAAAACAACAACATGGTGCCATACTTATATGCATAGAAAATGGTTTCTCGCCTATTCCCTAACAGGGTGGCTGCGTAGACCAGAAGTATCCAGCCTGCTCCATGTATAAAACATAACAAGAAAAAAGTATATACTTTACGCTCACTACTGTAGCTCCATGCGAAACAAAACACAGAGGTTTTGGTTTGCTTGAATGGCCATTAAAGTGTAACCCCACCTGCCCCGTCACGGCACCTCCGGTCAGGTGGGTCCTGCCTAATGAAAGCAAGAGCTGCTCTCTAAGCAACCGCATATCCTCATGCTGTTTCTCAGTCATGGGAGAGACTGGTGGGCTTCTATTTATATACTCACCAGGACCAATTCCACATTGGGATTAAAAAGAAAACACGGAAAGAGGCAGCAGCAGTAATGACCTGACTGGGGATACTACAAAATATGCATATATGCAGAAAAAACGATTTTGCACCAATTCATTAAACTGCGTGGACCAGAAGTATCCAGCCTGCTTCATGTATAAAACATAACAAGAAAAAAAGGTTGCCATTTGCGCTCACCACTGTTGTATCCCAAGCCAGGTCATTATTGCTGCTGCCTCTTTCCGTGTTTTTCTTTTTTTGATCCATGGAGGGGATGCTCACAACGGCGAGTTAGTGCTGCCCAATGCATCCTGAAACCTAGCGGCCGCTACGGGTCGGGCTGCTGGACTCAGCGCCTACACATTAATCTAATGGTAAAACAGGAATGCTAAGGGGAGATTAGAAAACGCAAATTTTTCCCCTTAGCCTCCCCGTTTTAGCAGAAGGCAGCTGATAGGGGCCCTTAGTTTTCTACGTGTTAGTAGGAAAAAAAACGGAATTGTTTTATCATTCTTCGTAATTCATAGAAAGGAAACAGATAAAGCAAATTCACATGATCGCTGGAATCAAGCATTGTGATGTCATGCGATGGAAACAGAATCTATGTGAGAGTTGATTAGAGAGGGAAAATATTGGACACCATGGTTGCTTTGAGGATGGAGAGAGATTGGAATAATCTGGTTGAATAAAATGGGGGTTCATGGGTCAGATGCAGCACTAGTCACGAATGCTCGGGTCATTGTATTCTGTGGTTTCAGTCACTACCTGTTTGCGTGATTCTGTTTGCTTCGTAAACCTAATAGATTGGGATTTTCGCAAATTGTGCTCACTGTATGGGGAATTGTAGGGGTACCTCGCACACGCTGAAACATAATGAGTTTGTTTGCCTGAGTTTATCTGATATGTGCGCAAAATTTACATATAAATGATATGTGGTAGCAAAACATTATACTTAGCCACCCAATGGGAGTTCTATGTACAAAATAAGGCTGATTCTGCCAAGATGTATTCATTAGTTTCCATTCATTGGAGGAAGATATTCTGCTGTAGGAGTGATTACGACTGGTGCATTGATTTTTACCCGTCCCTTGCTACATTACCTGCAAATATTGTGCAAAAGACCTCAACTGAGGCCAGTGACGATTCCTAAATTTTTTAAGTAACAGTTGCTGCTTTTTGATTACCCCAAGATACTGCAACCCTTATGGGAGAGGTCTGTAGGTCTGTGTGGTCCTATTCTTCTAACCTTTCTTTGTTCCTCTGGCACATTCCTCTCCCCTCACATTATTCTTCTGCCGGATTTTGCTCACCTTCCATTGTTCCTTTACCACATTCCTTTCACTTCTCATTATTCCTCTGCTCGATTCTTTTCACGTCTCCCTGTGCCAGTCCACCATCCCTCTTAAAGTTCCGGTATCAACAGGAGCCAAAATAAATAATTTCTGGGCCTATTTTGAGCACGGACCAGTTGCTGCAGCCCTTATAGCCCTATGTTAACGTGGTATACTTATGGACACATAAATTCTGTATTTTCAGTTCTTAATCTTAGTGGGTGTCCGGTTTAATTCTCAGACTGGCGTGACTGGTCGGGCATCAAAGGTTACATGTAGGACATAGACATTATGGGGATTCTTAACAAGAAAAAAAGATGTTATCTGCGCTTGTTAATTTCATGTGCAACAAAGCACTGTCAGAGGTTTTAGTTTGCTAAAATGGCCATTGAAGTGTAAGCTCACTCGCCCCATCAAGGCACCTCTCGGTAGAGTGAGTCCTAACCAATGTACCAAAAGCTGATCTTCTGAGCAGCTGCATGCCCCTTGCTGCTTTTCAGCTTAGGAGAGGCAGAAAAATGGTGGGTTTTATTTATACACGCATCAAGCACTTCCCATTTGGAGTTGAAAACAAAACCATGGAAGAAGGAACAGCAGCAAAAATGACTAACTCGTGTTACAGCATAATATACATACATACAGAAAAAATGGCGTTGCACCTATACTCACCAGAGCGGCTGCAACAGCCAGGAGTAACAACCCAGTTCATGTATAAAACATAGCAAACATAACATATCCTTAGCTAAAAAGCGGCATGCAGCTGCTCAGGGGAGCAGCTTTCGGTACATTGGTTAGGACTCACTCTACCGAGAGGTGCCTTGATGGGGCGAGGTGAGCTTACGCTTCAATGACCATTCAAGCAAACTAAAACCTCTGACAGTGGTGTAGCGCTCACTCCCGGAGGAGCCAGTGAAATTGAACCTCGGGTCAGTCTCCCTGTACTAGGGAATAAATATACTCCAGCACCGTTGTGGATTTTATAAATTATATAGTTTACTAGAATAAATGGCATATAATGAATAACACAGTGTTCGTATATATATTTACAGTACTTCGTAATGCGGGAAACGCGCAGCGGAAAAGAAATACGATGCTTCGTAATTCGAGGAACGCGCAGCAGAAAAGAAATACGATGCTTCGTAATTCGAGGAACGCGCAGCGGAAAAAAAATAAAATAAATCTTTAACCCCCTTTTGTGTTTGGGGAGTGAGTCCCACACAGGTTATGTCCCAGAATGTAAGTGTGTGTGTGTTACGGTACCCGGGTACGATATTCAACTGGCCAGTGAATTGCTTATGAGGTATCTTCGACTAGTCAAGTTGGGGCCCTGTGGGTTTTGGGAACAAACAGCAGCGTGCTTTATTTTCACAACGGCCTGGAAGGCCTCTCACCCATCCGCCAGATACTTGATGCTCCGCTTGACCCAGGACGTCTCTCCACTCGATATTGACTGGGGTTCTCCTGGTTACTGGATCCGCTGTCTGGCTTTCTGTAGCTGCCGCAAGATATCCAGTTCACCGCCTGCTCTCCCTGTCCAATCGATCTGCGGTACTCCTAATTCGGGGTCCTCCCGCTTCCTCAATATCAGCGTGGGTAGTCCTGTGAATCACTGGGTCTTCCTCTGGTAAGGCTGAATGACCCGGTCTTTAGCTCTGTCAGGCCGCCTGCACTCCGGCCTAGTCACTGTCTAGTTCTGCTGCTCTGCGTCTTGCTCCTCTCACTCCCTGGCGCGCTCTGCCAGCTCTCTCCACGAGGCTCAGGATGTAAATCTCTGTGTCCCACCCACTTCCTGTGTCCGCTCCCAAAGCATGCCGGGAAATGTAGTCCCAATGTTCAATGTCTCTCATCGCGCTGTCTCCCTCCGGTGGCCAAAAATAGGTACTGCCACGACAGGGAATTAAACCCAGCACTACAGTGGTTTGTTGCACATGGAATTATATAGAAACGAGCGCAGATGACATCTTTTTTGTCTGAGCGTGCATGCGCAGATCTGATCCATCGGCTGCCTCTCTGAGAACACTCGCTGAAGCGGGTGGTTTCACAGGGTCACGTTGGCACGCTCTCTGTGTGATGACGTCACTAGTGATGGATCTGGTAACCAGCAGCTGGGAAATTCAAAAATCCGGTTTGCTGGTGACACTGGGTGGAGTTAAGGAAACCAAGCGGACGGCCAGCCTTACTGAATTTTTTACTAAAAAGTTGTCCCTGGAAATTATTTTTCAAATATTGGAAACTATACATTTCTAAGATTGTTTTTGTTAGAAATCATGCGGGCGTATTATGTTACAGTATGTTCATATGTGATACATGTTATATTTTTGCATGTTACTAGTCATGGCGTTTCGCTTTTCTCTCGTGATGTGTGTTAGATCTTTCTTACATCTGTCCCTTGTAACAGCTCCAGACTGATTCCTGGGCCGTAATGCCTGGAGTATTGTGGTTGCTAGCCAGCCGCACATTCCTTCTGCATAAAAACGGGGCCTGGTACCATCCAGTAGGGTCTAGTACTCTTTAAGGAAAAATAAATATACAATTATTTCTATAACAACATTAGGCTGTGAGGATGGAGATAAATTTAATTTACATTTCTGTGTTACTGGGACCTGTGCACACTCTGAAAGGAGTGCTTAGTGATCCATGTAATAGATTCTTGGTGCTATTATAACTGCGGAAACAGCTGCTCCAGCACTTTAATGTTTGACAGACACAGAGCAAGTTTCTTGTCAAAGCCCACCTATTAACATACGGCCCCCTTCACATTTTGCAGATCTGCAATTTATTTTCAGTTCTATAAATCTGATTCTACGCTGGGCCTACCAAATGAATCTGCGTGCTTCTCAGCATGTCCATTAAAACGTATATATCTCTTGTCTCTTGTTTGATGGCACAGCTACCATTTCAAGTCCATGTCGTCTTCTGCCAGGTTTGTTCTCTGTTGTCCTACTTCTGTGACACCAAAGAATACTCCTTATTGCAGCCTTGAGCAGGTCATGAATCACAAGCTCCTTTATGGAAAGGCCATCATGGTATTGAGTGGGAGGTAGGACCAGAGGCGTAACTAGAAACCTCAGGGCCCAGGTGCGAGAATCCACGAAGGCCTCCCCATCACCACCCCCAAGCACTCGACCCCTCCAGGTTCACAATGTTGACTCCAGACAATCATTGTCCCATTGTTTTTTCCAGGTCCACTATGACCACTTCAGTCCACTCCATCCCATTTTTAATGTAATATGCACCATGTATATCTCAGACCTCCACAGCAATAAAACTCACAGTAATGTGCACTGTGTATGAGCGAATAACAGAGCTCCACAGCAATAAAACTCACAGTAATGTGCACTGTGTATGAGCGAATCACACAGCTTCACAGCAATAAAATTCACAGTACTGTGCACTGTGTATGAGCGAATCACAGAGCTCCACAGCAATAAAACTCACAGTAATGTGCACTGTGTATGAGCGAATCACAGAGCTCCACAGCAATAAAACTCACAGTAATGTGCAGTCAGAGTTATTCAGAGAGCGTGAAAAGCAGGAGAATGACTGGAGAATGAAAAAATCTAGGTCAAAATAGCCAAACCAGAAAAATTCTCCCTTTCATCTCACTTTCCAAATCGGCTAT
Organism: Leptobrachium leishanense; assembly: GCA_009667805.1. Lineage (NCBI taxonomy): Eukaryota > Metazoa > Chordata > Amphibia > Anura > Megophryidae > Leptobrachium > Leptobrachium leishanense. Next base: position 33,864,556 of record CM019074.1, on the reverse strand, counting down.
TTTCACCTAGAATTTTTCATTCTCCAGTCATTCTCCTGCTTTTCACGCTCTCTGAATAACCCTGAGTGTGTATGAGTGTATCACAGAGCTCCACAGCAATAAAACTCACAGTAATGTGCACTGTGTATGAACGAATCATAGGTTGGACCTTGCCAAGCTGCCCAAGTGAGACCACATCCGGCTATGTGTGGGGTCCCCCCAAACTCAGGGGCCCGGTTGCAGTCGAACTCTCTGCACCCCTTGTAGTTATGCCCCGGGTAGGACATCCTATCTCCCATCACATCCCATTACTTCTACTGCCGGACCTCTCAGCATTTGTTGACACTTTAGACCAGTGTTTCTCAACTCCAGTCCTCAGGACCCTCTAACACAGCGGTTCTCAACCTAGGGGTCGCGACCCCTTTGGGGGTCGATCGGCCCTTTCCGGGGGGTCGCCTGAGGCTTCCTACGGACTGACCTGCCTCGGGCGCCGCCCAAGGGCCCGCGTGTTGAGGGGACCCAGATGCCGGGCAGCAGGAGTGCCTGCCCGGTCCTGAACAGTGAGTCCGTCCGTGTTGAAGGGGATGCGGCTGCGTGCAGGCGCAGCCGGTCACGTGGTCCGGCTAATCAGGTGGTACTGAGTCTCTGTACCACCTGACTGTCCGGACCGCGTGACCTGCGCACGCACGCAGCCGCATCCCCTTCAACACGGACGGACTCACGCTGTTCAGGACCGGGCAGGCACTCCTGCTGCCCGGCATCTGGGCCCCCTCAACCCCTGCTGGATCCGGAGCTGGGGCAAGTATCCATGTGAGAGCTGGCTGCCGCTGGGGCAATATCCAGGTGAGAGCTGGGGCAAATCCATGTGAGAGCTGGGGCAAATCCATGAGCTGGGGGTATATCCATGAGCTGGGGGCAAATCCATGAGCTGGGGGCAAATCCATGAGCTGGGGCAAATCCATGAGCTGGGGGCATTATCCATGTGTGAGCTGGGGCAAATCCATGAGCTGGGGCAATATCCATGTGTGAGCTGGGGCAAATCCATGAGCTGGGGGTATATCCATGAGCTGGGGGCAAATCCATGAGCTGGGGCAAATCCATGAGCTGGGGCAATATCCATGTGTGAGCTGGGGCAAATCCATGAGCTGGGGCAAATCCATGAGCTGGGGCAAATCCATGAGCTGGGGCAATATCCATGTGTGAGCTGGGGCATATCCATGAGCTGGGGCAAATCCATGTGTGAGCTGGGGCAAATCCATGTGTGAGCTGGGTCAAATCCATGAGCTTTCAAGGATTACCTTGGGGAAATGCAGACCGAATCCTGCAATCACTGAGCAGCAAATCATATCTCCTGTGCTGTGCTTCAGATATCTGCAAACCTGACCTGTTAGGGGGACCTGAGGACAGGAGTTTAGAAACACTGCTTTAGACAACCCCTTTCTTCTAAAAACACTTGTCTCACCAGGAGGACTCCATGACCCTGTGTCTCCTGGAACCATCTCTGTCTCCTTTGCTGGCACCACCTCTTCCTCAACACCTTTTCTAGTTGGAGGACCCCCAAGGCTCAGTCTTGGACCCTCTGCTCTTCTTCCCTATCTACAACTCTTCCTTTGGCAAACTAATTAGTTCTCTTGGCTTCCAACATCACCTATATGCAGAGGACACCCAGCTCTACCTGACACCTCCTGACCCTTCTCTAGCTGTCCTACTGTTGCCTCATACAATATGGCATCTGTAGCGTCACAGTGCCCAGAGAAAGTCTGATCTTCTTTATTATCACAGTGCTTAACAAATTTTAAAACAGTGTACTAGACATATATGCCATTCGATTCGGACTGATTTGTAAATCGTCCAAAATATCAGCTGATTGTCAGTTCAGATCGATCCGAATTCTTCCAAATTGCTGATGTCTGAACCGAATCGGTTTCTGATTTAAAAAATTCAAATCAATCTGAATTTGTTTCAATTATAATCGGAAGAATTTCGAGTTAATTGAAATAAAAAGGAAAAGCTAACCCTAAGCCTAGCTTTAACCTAATCCTAACCTTAGCCGTAAACCTAACCCTTGCCCTATTCATATGGCACAGAAACTTTAACCCTAGCTCTAACCTTTCCCTAAAACTAACCCAAACCATTGTGCTAATACTAGTCCTAACTCTAAGGCTAGGATCAGACGAACGCATTTTTCGCGTTGTCTGTGAAAAAGTGCATTCGAACGAATGGACGTATTTTTTCACAGAATACGCGATAGCGGTCATGCGACGCGCATTTTCGGCCGTGATTTTGTACGAATCGTCAATAAAACACTTTTTGCGTCTGGACGTTATGTTGGCCGGACATTAGCAGCGTCTGACGTCTACTAATCACGCACACACGCCGTTAGCGGACGCAGCGCACTCTGTACGTCAGTAGTAGCGGTTTGACGTTCTCGAAAAAAGGCATTCGTTTGCCACTTGCGTTGCGCGGCCGCATTTTTGTGCGGCCGTTCTTTGTATGCTGCCTGGCATTGGATGTAATTTGCTGCTAGCGCGGCCGTGATTTAGTGTGGCTAAACGCACGTTAGTACTGCGCTCGTCTGACCTTAGCCTTAAAGCCAGGCACCGCTTAAAAGGAGAGACTCTCTACTGCGGCCGTGATAAAGTGCGGCGTTCGCACTGCGTTCGTCTGACCCCAGCCTAACACTAGCCATAACTCTAATCCAATGGTACACAGAAACTGTAACCCTAACCCTATTATTATTATTACTCTTTATTTATAAAGCGCCAACATTTTCCGCAGCACTGTACAATGGGGGAGCACAAAAATGAGACATACATGATAAATAAGGAAACGACAACCCTGCTTGTAGGATAACTAGCCTAGGAAATACAGCACTTTAACCAAGTGCTCAGCAGACATCCCGTGAGCTTACAATCTAAACGACAGAGGTAAGTGAAACAAAAGGTGAGCAGAGGAGTGTGGAGCCAGTGGCTAGAGAGAGAAAAGCAAGGATTGCATAGGAATGGCAAGAAGCTTGGACTTAGGAGGAGCCAGGACTGGGTGGGAGGGCGGGTGGCAATGCAGAGTGCAGATGCAGAGCTTGTGTGAGATGTCTGCTTGTGGTGAGCTGTAGAAAGAAAGACAGAGATTTAGGAGGAGGGGGTCTGTATGCAGGAAGTGAAGGACATGCGAGGGCGTGGGGAGGGGCTGGGGGGAGAAAAGTTACTATAAGAGTCTATCAAAAACAGAGGGAAGGGATTAAGAGGAAAATTCAACAGCCTGAGAATAATACATATAAGGCAATATAATATAAAAACAGTAGGTGTGGAGCAACTTGAGGGACTTCATGCTTGATAGCCGAATACCTGGGAGTCCTTAATGGTGCAGATGCAGTAGCCCTAAAACTAGTCCTAACCCTAGCCCTAAACCTAATTCTAGCCCTAACCTTAGTCCTAGGATTATCCTTAGCTCTCCTAACATTTTTTTACATATTATACATAAATGTTCCAAAAGTTTGGAAAAGGTCGAATATATTGAACGTTTTTAATATACCAAATGCGATATTCCAAATTGACGGATTCAGTTTATTCAGGAATCCAGTGTTTTTGGATTCTTGAACAATCCAAACCAAACCGAGCTGAATTTTTCGCTATGCACGTGTCTACAATGTACATAAGAGTCATATTTTAGATTGCCACATCACATGCAAAAATGTCATTTCTGATGGTACAAACACTTTAGCAAAGCTGTTTAAACTCCCTGCTGTTCCAAGCTCTATGGTTGATCTCTGGCTCTTTAATACAATAGAAGAATACTCTCTTATCACCATTTTACAGCCTTCCACACACAGTCGCTTTTTATATATGACATTTTCTTCATTATCCAGGTGCTCTGAATGGAGAGACGCGTGTGCCAGCTTCATTCTGTGAAGGAGAATGTGCATTAAAGACCTCATAAATAGGATTTCAGGTTGAAACCACAGTGTTTGATACATCATATCTGGATATGTCGGGCTCTATTACACTGTTCGCACAAAAATGTGCGCAAAAACACATTAACGCGAGGGGCAAAACCCTTCGCGCTGAACGTCCTATAATGACGTTCGCGCATACGATGCGCGTTAACGTCTAACGTGAGTGACCCTGTGCGAACGCAAGTTCGTGCGCGCAACCCATACTTAACATTGTGAGCGCAAATGCGTTTGTGCGCTGGTACGCGGCTGGTAATACAATCGTACCTCTGAGGGTTCATCCCTCTTTCGTTTTGCTAATACAATCGATGCGCAACTTTTTACGAACGACGTTTGCGCGCATAATTTTAACGTCTTTGAAAAGCTGGTGGTAACGGCAAATCTGAACGTTCTGGCCGAAACCAAATACACCAACACGAAAAAAAAAATACAGCAAAGTATAGTTACATATTCTACACATACCCAAACAATAAAATGGAGAAGTTGTGCGTGTTTTTATTATTGCTGCAGCATATATACACAGATTGATTTTGACAGGCGCAAAAACCGAACGGGAGACAATTGTGGTTCTTAATTCTGATTGGCTGAATTGCGTGAAAAAACAGTCTGCCCACCGGTTTCTGCGCGCAGCGTTAACGCGCGCGTTTTTGTGCGTCTTTTCTACGCGCAATAATTTTTGACAGAAGAAAAAAAATGCGCTCGGATCGTAATACCAGCGTTAATTTGCGTGGAGAATGTAATAGGGCCCGTCATCTTTTGTGAATTTAGTCATGTAACCTAGTTGTGTCTATAATTTTTAGAGCATTACTCAATAAAAATTGTTCTAGCACTGCTGATCTGCAGTAGATAGAAAACGTCTACATACCTCTGTTATAATGGCAGATTTCTGTGATGTGAAAAACCTTGGTGAGTGTGATCAATCTTAAGGCTAGGGTCAGACGAATGCATTTTTCGCGTTGTCTGTGAAAAAGTGCATTGGAACGAATGGACGTATTTTTTCACGGAATACGCGATAGCGGTCATACGATGCGCATTTTCGTCCGTGATTTTGTACGGATCATCAATAAAACACTTTTTGCGTCTGGACGTTATGTTAGCCGGACATTAGCAGCGTCTGACGTCTCCTAATCACGCACACATGTCGCTAGCGGACGCAGCGCACTCTGTACGTCAGTACTAGCAGTTTGACGTTCTCGAAAAAATGTGTTCGTTGGCCACTTGCGATGCGCGGCTGCACTTTCGTGCGGCCGTTCTTCGTATGCTGCCCGGCATTGGACGTAATTTGCTGCTAGCGCGACCGTGATTTAGTACTGCTAAACGCACGTTAATACTGCGTTCGTCTGACCTTAGCCTAAGGGGTGATGACGTTGACCTGGGATAATCTTTTGGACCTGGGCTCCTTTGTGAAACCTTGGAGTGGCAGTTTCTAATGCAATGGGCGTATAGTTTCTAATGTAGCATATATAAGGAATATGGAAAATGTCAAAACACTTGGGGATTTGTATAATAAAATATAACATTTATTAATACAATATAAAAACATATAAATATATATATATTTTTTTTTAAAAAAAGGAAAAACCCTGCGCTCGAAAAAAAGAGGAATAGTTGAATAAAAAAACTTGCTAAAAACCCGAATAGGGGGCATGGGTGGTCTCTGAAACGCGTTTCGCCGGTCCTCTGACTTTCTCAGTCAGTCTTGTGCCCTTTTCTTTGGATGGTTTTAAATAGAGTGAGAAATTATCCTAAAATGACAGCAGCTCATTATGCGCGGCTTGAAAGTGGAACTAAAAGTGTCCTATGGCGTGGTCCAATGGTTTTGAAACTAAAATTAGGCTTGACTCCCTCCTGGTGGTTGCAACCCCAGAAAACGCTCCCTTCTTGTGGGCTTCAATATGGCGACTGCCTATGACGTGTTCCTCATAGCCGGTCACATGGTTGTAACCAAAATGGTGTCCGGAAATGTATGGGCATCGGCATTGTCGGCGCCATCCTAATCTCACATTACTTGGTTTTCTACAGAAGCACTATACACACTGCCTGGCCAAAAAAAGTGTCACACTCTAATATTTAGTTGTGCTGCCTTTTGCTGTGATTGCGGCACGCATTCGCCGTGGCATCGTTTCGATAAGCTCATGCCATGTCACCACATTTATTTCTGTCTAGAGTGGCATTAATTTGTGGCCAAGATCTTGTGTTGATGATGGGAGAGTCGCAGCGCTGCGTAAAGTCTTCTCCAGCACATTATACCAAAGATTCTCAATGGGGTTGAGGTCTGGACTGTGTGGTGGCCAATCCATGTGTGGAAATGATGCCTCATGCTCCCTGAACCACTCTTGCACAATTTGAGCATGATGAATCCTGGCATTGCCATCTTGGAATATGCTCGCTGTGCCAGCAGGGAAGAAAAAACCCATTGATGGAGAAACTTGCTCATTCCGTATATTTAGGGAGTCACATGACCTCATTTTTTTGGTAACATTACGTTGCTGAACCTAGACTTGACCAACTGAAGCAACTCCAGATCATAGCAGGATTGTATGGGAGGTGGTGACTCTTTTTGGCCAGCAGTGTATATTAGCAATGGAAAATAGGGTAAAAAATTCATCTTTGGTATTTCTATAAAACACGAATATACGTGTGTGATATATATAAATATCTATATATATATATCACTGATTATCTCCATAGAGATAATGAGATAATGTTGGGTTCTATGATGTAATTCTGAAACATTTATACTGATTTAGATACATTTTAAAGCCTTGTGCACATATTTACACAAAGATATTTATTCATAACAACCACAGAAAATATTCTGTATGCAAGTTATGCACAACCACGTCATGAACAAAGGTTTCTTTGTCTGGGCTATAAACGATATTTCTTTCAAGGCTGTAGCGCATAACAGCGAGCGGTTTGCACGCAGAAGTGTCAAAAGATGTCATTGGAGAGGCACATCAGCATGAAATGTGTGGTCACCGGTGAAATAGGTCATGAAATGACAACACGAGACTGAAAGATTGACAGTGCCCATATTTAGATACAAAGGCCTTGGTGTTTTGTTATGATACATTGTTCCTTTAAAAGAGTTTCTTGTGTAAAGTCACAATGTGTCAGTTATCAACCATTTCTATTGAATATTGCAGAATTTCTCGGTGTGTTTCTGTACATCTGCAGCCATTTTTTTGGTATAGATGCTTTTCTTAAATGTCCAGCTGTGGATTGATAAATAAAAGGATGAAGAGCTTTTAGGTAACTGATGAGGGAAAGTTGTGGTTTTTAACAGAGATTTTGCTCATCCCATTTATCACTCAGTTCTCAGTTTAATCTGGTTAATTTAAATTCCTCCATTACCTTTTTCCTCGTCTCTTCCTGGTAAAACACCCAAATAAAGCACGTCCACGTCTGGATTACCCTCTGTCAGGGATCAGTTCCGGGGTTGAGAGTATGAGTCCAGGATGCAGTGATACAAAAGGGAACCAGACCTTAGCTGAGGTATAAAAGGCTTTATTGAGTAACAAGGAATGCACGTGAAGCAAGAGGGACGGGGCAGGAATAGAGCTGGACATAGGACAGTGAGATTGGAAGGCAGAGTCTGGACTGAGGCACAAAAAAAGAGAGAAAGGGGACACAGAGGGCAACACACTGTAAATTAGAGACTGTACAGGCAGGAAATGGGCTGACTAGCGACTGAGAAATAAGCTGGAGATTTTGATAGCAGTCTGAAGACTGGCAAGACCACAGGGCACGATGGAACCCGGCCGAAACACAGGGCAAGGTGGAGGCTGGCAGGAACACAGGGCACGGTGGAGGCTGGCAGGAACACAGGGCACGGTAGAGGCTGGCAGGAACACAGGGCACGGTGGAAGCTGGCAGGAACACGGCAAGGTGGAGGCTGGCAGGAACACAGGGCACGGTGGAGGCTGGCAGGAACACAGGGCACGGTGGAGGCTGGCAGGAACACAGGGCACGGTGGAGGCTGGCAGGAACACAGGGCACGGTGGAGGCTGGCAGGAACACAGGGCACGGTGGAAGCTGGCAGGAACACGGCACGGTGGAGGATGGCAAGAACACAGAGCACGGTGTAGGCTGGCAGGAACACAGGGCACGTTGGAAGCTGGCAGGAACACGGCACGGTGGAAGCTGGCAGGAACACAGGGCACGACAAAGACTGGTAGGAACACAGGGCATGGCAAAGACTGGTAGGAACACAGCTAGGAGGGAACACAGCTTAAAATTAAGTGGTTCAGGCTTTTTGAACAGCAGGGCTATGGATCACCTTCCTAGGAGATTGAGTATCAATGCTGAAGCATTGAACCTCAGGCATGTCTACCTTTTAATGGAAGGTCCTCAAGCTAAAACACATACACCTAAGCATTAGTGGAGGAGCAAGGCATAACAGGAACAGAGCAGCAGACAAGGGCAGGTCTGAACCTTGAGACTTCAGTAAAACCTGGCCGGGTGCACTTTGCAGGAAAAGTACTGCTGGGATGTCAGGATGTTGAAACATGAGCTCGGGCATTTCTGCGGCGTCTCCGCATTCCCTGACACCATCTATACTTAAAGTGAAGTGCATTGGGTTATCAAGATGTGGAGCCACTGCTTGAGGTACCTAGTGCCTCCTGATAAGGCTGAAACGATCGTAGGGGGGGTTGCTGCGTCTCTTGGCCAGAGATGACGTCCGTGGCATTCCATTTCTGGTCGCCTATTCTGGGTGATACCAGTCTGATTTGCATATAGTATAGTCTCCTCTGTAATGGCACCATTATGATAAAACGTTAAGAGACCTGAGCGGGAACTCACTGGAGGAAGGAGATTATTGCTGTTGCCCGTTCTCTGTGCTCGGATAAACATTGTGCTGTGTAACCATGTAAAATGAAAAAAATAAAAGCTACCTTAAAACACTTACATTGATTTACTTTGTTGTGGTTCTGAATCCTTGTCTTTACTTTGTATAACCCCTTGCCGTCAGGGACCTTTCCGGCGGCAAGGTGGTCCTTGAAGCCGCGGGGCAGCATAGCATGTCCATCCATTGGCCCGTCTCCCATCCTGGTGGGCCAAGCAACATCATTGGCCTGATGACTTCAGGCATTCCCGTGGCGCTCAGTGTGCACGGCTTAGGCTAGTGTCAGACGAAAGCATTTTTCCCCGCGAACGTGAAAAAGTGCGTCCGAACGCATTGACGTATTTTTTCACGGAATGCGCAAAAACGGTCAGACGATGCGCATTTTTGGTCGTGATTTTGTACGGATCGTCCATTAAACACTTTTTGTGTCTGGACGTTATGTAGGCTGGACATTAGCAGCGTCTGACATCTCCTAATCACGCACACACGCCGCTATGCCGCAGCTGCGCACTCAGTACGTCAGTACTAGCGGTTCAGCGTTCTCAGAAAAATGCGTTCAAATTCCACTTGCGTTGCACGGCCGGACTTTTGTGCGGCCGTACATCGTATATTGGCCGTCATTGCCCGTCATCTGCTGCTAGTGCGGCCGTAATTATGTGCGCCAGAACGCATGTTAAAAGTGCGCTGGTCTGACCCCAGCCTTAGGGACCGGGACATAGGCGGTATTAGGAGCCAGCAGGGAGTGCTATTCCGCCCCCGCGGTGTTTAGACCCACCCGCCACGAGGACTTCATAGCACGCCCCATGGTGGAAACGAGTTAATATCTCAGCATTTCCTTGCAATCTAAGTTCATATATAAATAACATACCCCATCGCCTATCTTAGCATGCCTCCTTCCCCACCTCATTGTTCATCGTTATAGAGTAATACTGATTTACTGTTGCTCAATAAACCATAAACTGCAAATAAAGAAAGAGATGTTTTCGAAAAGCCGTTAAGGCCCCAGCAATAATGAATTAAACACTCTCTATGTACCTGATATTATCGAAACATTGCATCTTTACGCTGCGGAATCCTGCGGATTATCTCCATCCCTTTTATACGCAGCGCTTGCTAATGAAATCCTGAACGTGTCATGACAAATCACACAAAGTTTACGAAAGCAGGTCTTGATGTACTGTAAAATCCCCAAGGCCCCATCTTCCGCCGAACTTTGCTTATGTGAAAGCTCTGGAGCCTCGAGAGAAAAAAAAAAACGATTTCTTCCCAAAGCACTCAGCAGGGTTTCCTAAAGGTTCTGTAGGTGACTCACCGGTCGGATATTATTTGGCCTCCAGCTTTATTACCGTTACTGAATGCAATAGAATAAATAAATAACATTTGCACTGGTGTTTTTTAAGTCAATGATAATGACAGGGCACGTTATCAGGGTTAATCAAAGAGATCCGAATGGCTGCCGAAAGGTAACCGAACACTGAAAATCAGCGTTCGGTTACCTTTCTTGGCCATTCGGCTATCCAGAGAGCAGGCAATTCGCCAAATGTTGGCGAATTGCCTGCACATACGGTGCCTGTTAGAGGACAGTGAAACCCCCATAGCTTCATCTATTCAGAGAACACAAACCAGCAGTGAAAAGTTGCCGAAATGCCCTGCCATTCGGTTGGTTCATTCGACAGGTTTATTCAGGCGAATCCCATAGGCTTCAATGTTAAAAATATTCCCGTTTTAAACCAATATCTAATATACAGTTTATTATAATATTCTGCAGTAAAAAGTCTCTTTATTTATAGATTTTGTAGGATCTTTTGAGCATTTTTCAGGATTTTTTTTCAAAAACAATTTCAGTTTTTTTTTATGTTTTTGTTTTCGTTTTTCTGTAACGGCCCTTTTTATTATCATTCATTGGATCTCATACGTAAATTTCAGACATTTTCGCTCAGTAGTTTGTTTGCAAACAGCGTTTCACTTTTCAAACATTCAAGCAAACTGTTTGGTTTTTTTTCACTCCATTCGTCTGCGGTGTCAGGTTTTTGCCGCCGGCTGCTCTGCGCTCTGATCGGCTCCTGCTCGGGTTTCTCCTGTGTCATCGCAGGGTTAATCCAGATGTTTTTGCGGGTTTCGGTGTGCATTCGCCTGGGTTTTGCGGTGAGTGTTCGGCAGGTTTTCGGCGGCTTTTCTCTGCACTACGACGGCCCTGTGCTGCTTGCTGAATACACTGCAGGGTCGCCGAAATGGGATCGCCAAATTGTACCGAATTGAAGAGAATGAAAAGTCACCGAACGTGCGGTGACTTTTTGATTCTCTTTGAATAACCCTATATATGATGGCAATGCATATAATAGAATTTTACCTTGCGCCAGTAACTAGTTAAATTGTTCTGCACCGATGCTTCCCCGATACACGGGTTCTCACAGTGACAATGACCCCAAAGATTCAGCTCTCGCAGCAGGGCAGTTGCTTACCGATGCACAACCAAGACATCTGAAATGCCCAAACAGATCCTTCTGTATTTGACCTTAAATTAGAAACTGGAATGCTCAAAGTTTATTTAGGTTTGTAAAGAAATCCAAATAAAATTTAACTTTCACTACCCAAAAATGTTTATACAGAATTTTACATTAAACTACAATGAGACATTAAACTTGGCACGTAAAACTCCAGCCTGAATACTTCTTTTTAATGCAAGATAAGTGTACTTATAAAAATAGTGAGATCTCTCTCCTGTCTATCTGCATTACTTTAAAGTAGCTGCAAGGATCTGCCCTCACCCTCACTGTAACAAAAAGTCAACTAACTTCACTGCTGTATTAGAACAGCCACGGAGAGGAGAGAATACAAAGAGAGCTGTGGGTCACTCACTGCTATATGCATTGCTAATCAACTCTTCTGATCACTACAAATACTCATCTAAATGGTCAGACACCCTGCTTATCACGTTTAGGGAGTTATTCAGAAAGTGCCAGTGTTTGTGTAGCTGCAAGTATCTGCAAAAGTCTCCAATGTTGCAACCGCCACAAGGTAAATTCAAACGACAGCAGGAGAAGCTTCTCCTGCCGACATTTGAATTTCTCTTTTCGAAATTTGCGTAGTTTGTATCAGTTGTAATAAATTGGCAAACACCAGCACTTCCACAATAACCCTATTAATGTATTTGACACAAAGGCTGTTTCTGCCTAAATGCTAATAATGCAGACCATCTAGAGCAGTGGTTCCCAAATTTTTCCAGGGCACCGTCCCCTAGCTCCACAACCTTATACACAGTGCCCCCCTACACTACACTGTAAAATTCATTATTCAGAATAGTGGTTTTCAACGACTCACTAAGGAAGATAATAGTAATAAAATTCAAATCAGTAACAATTCATTGAATATTTATTCAAAATCCAATTAATTTTTCTAACAGGGTTATTCAAAGAGAATCAAAAAGTCACCGCATGTTCGGTGACTTTTCGTTCTCTTCAATTCGGTGCGATTTGGCGATCCCATTTCGGCGACCCTGCGGTGTATTCAGCAAGCACCACAGGGCCGTCGTAGTGCAGGGAAAAGCTGCCGAAAAGCTGCCGAACACTCACCGCAAAACCCAAGCGAATGCACACCGAAACCCGCACAAAAATATGGATTAACCCCGCCGAACACGCCGGAGAAACCCGAGCAGGAGCCGATCAGAGCGCAGAGCAGCCGCCGGAAAAACCCGTCAGTGCAAACAGTTCGCTTGAATGTTTGAAAAGTGAAACGCTTTTTGCAAACAAACTACTGAGCGAAAATGTCTGAAATTTACATATAAGATCCAATGAATGATAATAAAAAGGGCTGTTACAGGAAAAAGAAGAAACGGTTAAAAAATAAATAAAATAAAAAAATCGGAAAAATTTGTTTTGCAAAAAAAAACAAAAAAAGGTTTAAAAGATCCTAAAAAATCTATAAATAAAGAGACTCTTTACTGCAGAATATTACAATAAACGGTTTATTAGATATTGAATTAAAATGGGAATATTTTTAACATTGAAGCCTATGGGATTCGCCAGAATAAACCTGTCAAATGAAGCAACCGAATGGCAGAGCATTTCGGCAACTTTTCACTGCTGGTCTTTGTTCTCTGAATAGATGAAGCTATGGTGATTTCACTGCCCTCGAACAGGCACCGAACAGGCACCGTATGTGCAGGCAATTCACCAGGATTTGGCGAATTGCCTGCTCTCTGGATAGCCGAATGGCCAGGAAAGGTAAGCGTACGCTGAACCTTTCGCCAGCAATTCGGAGCTCTTTGAATAACCCTGTAAATGTCTTTCACCAAAGTCTGATGGCCATTTAGTAAGAATATTAGATACCACATTTAGTAACCAGGTAGAGCACCTCACTATTCTGTACATTCTTAATGTGATGGATGGGCTTGATGAAGTGATACCAGTTTCCCAATGTCTGGTTTAATGTGACTTAACTTGAGTCACCACGTTTAGTAATCTGGAGTCGATGTCTTTGCTTGGAGAGAAGTAGGCTGACCACACTAAACTACGTTCCACCAAATATGTTCTTGGAAATGCAGCCAGGAGCTTAACCACTCGTCATATGCAAGATAGTGAACGGAAATTTTCTTCTGTAACCAAACCCATCTGGCTTCAGTTCAAAGTCATTTTGGAGCTCACTTAATTCTTCCTCCAATACTCCAACTATACCTGAATATCTGTAAATGGATTTATCACCCCTGGAGCCCCCCTGCTGCTCCTCTTGCCTCTGAACGCCCCCCCCCCTGGGCCTTCGCACCGCCCATTAGGGGTGCTGTCACTCACTTTGGGAAACCCTGATCTAGAGTTTAGAACTTTTCATCCCAACAATATTTCTGTAAGGGATAAAAATAAAAAGGAGAACATTTTAATTAATCTTTGCTGAAAAAAACAAAATGAAAAAACCACCTGAATGGGGAAAGAGATTCCGAGTCAATGTAAACACATCAAATGGCATACAGAGATTGAAGAAAACGATTGGTGGATCCATCGGACAAACTCCGAAATAGCAACAGACTGTAAAGTTTGAGGTGTGGAATAATGCAAGATTTTTTTGTTTCAATCTATAAAACCATCTATTTCTTGTAGCGCTGTGCTCTAAATGGATTTCTTATACAAACTGCATCGTGATTGACCATTAGTATGATGAATTATAGAGCCTTGCCAGACGTATGACTAAATGCATACATTAACGGGAGAATCTTTTCTGAAATATACCCATTTGCCATGAGTGCTATTCTGCTATTTATCTGGAACCCTACTCCAGCTGAAGCTCTCATGGGGTTTATAGGAGTCCATGGAGAGACGCAGACGGTTTCATGAATGCTATGAGTATATGTTAGCTATTTTTGCTCAGGTATTGAGTGATTTGCGAACGAAAATCCACTAAACATCAGCTTCTGAAAGATGCAGCCCATAATAATGAGCAACCATAGAATCGAGACACATGAGACATTTTTTTGGCTCACATGGAGCAGGGGAGCTGTTGCTCTTAATGTGTGGGGCGGTCATACTTTAGGGCTCAATCGTTAAAGTGACACTATTATGCCCAAAAAAAAGGTGGGCTCATCTGACAGGAAGGTGAAACTTGGTTGCATCAGTCATTGGTTTGGGTTGAGTACAAACTGTGATATCTCATCGATGGAGGAGATCTCTCATTGATCTTCTAGACCAGTGTTTCTCAAGTGGTGGGTCGCGACCCAAAAGTGGGTCGCGAACAGGGGCAGACTGGGTCACGGGGTAAGTGCCCCCAGGCCTCTCTAATGCCTGGGACCCGCTGATGCATCTTACCTGCGGCAGCAAGTCCCAGGCGGCGCAGCTACCTCTGAGTGTTCCCAGGTGCCACCTGGGACTTGCTGCATCAGGTAAAATACTCTGTAATGCCAAGGTGGGAGGTGGAAAGAATCTGTAATGGGAAGGTGTGGGGTAGTACTCAGTGACTGGTGGCACGCTCTGTACTCCCAACACCGGGAGCCACTGTGCACAACCCACAACTCAGTGAAGCAAAGTATATTTATATAGGCCAGCCTCCCATGGAAGCGTTTTTTGAATGGCTTGGACCAATGGTGGTTTCCCATTGGTCCAAGCTATTCCATTGCTGTTCAGTGTCTCTGAGGCACTGAAGAAGAGCGTAGGTTTAGGAAGTAGGCGGCGCCAGACAGAAGGATTTTGCCTCAAAAGCACTTTCGTTTTCACTAAGTCTGTGATTACTGCACTATCCATTTTTGAAAGAATCCCTGTTTGTTTACAAAATTGTTTAAAAAGTGCATACATTGTAGCTTATTGCACACGTTGTTTTGTGGAATAAATTATGTTTCAGAAATTCAATTATTTTTGGGTCGAGACTTAATGGCCAAGGACAATTGTGGGTCCTGAGGGTCCATAGGTTGAGAACCACTGTAAATCTAGACCATTGCCCTATCTGTCCGCTGACGGAATATCGCACAGAAAGTGGATGGAATTCAGCCCTTAGTGTTTCATGAAGAAAATGCAGCCTAAAGCATAGGAAGGATTTTTTTTTAACCGTGAGAACAATAAAGCTGTGGAATACTCTGCCTGTTGAGGTGGTTGGGTCAGAGTCTGTAGAAGCTTTTAAACAATGACTGGATGACTTCCTGCAAAAATATAATATTAAATATGTGGGTAAAAGCTGCTTGATCCAAGGAGAAATCTGGCGCCATTCTGGGGTCAAGAAGGCAATTTTTTCCCAGTGTGTTGCATATTGGCGAGCGCTTCAGGCTGGGTTTTCTGCCTTTTTCTGGATCAACAGCAGTAGGTGACGTGTGAAGACTGAACTCGATGGACGCACGTCTTCTTTTTACGCCTATGTAACTATGTAACCCGTATAAGTTATTGATAAAAGTGTAAGAGCACTTTGCTGATGTCAGGGTTGGTAGATATCACGCAGAGATTCCCAATGGTCCTCATTTTCATAACCTTGTTTCAAAAGAACAGAAACTAATCGGTATACACTACAGTTGCCTGTGTATCTGATTGCTAGGCACTGGAAAAGATACTCAGAAACGCGACTATCCCAAAACACCTTCTTGTTCGGCAGCCTTCAGGTGGTTTACGTGAAGACTGTTGAGTTGTTGCGGCGTCTGTACACTGTACTGCAGACATCCCGCAGCAACCACTTGAAACGTTAAAAACCCACGTTTACATTCTACTTGCGCACTAGAGCGCGTCTCCAGATACGATGTGAATATTTCCGAGAAAATCAAGGAAACTTCATACGTTTCAGCGAGAGTGTAATGAGATCAAACGCGAGACAGAAACACACACATCTCAGCCTCCAGCCGTGCCGGAGCCAGCAGGGGCAGCAACGCTCTGCAACATGTGTATAAAATGTGACAGGACCTGGCAGGCATACAAAGAGATAGGAGCAGGGTATCAACTTGGCGTTCGATTGCGAGACAGATATTGTAGGCCTTTAAAATTCCATTTAATTATGTGGTAATCTCGCAGCCAGCCTGATAGAGTCCGCTCTTCCCCCCTCCCCAGTGCCACCTCCCTTTAGGTTAACCACGCTTCTGATGGTAGCGTTCGTCTTTGCTTCAAGCAAATACATTTTTTCCACATGAAACTAGATAAGGGAGGACATGCCAGAATACATCAAGATGTCAATAATGCGTCACTTCATTCGAATTAATCCTACGTGACTGCAAATTCTCGCTGCGTCAAGCACACAGACGAGGGATTAGGTCGCCTCATTATTTTCAGAAGTTCTGCATGTTTGCAAAGCATCGCATGTAATAACATGTACCGTCCTTTCCAGATGGAAGTAAATCAGAGTCGGGGGGGGGGGGGTGATCATGACTGTCTCCCATGGAACTATAAATGAAAGCTCCTGTCCTCTGCCCTAAGCAATATCTTGTGACGGGTTACCTTGCTGCAACACTCAATGTTCTCGAACCCAGGACATACTTGAAAACGAGAGAAATCTCAATGTATCCTTCCTGGTAAAATCCTTTATAAATAAATAAATAAATAAATAAACATAAATCCTCTCCAGGGACCTTTATCCATGCTCAGAGGACTTTTATGCTCTTCCGCTTGGTAGGCAATTACATAAACTGGTTTACTGGTTTAAAAAAAACGAAAAACGGTTACAAATTTACGGGAGAAGCACAAAAAATGAATCTGAGATTTAAGATCTGGACAAATAATCTATTGGGTGAGGATAGAGACTCTTGACGGCTAAAGGCCAACAAAATCACCGTAGTCCCGTAGTCACAAACTGACTGTGTGGTGTCTACAGTATCTTCCGTCAGTACGTCCGTTACACACGCAGAGTGCGCTCAGACTGCGTTCGTCTGACATTAGCCTTAGAGGGGACCAGAGAACAGGTAAGCAACACCGGACTCCTTGGATCTGGCTGGGAGTGACAGGCCTGTCTCACTGAGCAATCCTGTCACATTGCTCAGTGAGATGGGCCTGTCACCTGCAGACCCCCAACACAATGACTGCAAACTCCCTCAAATCACTGAGACATCCCTTCAGCTCAGTGGCAGAGACCCCCAATTCATCGACAACCCCAACTCAGTGACTGAGAGGCCTCTAACTCACTGAGAACCCCAAATTAATGACAGAGAAACTCCCCCACATCAGTATATATCCCCGTTTCTCCAGTCCTTCAAGAAGTCTCTGAAAACGTAACTTTAGCTCAAGACCTGGCAGACTACTTCCTCAGTAAAACTCTAACTATCAGAAGCAACATCCCAACACAAGATAGTTTATCTGCCACCTCCACTCCCACAGGTCCCCTCTGCCACCCTCTGCCGCTTCCTCCCAACCACTGAGGAGGAAGTCAATTCCTTATTGTCCTCCTCACATCTCACCACGTGCCCGCTCGACCCCATTCCCTCACATCTAATTCCTCCCCTCTCCCCTCCTCACCCCTGCTCTCACACACATCTTCAACCTATCTCTCTCCACTGGCTCCTTTCCATCCGCCTTCAAACACGCGCTAGTTACCCCTTTACTAAAGAAACCATCCCTAGACCCCAACTCTCCATCCAACTACCGCCCTGTATCCCTGCTTCCCTTCACATCAAAGCTCTTAGAAAAACTAGTCTTCAACCACCTCTCCTCTTCCTGTCCTCCAATTCCCTACTTGACCCCCTGCAATCTGGCTTCCATCCCTACACTCAACTGAAACTGCCCTCACCAAAGTCACCAACGACCTCCTAACTGCTAAAAAACACGGCCACTATTCTATTCTCATCCTGCTTGACCTCTCGGCTGCTTTTGACACTGTTGACCACCCTCTCCTTCTACAGACCCTCAACTCTCTGGTCTCGGTGACACTGCCACTTGCTTGGTTGACTCCTATTTATCCAACAGGTCCTTCTGTGTGTCCTTTGCTGGTAACTCCTCCTCTCATTGCCTCTATCTGTTGGTGTACTCAAGGCTCTGTCCTTGGTCCTCTGCTCTTTTCCATCTACACCTCCTCCCTGGGCAAAATCATCAACAGCTTTGGCTTTAATTACACCTCTACGCTGATGATACTCAGATCTACCTCTCTACCCCTGATCTCTCTCCCCCTGTCCTTTCAAAAGTCAGTGACTGTTTATCTGGCATCTCCTCCTGGATGGCCTCCCACCACCTAAAGATCAACATATCAAAGACTGAGCTCCTACTTATTCCTCCTCCAATGCCTCCCACCTCCTGACTTCTCTATCACGGTGGAGGGTATCACCATCTCCCCATCAAACCAAGTTCGCTGTCTTGGAGTTACACTTGACTCTGCTCTTTCCTTCATCCCCACATCAAGTCTCTTTCCTCCTCCTGCCGATACCAACCGCGTAATATTTCCAGAATTCGGCCATTTCTTACCGCTGTCACCACAAAACAACTCATACACGCCCTGGTAATCTCCCGACTCGACTATTGCAATAATCTCTTATCTGGCCTCCCTCTGTCCGCCTCTCCTACAATCCATCCTGAACGCCTCCGCCAGGCTAATTCACCTCACCCGCCGCTCTGTCTCTGCCGCTCCCCTCTGCGAGTCCCTTCACTGGCTCCCCATCCACTGCAGAATTAAGTTCAAAATCCTTATCCTTACCTACAAAACCCTCACTAACTCAGCGCCCCACTACCTGTCCTCACTAATCACCAAATACACCCCAGCCCGCTCCCTAAGGTCAAACAGTGACCTGCGCTAGCTTCTTCCCCGCATCACCTCTTCCCATGATAGACTGCAGGATTTCTCACGCGCAGCCCCACTCTCTGGAACGCTCTCCTCGTACTGTCAGACTTTCCCCTAACTTCTCTTCCTTCAAACGCTCCTTAAAACATCCTATTTAGGGAAGCCGACCACCCGACTCACTGACACAACCATCAATCACTCTCACCTTACAGTCCTCTCTCCTGTTTCCAACCCCACCTTCTAGATTGTGAGTTCCTACGGGAATAGGGCCCTCATTCTCCTCCTGTACTGTTTGTCAAATTGTTCAATGTATTGTAACCCTGTCTGTACTGTGCTTATTGTACAGCGCTGCGGAATATGCTGGCGCTTTATAAATAAAGAATAATAATAATAGAGAAGCCTATCGGCTCATTCCATGATTCCCCCACTGTGCATTTCTTGCTCCATCTCCCCCACTCAGCCCACATGCACCCCACTACTTCACATACCCTATTTACCATCACCTAGTGTGTCACCCCTCTTCTCTCAGATTGTAAACTCTTGAGCCAGGTCCTATCTCCTAATGTTCTGTGTGCAATGTGTTTTCTTATCATTCTGTCTCTCCCATTGTACAGCACTATGGAACTTGTTGGTGCTTTATAAGTGTATATATCAATGATAAATATCATGATATAACATAATGAATGTGGGTGGATTATGGGCAGCGGGGGGGGGGCAGCATTTCATCCTTCACTCCAGGCAGCACAATGTCTTGGGCCGGCCCTGTCCCTCATGCTAGCAATCTCAATGAACTCATTTCTTGGATAATTTATGTGATTAAAATAGATTATAGTAGCATTTTATTCAGTTACTAACCTAGTGGGAACTAGGAATCATACGTTACACGCACAGGTTATTGTGTCAAATTACAGGATTTCTTAAAGAGAACCTGCACTCAGATTCACTTACTTGGTGATGTCCCATAAGGGGTGGATATCGCATTACGCATGAAATATCTCATAAAGATCCCTTCAGTATCTCATCCCTCGCAGAGATGTCGCAGACTGCCGTTACCTATTTCCAGTGTGTGCCAGGCGCCCCATTCATGGGCATTGCTGGAAGAGGGCGCTGCACTGCTCGCATGATTGACCCTCAGCGGGCAGAGTCATGATTAAGGCCTTCTTGGCTGAAACTTTGCACGTTTTACCTACTGCGATGAGTCTGAAATTGTTTATTCTTCTTCCTCCCTGTTCGGCCCACTATTTGTATTACATTGTATGGTTTAGAATTGGCGGACCTCTGTGCCGGTGGTAGGCTTGTGCACCGATTTTTTTTTTCGGTTCGGTTCGATTTTTCGGATTTTTAAACTTTTCGATTCGGCTCGTTTCGACCGATTTCTGTTTCGATTCGGTTCGGCTCGACTCGTTTTTCGTGTACATTTTTTTTTCCGAATATCGACCATTTTTCGTATTTTCGTGTCACTTTGCTCGTTTTTTGTATCGACTTTTCGTAATTTCGGAAATTTTCGTTTTCCGGAATTGTACATGTTTTCGGAATATCGACCGTTTTTCGTATTTTCGTGTCACTTTGCTCGTTTTTTGTATCGACTTTTCGTAATTTCGGAAATTTTCGTTTTTTCGGAACGTCTGTTCTCCTCGTTTCAAAGCAATAAATTTCGATTTGACACATTTCAAATCCATTCGAAAATTCCGAAAATATTTCGTTTCGGCTCGGAAAACTTTTCGGATCTGCCATTTTCGGATCTAAAAATTTTCGGAAATTCGGCCGCATCCGAAAACACGAATCGGGAAATTTCGTGAAAATTCCGAAATTCCGATACCCGAAACGCACATCCCTAGCCGGTAGCATCATGTGACCCAACTGGCATTTGCAAAGCTCTTCCCATAGGAAATAGTGCCATCAGACGTCCGATGTGTGTTCTTTTTGGTGACAAACAGGAGTATACATGTATATACACACACTATGGGCACTATTACATTCTTAACGCTAGCGCTCAAATATGTAAGCGTTAAGTGACTTTACCGCATGCCCCCCATATTACATCCCTAATGCTTACGGGTGGGTTAAAAAATCCATTACCGCATCAGTGATTGCGCAAGCTTGCTCGAGCTTACTGCACTTTGCGCTCCCCATGTTTAGTATAGAGAGCACAATCAGTAATTAGCATTAGGATTAAAAAGCCCTAATGCTAATTACCGCACCGATGTGGTAACAAAAAGTTAACCACAGCTAGTAGCTGGTGCTAACTGATCCCGCGTCTCCAGAATCAGTTAGCACCAGCTTAACCCCCCCCCAAAACAAAATCAGATACTCACCTCTCATCCGGCAGCACGAACAGTGGCCCAATCCGTCGATTCTGGCTGCCGGGAGCAACAAATAATCCCCAGTCTCCCTCGGTCCGCGACCCTTCACGATCTCTCGAGAGTGCGATCACGCACGGCTCGCGGCCCGGCCAGGGCCAGATTTGCACCTCAGGAGCCTGTAGGCACAGAAATGCAGAGCGCCCCTACCCGACCAAAACAAAAAAGAAACATGCCAAAATTACTATTTAAATTTTTGTTTTGAGGCAAAAAAACTAAAAAAATACATTTTAAACTGAAACTCTTTTTCTCCGTGCTCAAATTAAAAGAGGAAGGTAGAGGAAGGGAGTATATTTGAAAGGAAACAAAGTAGCAAAACAAGAGGACATAGTCTTAGATTAGAGGGGCAAAGGTTTAAAAGTAACATCAGGAAGCATTATTTTACTGAGAGGGTGGTGGATACATGGAACAGCCTTCCAGTAGAAGTGGTAGAGGCCAAAACAGTAATTGAATTTAAGCAGGCATGGGATAGGCATAAGGCTATCCTAAACAAAAGATAAATCCAGGTAAAGTATCCATGTAATTGGGCAGACTAGATGGGCCGAAAGGTTCTTATCTGCCGACATTTTTCTATGTTTCTATGTTTCTAAGAGGCAGAATCTCTTGCCTTGAATTAGTAAGTGTCCTTGGCAAGACACCTAACGGTACATATTCGCCACCCAGGACATACTTGAAAACGAGAGAAATCTCAATGTATCCTTCCTGGTAAAATCCTTTCACAAAAAAAAAATGCAGTTACAAGTATTTATAAAGCGTCAACAAATTCCTTAGCGCAGCACAATGGGAGAAACCGAATAACAAATATACATATATGTTACACACACAGAACAGAAGGAGGGAGGACCCTGCTCGAGAGTTTACAATCTAAGAGGAGAGGGGTGACACATTAGGTGAGGATGAATAGGGTATTTGAAGTAGCGGGTTGCATGAGGACTGAATGGGAAGAGGAGCAGGAAATGACAGTGGGGGATTATGGAGTGAGCTGATAGGCTTCTCTATAGTAATGCGTTTTCAGAGACTTCTTGAAGGACTGGAGAGAAGGGTGAGTGATGTTGCGGGGGAGGGAGTTCCATAGAAAGGGTGCAGCTCAGGAGAAGTCCTGAAGGCAAAAGTTGGGGGGTGCGAGGAACTGATAGCATCAGATCATTGGCCAAGCAAAGTGGTTGGGATGGGATGTACCTGCTAATAAGGGAGGAAATGTAGTCACAGGTGCGGTTATGGAGAGCTTTGTATGTGAGCACCAGTATAATGAATTGGATTCTAAAGGAAACAGGGAGCCAGTGTAGAGATTGACAGAGACGTGAGGTGAGGTGTATGAGTCTGGTACAGTCGTTCATTACAGACTGCAGAGGCAGAATCTGGGATCTCTTAAGGCCAAAGAGAAGGAGGTTACAGTAGTCAAGGTGGGTGATAATAAGAGCTTGGATGAGCATTTTAGTAGAGTCTGGATTAAGAAAGGGACGGATGTGTGCAATGTTTTTTAGGTGGAAGTAGCAGGATTTAGTTAGAGTCAAAGAGGAGCCTGAGGCAGTAGAGCTTGAGAGGTAGAAGTAATGGTGGCACCATTCTCCTGAAGAGAAACTGGAGCAGGAATGGAGGTTTTAGAGGGAGGGAAGATAAATTCAGTTTCAGAGAGATTGAGCTTTGGGAAACAGGAAGTCATCCAGCCGAAGACAGCCGATAGGCAGGCTGTAACACAGTCCAACACCGCAGGAGAGAGATCGGGAGAGGAATGGTAGATTTGGGTGTCGTCAGCATAGAGATGATATTGGAATCCATAAGAAGAGATGAGGTTGTCCAAAGAGGCGGTACAGATCGAAAATAGTAGGGGACCCAGAACAGAGCCTTGAGGTACCCCAACTGAAAGAGGAACGTGTGGTGAAGAGACACCAGGGAAGGAGACACTGAAGGAGCGAAAAGAGAGACAGGAAGATGACCAGGAAAGAGTGTCACTGAGGCCAAGTTGATGCAGCGGAGGAGAGGATGATCACCAGTGTTGAATGCAAGAATAAGGAGGGAGAAGTGACCTTTGGTTTCAGCGGCAACTAAATCATTAGTCACCTTGGACAGAGCAGTCTCAGTAGATTGTTGGAAGCGAAAGCTAGACTGGTGCGAATCGAGTAGAGAGTTAGCAGCAAGAAAACTGGTGAGCTGGTTATAGACCAGACGTTCTAAGATTTTGGATGCAAAGGGGAGCAGAGAGATGGGACAGTAGTTCAAGAGGGAGGTAGGAATAAGAGATGGCTTTTTTTAGAATGGGGTGATCAAATCACGTTTGAATACAAAGGAGAATATTCCAGAGGAGAGGGAAAAGGAGAGGGTTAAAAATATGTGTCAAAGCAGGAACAGTAACTGGTAGGACAGGCTGAATAAGGTGTGAGGGGATAGGATCAAGTGGACAGGTGGTCGGGTAGGAGGACATAAGAAGTAAGGTTACATCCTCCTCCTCCGAGACTGTAGAAAAAGAAGACATAGTAGAAAGAGGGGGCAGGGAGTGAGGGAGTCAGTGGGGTAGAATGGTTAAAGGAGGAGGGCAGTGAATGCAGCAGCATTGTTCGTTTTATATGTAAAAGCATATATTGCCTCTGCTGTAGAACCGGAAAAAAATATATTGCATTTACTTTTTTCGTTTTTTTTTATTTTTACACATTACATGGTCATGTTTGGTATCATAGTAAAGACTAGACTCTGACCTTTCCAATGACATCCAATTCAGGGATGCAGGTTCCAAAGTTCCCCTGTCCCTCTTCAATACAGTGCCACAGTCTAGGTTTTGAATTAAACAATGCGTTGCTTCACCAGATACACACTTGCTTACAGTATGGTAAATGAGGTGAGTTAGTGCAGCATCACCGTTCACTTTATAATTGTAAACTGAATAAGAGTGCCGTGTTAGAAAAAAGAGAAAAATATTATTTTAAAAGATATTTTATGTTTACATAAATCTAACCTGGTCTGGGACGATAGCGTTGCGTTCTGGGGTAGTCTGCTGAATTAGTGCTTGCCCTGGAATATGGTGCGACAACGGGGGAGCTCAGGGGAAACCTGCAGGCTCAGGTTTTCCCCATTTCCGTTTTAGTGCCAACATTGTAATAGTGCCCTCTGTGTGTGAGAAGATGCAAAATAACATACAGGATAAACAATCTCAGACACGGAAATTCTACAGATCTCCTGTATGTCGATTTGATGCTACATATGCTTTTACTAACGAGTTTGGGAATTTCACCACGCAACATCAGCATCCAAACAGAGAAGCGATAAACACAGAACGTATCCAGGTCCCCCCTCGTTTACTATCATTAAGCTGGTCGATCAGGTAAGCTCGGTGATGTATGGAGACTCAACGCCTCTTACAGCTACGTGCATTAGCCCTCTCCTGTAATTTATCTGTCAGCATTTCAATGGGTAATATATAGCGGCTGCCATCAGGGAAAAGGTTAATGGATAGAAGATTGTGCCAGATTTAGGACGGATAATGCAGAGCAAACAAATGTACTTGGTATGAATCCAGATGTCTGTCCGTGGTTGAGGACCTCAACATCATGACGTTTTGAAGGAAATATTTTTAACTGGATTTATTTTGAGTGTCTGAACGGCCGGCTCTGTGCATCCTGGCCATGAAAATCAAACGGTGTTACCACTACCAATGGGGCAGAACCAGGGCCGGCCCAAGACATTGTGCTGCCTGGAGCCGAAGGATGAAATGCTGCCCCCTCCCAAAAAACAAAAAAACACGCAGTGTGTATGAGCGTATCACAGTGCAGCAATAAAATTCAAACACTCATACACACCGTACATTAGAATTTTAATGCTGTGGAGCTCTGTGATACAGTAATGTGAGGTGTGTATAACTGAGCCCAGCGTCACATACCCAGCAGTGCCCAGCATCACATACCCAGCAGTGCCCAGCGTCACATGCCCAGCTTCACATGCCCAGCAGAGCCCAGCGTCACATACCCAGCAGTGCCCAGCGTCACATACCCCGCAGTGCCCAGCATCACATACCCAGCAGTGCCCAGCGTCACATACCCAGCAGTGCCCAGCTTCACATGCCCAGCAGAGCCCAGCATCATATACCCAGCAGTGCCCAGCGTCACATACCCAGCAGTGCCAAGCGTCACATACCCAGCAGTGCCCAGCATCACATACCCAGCAGTGCCCAGCTTCACATGCCCAGCAGTGCCCAGCGTCACATACCCAGCAGTGCCCAGCTTCACATGCCCAGCAGAGCCCAGCGTCACATACACAGCAGTGCCCAGCATCACATACACAGCAGTGCCCAGCATCACATACCCAGCAGTGCCCAGCGTCACATACCCAGCAGTGCCAAGCGTCACATACCCAGCAGTGCCAGCATCACATACCCAGCAGTGCCCAGCGTCACATGCCCAGCTTCACATGCCCAGCAGAGCCCAGCGTCACATACCCAGCAGTGCCCAGCGTCACATACCCCGCAGTGCCCAGCATCACATACCCAGCAGTGCCCAGCGTCACATACCCAGCAGTGCCCAGCTTCACATGCCCAGCAGAGCCCAGCATCATATACCCAGCAGTGCCAGCGTCACATACCCAGCAGTGCCAAGCGTCACATACCCAGCAGTGCCCAGCATCACATACCCAGCAGTGCCCAGCTTCACATGCCCAGCAGTGCCCAGCGTCACATACCCAGCAGTGCCCAGCTTCACATGCCCAGCAGAGCCCAGCGTCACATACACAGCAGTGCCCAGCATCACATACACAGCAGTGCCCAGCATCACATACCCAGCAGTGCCCAGCGTCACATACCCAGCAGTGCCAAGCGTCACATACCCAGCAGTGCCCAGCATCACATACCCAGCAGTGCCCAGCTTCACATGCCCAGCAGTGCCCAGCGTCACATACCCAGCAGTGCCCAGCTTCACATGCCCAGCAGAGCCCAGCATCACATACCCAGCAGTGCCCAGCATCACATACACAGCAGTGCCCAGCGTCACATACCCAGCAGTGCCAAGCGTCACATACCCAGCAGTGCCCAGCATCACATACCCAGCAGTGCCCAGCTTCACATGCCCAGCAGTGCCCAGCGTCACATACCCAGCAGTGCCCAGCTTCACATGCCCAGCAGAGCCCAGCGTCACATACCCAGCAGTGCCCAGCATCACATACACAGCAGTGCCCAGCATCACATACCCAGCAGTGCCCAGCGTCACATACCCAGGTTCACTCATGGATATATTTGCCCCCAGGCTCACTCATGGATATATTTTTTACCCCAGGCTCACTCATGGATATATTTGCCCCAGGCTCACTCATGGATATATTTGCCCCAGGCTCACTCATGGATATATTTGCCCCAGGCTCACCTCTGCCACAGGCCCAGGCTCCGAGGGGCGGATCGTGTGGCCACCGCGTTCGTTCCTTCAACGAGCGGCAGCCTGCATGAGTATCTGTTGCTCGCCTGGGATCCACCCCTCCAGCCTGCCGCGATCTCGCAAGATCGCGGAGTTCACGTGATCTCGATCACGGCAGGCTGGAGGATGGATCTCAGGCGAGCGGCAGATACTCATGCAGACTGCCGCTAGTTGAAGGAACGAACGCGGCGGCCGCACGATCTGCCTGCCGCCGATAAAAAAATTGTGCAACGCAGCAGCGGCGCCAGTGGCTGAAATTTGATGCCCCTGAATTTCTGCCGCCTGGCGCAGCTGCTCCGCTCTGCACCATTGTCGGGCCGGCCCTGGGCAGAACCAGTATAGCATCCCAACGGGAAGGGGGGGCAGAAGGGCGACTGCCTTGAGTGACAGATCAGGAGGGTTGGCAGAATCAATGAACCCGCTACTTCATGTTGTCTCCATCTTGCTATCCATCACATATACCATTCAACGCTAAGGGAGGAATATTTATATGAGATATTTCCAGTGGATAGCAGGTGATGCCACTGCAAGGCTCCATCTTGCTGTGATCACTTGTCGCACCATGCATATATGGTGAGGCCGCTCTGCCTGCATGACAACGTCATGTTATTGCTGATGGGCATTTCGGTTACGGGCACCAACATATTATCTGTGGTGTGCTGGCCTTTTCACTCCAAATGGTAAAAAGGCGCGGTATGCTCCAGGTCAAATGGCGAAGCTGCATATAGACCATAGGAAGGGGAAACTAGACATGTGCGCAGCACAAAATTTCGTTTTGAACTAATGGATTAGTCCTAAAATGCATTTTATTTAGTTGCTAAAGAAATTTGTTTTCAGTTCTTTAGTATGAAAACTAATTTCATTCATCCGAAAACCAGTGGATACAATTACTATTGTAGTGGCTCCTCAGAGGGCTGAGATCGCTGCTTGTTACAGTATCTCTCACTCTCAGCACAATGTGTCAAGCAAAGCTGTTACAGTAACTGACTGCTGCTCCTCACAGCGCTCAGAGTTTCAGTAAAACTAGTAAATAATATTTTTATATAAAAGGTTAGAACAATATTATTTCCTTGTTTTACTGAAACTCTGAGTGCTGTGATGAGCAGCAGTCAGTTACTGTAACAGCTGAGCCTGATTTATCGTACTGAGAGATATTGTAAGAAGCATCTGATCTCAGCACTCACAGCCACTGGATTTAAAGGGCTCCTCTCTGTATAATGTATAGAACATCCTCCTGCATTAATTAATACCCCTCTCTGTATAATGTATACAACATCCACCTGCATTAATTAATACCCCTCTCTGTATAATGTATAGAACATCCTCCTGAATTAATTAATGTCCCTCTCTGTATAGAACATCCTCCTCACTTTATATCTTTCTCTGTATAATGTATAGAACATCCTCCTGCATTAATTAATGCCCCTCTCTGTATAGAACATCCTACTGCATTGGCACGTGGAGGGTGCAGAACTTCGGAATGCAATGCTTATCCAGCACAGGAGAGGGAACTTTTACTTAAACTTTGTATCACTGTGGGGGAGACAGACAGGATTATAAAAGCAGGGGAGAGGGAAAATATTAACGTAAATCGGTCTGAAAGCTCAGAGAAGAGATGACTGGTGCAAATTTATTTTTATAATAAAATAAAACCCTTTAAATCCAGGGAAAACATTCAAATAAATCACACTGAAGGCTCATAATGACCAGAGTAACTGTGAGAGCTGGATACTAAATGTATCAGATGTAAAAAACCCTTTATAACAAGCTGCACTGGGAGAGGAGAGGGACTTTATATAAAATGTGTATTATAGATGAGGAAAGGGGGATAGTGCTCCTGGATAATATAAAATGTATCAGACCTAAGCCCCTATTATGCAGAGTGGGAGGGGAGATAACAAACATTTTATAAAGTCCCTCTCTTCTCCCAGCGCTGCTTATTTTAAAGGGGTTTTTACTATCCAGCCCTCCTCTGTCATTAGCTTTCAGTGTGATATATTTGAATGTTTTCCTTCTCCAGCTGCTTTTATCATCTTGTCTGTCTCATAGACATGCAAGGGTTAAGTAAAGGTTTCCTCTCCTGTGCTGGCTGTCTTTGCTGCGAGTGAGTATTCTGGAGCTCTATCACTGTCAGATTTTCGGGTAGGGGTTGGGAAGGATTACGCATAGAAACCTTTTCTGTAGCTTTGCGATGTTGCGCTCTTAATTGCTGGTCTCCTTCACTCATCAATGTAATATCACAAAAAGGACTGAAACTAAAATGTAGTGCATTTTATTTTAGTTTCTTTCGTTTTTTCTACTGAGCAGTTTTGTATCTCTTGACTCATACGAAAACTAAATTATCCCAAAATTCGGACTAAATCGTTTTAGTACTAAAACGAATGCACATGTCTAGGGGAAACACAGATTGGTTACAAGCAAGACCTACAGGGCAAATTGTAATGAAGATACTCAAGAAATTGGGGTTATTTTCAGGAGTGCCATCAGAAATCTTGAGGCCCCTTACTGAAGCACTGGTCAGGGCCCAGTCTCCCGTAGCTGCCCATTCAAGTAAAGTTGTTTAAAATAATTAAATTTGCCTCCTTTCTTGCTCGTACCAGGAGTGGGCTAAATGTGTGATAGTCCAGCAGGGGCTGGTGGTCTGGCAGTTGAGCCATCTCTCTAAAACCCCTATGTGGTGCAGACCATACGAATGGACCACTGAGGGAGTGAAGTGCTTTGATGGAACCTATATGCCCCATGGCCAACCAGGAAATTTCTTAGTATCTGAGTTTGTCTCTCTTGGGTGGCATGCAGGGACCCTTAGACTCGAAACACTTAGACAAGTTGCCAATGGATTTGGCAACAGCCAGGACCCCCTGGAGCCACAGGGTCTCTTATTGTGCCATGGGCTGTCACCCCCCCTGATGGCGCCCCTGGTCATTTTATAATAATGTTTCTACCACTGACGCTATGTAAAGGTTTTATCTACATATATTTTTATTATTAAGATTTTCCTATTAAGCAGATAAAACTGCACATCAACCTATAGATTTCAAGGCAAACAATGGGCAACACCAGTAATTTCACAGTGGGTAACTGTGACGGGGGGGGGGCTAAAATACAAAGACTGCAACATTTCAGTTCTAGGCCTTGGTGATGCGATCTTTGTATTTTATCCCCCCTCCGGGGCTGTCCATTAATAAAAAGCTTTCCTGCTGTGAAATTCCTGGTGTTCCCCATTGTTTGCTTTGACTGGTGAATGGGACACTGGGGATCCTTTTAATGGAGCACCCAGGAGCTAACCTGACTATGTGGGGCTCTCTCTCCGCAGTATCCGTCATTTTATGTGATACTATTGATTTCAGTGATTCTGGATCTACAGCGCGTGTTATTTTTAATAATGCAAGTCAAGGAAACAGGCCCAATTCTTGACAATCACAACCAACCCATAGCTTCATCCGTCTAATCCCCAACCAGGGACCAGTCAATTTTGCACCTGTTGCAATGCGTCAACATGTGTTGGTGGGTTGGCTTTAGAGCTAATGTAGAATCAAAAGAAATAGCCCGTGATGTCACTGAACTATCACTGAAACAGAATAATAGACTTTTCATTGCACACACAGAGTAATAAATACAGCCCTGAACTGTCGAAACAATGTATCACAACGTGTTCTAACAAAATCTATCAGTGTTCTGCAGTTTGCTGTGAAGTCTATCGCCTTCTGAGCAAATGATTGCCCTTTAATGACGGCTAGCCTTGGCACTCCAGTTTCTGGACTACGTGTTCCTTAACCCTGGTTGAGCATCACAGAACATGCAGTTTCTAGACATACGACGTGCCAGTATGGCCATCGAAGGTCTATCAGGGTTATTCAAAGAGCACCGAAATTCCACCGCAATTTTGGCGCTCTTTCGTTCGGGTGTTTTGCATGGGGCAGAGGCACCACAGGTTTTCAAAAGCAAAACAGTAGGATTAAGGTTGGATGGGGCAAAGTCCCACCCCATCTTCTCCAGGTCCATGTAGTCCTTAATATAGCATTGGAAGAACATACCCGGTCAGACTCGTTATAAAGCAGAGAAGCAGCTCTGGCAGTTAATGAGTTAATATCCTAAATATCCTTTTGGGAAGCAGATTTCTGAGATGCCTTAAAAGCTCAGACTTGCCACAACGATGACCTCAAAGCACTCAGTAGGTCTAGCGAACAACAATGCAGTTGAGATTTAGTTACCTGGCTGTCGTGCACATTGTGGAGATGGAAGCCTCCTTATCTTTCAAGCCCGTGTTGTCTTCATATATTATTCATACCCACAGGAATCTCATCAGCTTCCAACCGAGGGCTGGCGATGCCAGGCCTGCTAACCCTATCCTTGCTAGTGTTTTAAAACCTGACTGTTTCACATTAAAATATGCAAATGTTGTCGACAAATCCTACACGTTTTCCTGGAGATATGCCCATACAAGTGCTAGGTGTCCAGGGAAACCACAATGGATCAGGAAAGTCCTACTTGGAAATCCGTACCTATCCTGCAAAATGACCAGCTTAGCGGATAAACCATATAGCGTGACAAAGAAAGATACAGCGGTGCCTCTGGGAGTAAAAAATATAAGCAATATATGGAAACATAGAATACGTCGTCAGATAAGAACCTTTTGGCCCGTCTAGTCTTCTCAATTCTATGGATACTTTCCCTGGATTTATCTTTTATTTTATTTATGCCTATCCCATGCCTGCTTAACCCCTTAGTGACCGGGCGGTTTTACACGAATCCGTCCGTTCGTGACCGCTGCTGTTTTTACGTTTCTGCGCTCTTAGTGTTTACGTCAAATTTTCCTCTTACTCGTTTTTGTAACCCACACATATTTTACACTGTTTTTCTCGTCACTAAATGGACTTTATAAAGATACCATTTTTTTCATCATTTCATATAATTTACTATAAAAAATATTGTGAAATATGACACAAAAATTGAAAAAACACCACTTTTTCGAACTTTGACCCCCAAAATTTCTTATGTATCAACAACCGTCAAAAAAAATTAATTCTTTAGTAGTTTCTAAATTTAGTACTGAGTTTAGCAATACCCAATGTTTACATATTCCTCGCTTTTTTCCTTATTTTATGCAACAATAAGTGCAAGTAGCACTTTGCCATTTCCAAAGAGTTTATTTTCAAAACTAGTGATAGTGACATTGTAACACTGATATCTGTCACTAATTCCTGAATAACCCTCCACATATACATATTTTTTTAAAGTACACAAATCAAGGTATTAAACTTGGGGTATTTTGACTCTTTCCATGCAAACCATTTTACCACAAATCTATGCCAAAGTTTGAGAAAAAAAAAAATTTGGTGATTTATTTTTTTTGAACGCAATTTAAGAATACATGTGCTGTGAACTTTAAGGTTTACTGCCAAAAAGCACCCCAAAATATGTTCAGCAACATCTTCTGAGTAAATTGATACCACCCAAGTATAGGTATGTCGGGTCATTTGGGGGCTAAAAGGCCTTATTTGGGGGGTGCGCATTTCAGTTTTCCAGCTTGGAATTTTCACATTTCGTCATCATGCACCCATGTCCTATTTGGGACATTTTTGAAGCCGGCCAAAGTAATTTACCCCCATCAAACCATATATTTTTAGAAAGGGCACACCCTGGGGTGCTTCAAAGAGTTGTATTTTAACACTTTCCATGCACTAGCTCTATGTCAAACTTTCAGGTAGTCACTTTTTGTGTTATTTTTTTACACACATTGTACTTTAGGCATGAATTGTCAAATCCAGTTATAGGTTACTGCCAAAAAACACCCCAAAATATGTTCAGCAACATCTTCTGAGTAAATTGATACCACCCATGTATAGGTATGTCGGGTCATTTGGGGGCTAATAGGCCTTATTTGGGGGGTGCGCATTTCAGTTTTCCAACTTGGAATTTTCACATTTCGTCATCATGCACCCATGTCCTATTTGGGACATTTTTGAAGCCGGCCAAAGTAATTTACCCCCATCAAACCATATATTTTTAGAAAGGGCACACCCTGGGGTGCTTCAAAGAGTTGTATTTTAACACTTTCCATGCACTAGCTCTATGTCAAACTTTCAGGTAGTCACTTTTTGTGTTATTTTTTCACACACATTGTACTTTAGGCATGAATTGTCAAATCCAGTTATGGGTTACTGCCAAAAAACACCCCAAAATATGTTCAGCAACATCTTCTGAGTAAATTGATACCACCCATGTATAGGTATGTCGGGTCATTTGGGGGCTAATAGGCCTTATTTGGGGGGTGCGCATTTCAGTTTTCCAACTTGGAATTTTCACATTTCGTCATCATGCACCCATGTCCTATTTGGGACATTTTTGAAGCCGGCCAAAGTAATTTACCCCCATCAAACCATATATTTTTAGAAAGGGCACACCCTAGGGTGCTTCAAAGAGTTGTATTTTAACACTTTCCATGCACTAGCTCTATGTCAAACTTTCAGGTAGTCACTTTTTGTGTTATTTTTTCACACACATTGTACTTTAGGCATGAATTGTCAAATCCAGTTATGGGTTACTGCCAAAAAAACACCTCAAAATATGTTCAGCAACATCTTCTGAGTAAATTGATACCACCCATGTATAGGTATGTCGGGTCATTTGGGGGCTAATAGGCTTATTTGGGGGGTGCGCATTTCAGTTTTCCAACTTGGAATTTTCACATTTCGTCATCATGCACCCATGTCCTATTTGGGACATTTTTGAAGCCGGCCAAAGTAATTTACCCCCATCAAACCATATATTTTTAGAAAGGGCACGCCCTAGGGTGCTTCAAAGAGTTGTATTTTAACACTTTCCATGCACTAGCTCTATGTCAAACTTTCAGGTAGTCACTTTTTGTGTTATTTTTTCACACACATTGTACTTTAGGCATGAATTGTCAAATCCAGTTATGGGTTACTGCCAAAAAACACCCCAAAATATGTTCAGCAACATCTTCTGAGTAAATTGATACCACCCATGTATAGGTATGTCGGGTCATTTGGGGGCTAATAGGCCTTATTTGGGGGGTGCGCATTTCAGTTTTCCAACTTGGAATTTTCACATTTCGTCATCATGCACCCATGTCCTATTTGGGACATTTTTGAAGCCGGCCAAAGTAATTTACCCCCATCAAACCATATATTTTTAGAAAGGGCACACCCTAGGGTGCTTCAAAGAGTTGTATCTTAACACTTTCCATGCACTAGCTCTATGTCAAACTTTCAGGTAGTCACTTTTTGTGTTATTTTTTCACACACACATTGTACTTTAGGCATGAATTGTCAAATCCAGTTATGGGTTACTGCCAAAAAACACCCCAAAATATGTTCAGCAACATCTTCTGAGTAAATTGATACCACCCATATATAGATTTGTTCTGTTGTTTTTGGGGTGCTACGCCAATCTTTGACATGTGCTTGTCAATTTTCTAATTTGACATACAGTATCTTCTTTGCTTATCTTCTTTTTAGGGGCCTTTTTACATACCCCAGTTTTATGAACGTGCATATATTGGTAAGCTAACACCCCAAAGTATTGTAAATGGAGTGTTTTTATGCTATGGATGCATCCGTTTGCTCCAAACAAATTGGATACAGTTTGGTGGTCATTTTTCATTTTCACACCCACATCAGTTTTGGACTGTGATTTAGGAGACACTGTTGTTTGTTACTGCATGAAAACTCTCCAGGTTGTTTTCTGCAAGGTCTCCTGAGTACACCCATGCCCCCCATGCATAGGTTTGCCAGGATTTTGGGAAGGTTCAAATACAATTTTTATGACTTTGTCATTGGAGTTGAAATTGAGATTATTTCTTCAACTAGGCCTATCTTTGGTTTTGGGTCTACCGCATACCCCAGTTTGAATTATTGCCAGAAAATTGTTTATATTTGTTATGTTGGCACCCCAAGGTATTGCATATGGAGTGCTTTGATGCCATGGATGCAACGGTTTTAGCCCAAAACATTTGAGAAGGTGTGTGGTGTAATTTTTCAATTTTCAGATTTTTACGCCCACAGTAGTTTTGGACTGTGATTTAGGAGACACTGTTGTTTGTTACTGCATGAAAACTCTCCAGGTTGTTTTCTGCAAGATCTCCTGAGTACACCCATGCCCCCCATGCATAGGTTTGCCAGGATTTTGGGAAGGTTCAAATACAATTTTTATGAGTTTGTCATTAGAGTTGAAATTGAGATTATTTCTTCAGCTAGGCCTATCTTTGGTTTTGGGTCTACCGCATACCCCAGTTTGAATTATTGCCAGAAAATTGTTTATATTTGTTATGTTGACACCCCAAGGTATTGCATATGGAGTGCTTTGATGACATGGATGCAACGGTTTTAGCCCAAAACATTTGAGAAGGTGTGTGGTGTAATTTTTCAATTTTCAGATTTTTACGCCCACAGTAGTTTTGGACTGTGATTTAGGAGACACTGTTGTTTGTTACTGCATGAAAACTCTCCAGGTTGTTTTCTGCACGATCTCCTGAGTACACCCATGCCCCCCATGCATAGGTTTGCCAGGATTTTGGGAAGGTTCAAATACAATTTTTATGACTTTGTCATTGGAGTTGAAATTGAGATTATTTCTTCAGCTAGGCCTATCTTTGGTTTTGGGTCTACCGCATACCCCAGTTTGAATTATTGCCAGAAAATTGTTTATATTTGTTATGTTGACAGCCAAGGTATTGCATATGGAGTGCTTTGATGCCATGGATGCAACGGTTTTAGCCCAAAACATTTGAGAAGGTGTGTGGTGTAATTTTTCAATTTTCGATTTTTACGCCCACAGTAGTTTTGGACTGTGATTTAGGAGACACTGTTGTTTGTTACTGCATGAAAACTCTCCAGGTTGTTTTCTGCAAGATCTCCTGAGTACACCCATGCCCCCCATGCATAGGTTTGCCAGGATTTTGGAAGGTTCAAATACAATTTTTATGACTTTGTCATTGGAGTTGAAATTGAGATTATTTCTTCAGCTAGGCCTATCTTTGGTTTTGGGTCTACCGCATACCCCAGTTTGAATTATTGCCAGAAAATTGTTTATATTTGTTATGTTGGCACCCCAAGGTATTGCATATGGAGTGCTTTGATGCCATGGATGCAACGGTTTTAGCCCAAAACATTTGAGAAGGTGTGTGGTGTAATTTTTCAATTTTCAGATTTTTACGCCCACAGTAGTTTTGGACTGTGATTTAGGAGACACTGTTGTTTGTTACTGCATGAAAACTCTCCAGGTTGTTTTCTGCAAGATCTCCTGAGTACACCCATGCCCCCCATGCATAGGTTTGCCAGGATTTTGGGAAGGTTCAAATACAATTTTTATGAGTTTGTCATTAGAGTTGAAATTGAGATTATTTCTTCAGCTAGGCCTATCTTTGGTTTTGGGTCTACCGCATACCCCAGTTTGAATTATTGCCAGAAAATTGTTTATATTTGTTATGTTGACACCCCAAGGTATTGCATATGGAGTGCTTTGATGACATGGATGCAACGGTTTTAGCCCAAAACATTTGAGAAGGTGTGTGGTGTAATTTTTCAATTTTCAGATTTTTACGCCCACAGTAGTTTTGGACTGTGATTTAGGAGACACTGTTGTTTGTTACTGCATGAAAACTCTCCAGGTTGTTTTCTGCACGATCTCCTGAGTACACCCATGCCCCCCATGCATAGGTTTGCCAGGATTTTGGGAAGGTTCAAATACAATTTTTATGACTTTGTCATTGGAGTTGAAATTGAGATTATTTCTTCAGCTAGGCCTATCTTTGGTTTTGGGTCTACCGCATACCCCAGTTTGAATTATTGCCAGAAAATTGTTTATATTTGTTATGTTGACAGCCCAAGGTATTGCATATGGAGTGCTTTGATGCCATGGATGCAACGGTTTTAGCCCAAAACATTTGAGAAGGTGTGTGGTGTAATTTTTCAATTTTCGATTTTTACGCCCACAGTAGTTTTGGACTGTGATTTAGGAGACACTGTTGTTTGTTACTGCATGAAAACTCTCCAGGTTGTTTTCTGCAAGATCTCCTGAGTACACCATGCCCCCCATGCATAGGTTTGCCAGGATTTTGGGAAGGTTCAAATACAATTTTTATGACTTTGTCATTGGAGTTGAAATTGAGATTATTTCTTCAGCTAGGCCTATCTTTGGTTTTGGGTCTACCGCATACCCCAGTTTGAATTATTGCCAGAAAATTGTTTATATTTGTTATGTTGACACCCCAAGGTATTGCATATGGAGTGCTTTGATGCCATGGATGCAACGGTTTTAGCCCAAAACATTTGAGAAGGTGTGTGGTGTAATTTTTCAATTTTCAGATTTTTACGCCCACAGTAGTTTTGGACTGTGATTTAGGAGACACTGTTGTTGTTACTGCATGAAAACTCTCCAGGTTGTTTTCTGCAAGATCTCCTGAGTACACCCATGCCCCCCATGCATAGGTGTGCAAAGATTTTGGCAAAATACAGCACCAATTGTAGAACATAAAAATGTACGAATAAAATGTAAAAGTCTGGTGCCTGTCAAACTGGGGATGCTCTCTAGGGGGGCACAGGCTGTTGTCACTGAAGTGCATGAAACGCAAAATGTTTTCATACCTTCTACGTGACATTGATTGGGGTAAATGGGGGTAGAGCAGATGGGGCTACTGCTCCAGTAGGAGCGAATTGAGGACTTCTTTATGATGCCCTCAGCATAGTAAGTGCCCAGAATTTCAGAAATTCTGGCACATCTAGCGGGGTCCATTGCTGCCTTGCCAAGTAGGAGTCTGGCTTCGCAGCACAATGCTGATGGGCATACAGATTTGATTGGGCCACGATGTGGCCCAACAAATCATCCCCCATAAACACCTGCAAAAACTGTGTGGCGGTAAATCCTGCAACATCAATATTGATGCCAGGATTTGCCGTGAAAGGAGGGATATCTGGCCTCTGGCGATGAGGCACTACCCACTCCTCAGCTGGAGCTGTGCGTCTCCTGCTGGCAGGTGGTGACCCAGGATCTGCATCAGAAACATCACTAGATACATCAGCCAGCGTAGATAATGTATCTAGCGACGTCTCTGAGCAGTTAGCGGGGTCGAAATGAGGGTCTGAGTCTGACGCAGATGCCTCAGATTCTGACGCCAGGATGGCATATGCCTCCTCGGCGCTGTACACCCTCTCAGACATTATATATAATAGATTATAAATTTTATAATTATTATATATATATAAGCGGATTGTTGGTTCTTAGAAGAACCGTTGGGTTTCACAAGAAAATACAAATAAACACCTAAATCTCTCTAAATCCCTCTAAACCTGCCTCAATTCTTCTAAATCTCCCTAAAATCTCTCTAAATCTGCCTCAATTTTTCTAATCTCACTAAATCTCACTAAAATCTCTAACCTGTCAAATCTGATCTCTCTCTCTCGCTCACCAAAACACAAGTGAGGAGAGGGAGGGAGAATCACAGAGGTCAGAGCCAATATTTACAAAATATTGACCTGACCTGACAAATTAGAAATTTTATTTTGATTTTTTCTAACTTCTGATTGGATGTTGCTAGCCTGCCTCTCTGAGGCAGGCTAGGAACATCCCACTCAGCCCCAAGATGACCCTGCCCTTAGAACCCTAACCCTAGCCCTAGCCCTAGCCCTAACCCTACCCCTAACCCTACCCCTACCCCTAACCCTACCCCTAACCCTAACCCTACCCCTAACCCTACCCCTAACCCTACCCCTAACCCTAACCCTACCCCTAACCCTACCCCTAACCCTACCCCTACCCCTAACCCTACCCCTAACCCTAACCCTACCCCTAACCCTACCCCTACCCCTAACCCTAACCCTAACCCTAACCCTAACCCTACCCCTAACCCTACCCCTAACCCTAACCCTAACCCTACCCCTAACCCTAACCCTAACCCTAACCCTACCCCTAACCGTCAGTTTATTTTTATTTTTATTTTACTTTTTTTTACACTTTTTTTTACACTTTTTTTTACTCTGCTGGGTGCCTTGATCCCTCGAGGCACCCAGCAGAGCACCTGATCACTGATGTGATCGTTTTTGTACTGAGTGCCACGATACCTCGTGGCACTCAGTACTTCCGGCCGCTACCGGAAGTGATCGCTCGGGGGAGCGATCACGGACGGACCGGCGGCAGGTAAGCATATTGCAAGGATGCCTCGATGTCGAGGCATCCTTGTAATATACTCAGAGCAGCTGGAAGCGATACCGATCGCTTCCAGCGCTCTCTAGAAGTGCCGGGCACCTCTCCGGTGAAACCGGATGTTGATCGCTCCCGGGGAGCGATCACATGGTGCCCCGGCACTTCTAACCGCCATTGCACGGCTGCCTGGACTCCCAGGCAGCCTGCAATGGCGTTTGAGCTGCTGGAAGCGATCCGATCGCTTCCAGCGCTCAAAAAACGGCAGGACGTACCATGTACGTCAGCGGGTCTAAGAGAGACCCGCTGCAATGACATACATGGTACGTCCTCGGTCCTTAAGGGGTTAAACTCAATCACTGTTTTAGCCTCTACCGCTTCTACTGGAAGGCTGCTCCATGTATCCACCACCCTCTGAGTAAAATAATACAAACCGATGTTACATTTAAACCTTTGCCCCTCTAATCTAAGACTATCAGGTTTATTCAAAGAGAATCGAAAGGTCACTGCACGTTTGGTGACTTTTCGTTCTCTTCAATTCGGTGCAAATCGGCTTTCCCATTTCGGCCACCCTGGGTTGTATTCAGCAAACACCATAGGGCTGTCGAAGTGCAGGGAAAAGCTGCCGAAAACCCACCGAAAACCTGGCGAAAACCTGGCGAATGCATGCCGAAAACCCGTAAAAACATCTGGATTAAGACGTCGGAAAAACCCGAGCAGGAGACGATCACACGCAGCGAAGCCGCCGGAAAAAGCCGACACTGCAGACGAAGGCAGTGAATAAATTAGGAAAACAGTTTGCTTGAATGATTGAAAAGTGAAACACTGTTTGCAAAGAAACTACTGAGCGAAAAAGTCTAAAATTTACTTATAAAATCCAATGAATGATAATAAAAAGGTGTGTTACAGAAAAAATAAGTAAAGTTAAAAAAAAAAAGAAAAAAATCGGACTTTTTAAAAAAAAGAAAAATCTATAAATAAAGAGACTCTTTAATGCAGAATTTTATAATGAACGGTTTATTCGATATTTAATTAAAACGGGAATATTTTTAACATTGAAGCCTATGGGATTCTCCTGAATAAATCTGCCACAGGAAACCACCGAATGGCAGGGCATTTCGGGAACCTTTCGATGCTGGTTTGTGTTCTCTGAATAGCCGAAGCAGTGCTTTTTCATTGGGATTTCACTGCCCTCGAACAGGCACCGAACAGGCACCGAATGTGCAGGCAATTCGCAAGATTTTGGCATATTGCCTGCTCTCTGAATAGCCAAATGGCCAAGAAAGGTAACCGAACTCTGATTTTCAGCGTTCGGTTACCTTTTTCCAGCCATTCAGATCTCTTTGAATAACCCTGTATTGGGGGTTATTCAAAGAGTACTGAAATGTCAGTGACATTTCAGTGCTCACTCGTTCTCCGCACTTCCCCGCACTTCCCCGTACTTCGGGGAATCAAAGTCCCCAGAGTGCAGGGAAAACTGGCTGCAAACCCGCCACAAACCCGTCGAACACCCGCCGAGAACCCATCGAAAACCCGCTGGAACCGCCGCTACAAAAAACTAGGAAAACGTTTGAAAAAGTCAAAGAGCTGCCGAACACAGTGCAGACCAGCCGCCGGAAAAAGCCGACAAGCTGACGAACGGGGTAAACAAAAAATCAAAAAAACAATACGCTTGAAAATGTCAAAATTTAAACCCGAGCAGCCGCTGATCAGAGTGCAGTGCAGCCGCTGGAAAAAGCCGACACCGCAGATGTACGGAGTGAAAAAAAAAACCAGTAAGCTTGAATGTTTAAAAAGTGAAACGCTCTTCGCAAAAAACCTTCGGAATGAAAATGTCTGGCATTTACAAATAAGGTCCTATGAATGATAATAAAAAGGTCTGTTACACATAAAAGAAAAACCGCTTTTAAAAACAAGACTGAAAATAAATTTGCCTAAAAGATCCTAAAAAAATCTATAAATAAAGAGACTTTATTATTAAACGCTTCTAAAAAAAGGAAGAAAAAATTTTGCCGAAAAGATCCTAAAAAAAAGAAAAAAGAGACTTTTTACTGCAGATTAAAATAATAAACGGGTTATTAGATATTGGTTAAAAACGGGAATATTTTTAACATTGAAGCCTATGGGATTCGCCTGAATAAACCTGCCAAGTGAAACCACCGAACAGCAGGGCATTTTGGCATCTTTTCACTGCTGTTCGGTGTTCCCTGGATAGATTAACCATTGCTTCTCTATGGGGATTTCACTGCCTTCGAACAGGTACCGTACATACTGGCAGTTCGCCAAAATTTGGCGAACTGCCTGCTCTCTGAATAGCCGAATGGCCCCGAAATGTCACCGTACGGGGAAATTCCCTGTTCCGTGACATTTCGGGACTAGATCAGCTCTCTCTGAATAACTCTGTATGACCTTTTGCTTTGCTACTTTGTTTCCTTTTAAATATACTCCCTTCCTCTACCTTGTTGATTCTCTTTAGGTATCTAAATGTTTCTATCATATCTCCTCTGTCTTTATTGTGAAGCACAGTGCTGCAGAAACTGTTGGTGCTATATAAATGTAGAAAATAATAACTATAAGAGTCATTTCCAAAGCTCTACAAGAAATGTTACATAAAAATATATTAAGCTTAGCTCTCGAGGCTTGGATGTATATTTCAGATGGCTTTATGGCTCACAGGCATCATCTCTATTCAAAAATCTAAATCAGGAATATAAAAACAATTCCTATTAACATATTTGGGTTCAGGCAAGCGTATCCTTTAATTATGGATGGCAATGAACAACTGTTAAAGAGATTAGGCTTAATTATCTTTAAATAATGTGCAGGGTCTCAGACTACTGGAGGTTTTTATGTTGTATTACTACACGCAATATATATATATACATATAATATTCATAAAATATGAAAATATAATATATAAATATCATGATATTTATATAATATATAATAATCCTTGCATAGCACGCCTTTTACTAACACACAATAGCTTCGTAGAGAAAAACTGCCCAGGTGCCAATGTCCGAATGAAATCTATATTCAAATTGTAAAGTGGACACACTCAGGGTCGTAGCAACAAAAAACGTTATTAAATAAGATTTAAAAATATATCCATGTTCAAATCTGACGTTTCAGCTTGTGCTGAGCTTTGGTAAAGGCTCAGCATGAGCCGAAATGTGGGATTTGCACACGGATATATGTTTTAATCTTATTTAGTAACGTTGTTTTGTTTTTAAATCCCTGAGTGTGTCCAGTTTACAATATATGTCTTATGTATATATATATATATATACTTAATATTGCTTTCTTTTATATATATTCTAAATAATGTATTGACAGAAAATTGCTGTGATGATGTAAGTACTATTATACAGGGTGATTCTTATAGACCTGACCCCCAACAGTTTCGCAATTGATTGCAAACAAATGAAAGGAAATGAAAGAAAGTTTCAAAAACAAACCTCCTCTTATGTTGAGCACATCCCATCAAAGCACGTGCTGGAAGCGGCAGCTAGGTGGCAGCACAGCCATCGCAATAGCACAAACGTGAGAATAACACTCCCATAGAACAGAATGACTTACTCTTTGGAAATGACACAGGGTTACTTCCAGCATGATGTTGCAACTTTCACAGAATCTGTGGCCAACCCGGTCTCCCAATCTTAGCAGACCTTACTTCTTTTTGCGGTGCTGTAGGAAGGAACAAGTGTTCTGTAACAAGCCCTGCACAACTGCCGCCTTAGTGGATAACATTGGGAATGTCTTCCAAAGCATAGATTTTGCATCAGCAATAAAAGGCCACACCAGGATGATATGTGCTCAACATAAGAGGAGGAATGTTTCTCGAAATTCTCATATTTTTAATTCCTTAGTTTAAGATCTATAACAAAAATTTCTTGTTCAGGTCTGTATAAATCACAATGTAGCAAACTAGAAGTAAACCTCTCCCACACCTCGTATAGTTTACTTGAAACAGCAAGATATTCAATCTGTCTGAACTCATCACAAACCCCTCTCCTCTTAGATTGTAAGCATTCGAGCAGGGTCCTTTCTGTCCTACTGTTCTGTGTGTTTTAACTTGTATGGACATTTGTTATTTGTCTTGAAAAGAAATAATTAGCTTTTAATTTCCTGTATGAATATATAAATATACTGTGATTCAAATACATATTATGGACATTTTGTGTCAAGGCCAAAGGTCACAGGTAAGATGCAACCAGCACATAGAGACAGTTTGTTCAGGAATCCCTATTTTGGGAACTCCGGGTATCTCATTTTGCCTGACAATTGAGGAACTTAAGAATGTTGCGTCTCATGTTGGGATGTAGCCAAAGAACAAATGTTGACCTCACACTCTGGATAAAGACCACGGTCTTTATGATATTATGAGATATTATTTTTTTATTTTT
Organism: Leptobrachium leishanense; assembly: GCA_009667805.1. Taxonomy (NCBI): domain Eukaryota; kingdom Metazoa; phylum Chordata; class Amphibia; order Anura; family Megophryidae; genus Leptobrachium; species Leptobrachium leishanense. The sequence goes on along the minus strand of CM019074.1, from coordinate 33,821,312 downwards.
CTTTAATCCCCTAGATAAATGTGAGAAAGGGTTGGATTTGGGAAAATGAGAATGTATTTTTTGAGTGTGTGTGTGAATACAGGTGTGTATGTGTTTTGTGGAGGGAAACTGAACATAAGAAAACACACAGATATAGATCTGACTCATGCTGATTATTAGATAGATGAACTTAAATTCATCTAAGTTAGTATATTTTTCTTGTTCAGTGAAGTTAATTTGGGAAATGGGAGTTAATAGTTATTTAATGTCTAGACTAGGCATTTGGTCCCAGGTATAATTAGTTGAATTGCTTAGTTTTGTTTTATACGTTTGAGTGATCACAATTGTGTATGTGATGAAAGAGACGACTGAAAAGAAATAATTAGCTTTTAATTTCCTGTATGAATATATAAATATACTGTGATTCAAATACATATCTTAGCCAATGTGATCCCATTTTTGTAAGCTTTCAATAATATTTGTACATGTCTTTTAGTCACATTTACTCTCAAAGCTAGCCAAAAGAATTTTAATTTAAAGCAGACACCATCCTGTAAAAGAGAGGATCTTTTGTTTTACCATTACGAAGATAGAAAAAGAGCACAAAACTTGTAAGCCAGAATATAGAAAAAAAAGTCTTTATGCTATCAATATGAGCCATATATGGTAATAAGTGCTTGTGGGGTTGACCGTGGTGCTCAGCTCTGACGTTGTAATATATCTGTATACTGATTGGCTAATAAATCATATTCTTGTTTGGGGCAGAAAAGAACCATATCTATGTGGAACGTTCTCATTGGTTATAATTTGTTTGAGTTTTAATAAAAAGATCTGACTGAGCAAAGACAAGTCAGATATACTGAAAGAGCATCACATTCTCCGTGTGACTGATTTCAGATGTCTCCGCTAGCGTAGCGCAGCGTCTTGCCTTATTTTTTATATGCGAAGGAAATGACAGACTTTTTTGGGGTTCCTGCTGTTATAATTATGAATAGGAAAACTGATTTGTTTGATTTATTTTTTAACAGGTCTCTCCCATTGTACAGCACTATGGAACTTGTTAGCGTTTTATAAATAACTCTAACTGTAACTATTAATAAAAAAGAAAATATTCCAAACATAAGTACAAACCTAAAATTCATTCTACATGTTTATGCAAGCCCTCTACATTTCTTGCTTCATCTTCCCAATCAGCCCACATGTGCCCGCTACTATACATACTCCAGGTACCCTCACCTACTGTGTCACCCCTCTCCTCTTAGATTGTAAGCTCTTGAGCAGGGTCCTTCTGTCCTACTGTTTGTTGAGTGTAACGTGTATGTATATTCATTTTTTCTGTCTACAGCGCTAAAGAATCTGTTGGCGCTTTATAAATGCTTGCAACTGTAACTGTAATAACAAAGACAATTCGTTACAAAAAGAAGAAAAGCTTTATTGTTTGTTTATTTTTGAACTAATGATTAAGGCAAATATTTCCCACGCCATCTTGGTTAAGACATTCTTCACAGGCTCCCCCTCGGTCGGGAGAGGTTTGTTACAGATGCAGAGTCCAATAGATTGTACATTTGATATATTGTCCCACTCACAAACAAGTTCCTGCTCCAATGGGCCAGGCTCAGAACGTGCTGGGTTTTTGTTTGTCTGGTAGGATAATCTCCTGATTGTAACATTTCAGAGACCGGTGCATCCAGTCTCTTTAATTAAAAAAGAAATCTCTTTTTTTTTTTCTTTCATCCCTATTATTTTTTTTATACAGGGAGCTCTGCAATATCGAGTTTCACAGTTTTTTGGTCAAGGTTTGAAAACTTTCACCTGAATTTTAATTCGATTACTCCTACAAAAAAAATCAAACCTGAAAAGGGTTCAATCGAAACGCTTGTTATATTTCATAGAAAGATATTTTAGTTCAGATTAAAATTCCAATGTTGTCAAGGAATGTCCATGGATATTAGTGTTTTATAGGCTTAGGTTGTTCATAAGAACATTGTGTACAGCACAGTCCAAGATACAGCATCTGGAAGGTCACGTGTAAAATTAAATGTAAATAAATATATAATATAGCATCTGGCAGGACATAGCAGAAATTAAAATCAGAAATAAATAACAGATAACAAACAAAAACTGGAATGTTGATACTGGAAGCCTTGTGCATGTGTTGTAAGTAGGGTTTCCGGATCGGCCATGTTTTTCTGGACACATACTATTATTTCATGCAGAGCGGGAGCCCATGGAAAAGTGTTGCCCTGCAACATGTATAATCCATATGCTACAGGAAGGAAATTAAGGCAGATCACCTGGGATTCTATGTGACGTAAGTCATTCTGTACTTCGGGTGCTTGGGCATGGATGCATGTCTGTTTCGGTCTGGTTGCCCCCCCTCCCGGCAGTTTCTAGGGTTTTGTATTAATTTAAAAAAAATAAAATTATACAAAACCTCCCCTAGAAACCACCTGGCGGGGGGGGGGGGGGTTGGGTTGGGGCAACCTGACCGAAACAGACAATGGGACACATTTGCCTTTTGGAAGGTGAAACATAATTAGATTAGATAGATCGTTAATTTACACATTACACAACATTTCTAAACGAGTCAAGACAATGGGAATTGGTATGATAACAGATTACAGTCATCAGATTTACAACCTATTCAAATAGAAACAGATAACCAAATTCTTGAGAAGGAGTAAACTGGGATGTTAACCCTTTCAACAGATAACAGGTCCACAAGGATCAGACAATAGCCAGATAGACAATAGCATTCTTGCATAATCACAGATTATACCAACATTCTGCACACAAGAGGGCAATGGGCAAATATTGATTAATGGTCCTGCACCCTACAAATATGCCCCATGCCCAAGCACCCCTAGTCCAAAATGACTTACGTCACAGATTTCATACCTGCAGCGTATGGATTATACATGCTGCAGGGTGGCATTTTTCATGCTTTACCCACCAGCAAGAATACATTATGTGTCCAGGAAACCATGGCCAGTCTGGCAACCCTAGTTGTAAGGAGTGTGTGTGTGAGGGGGGCACCCAAAAACTAAGATCCGAGTGAGGAAATGTGTTATCTACAACGATTTATCTACATTCTGCCAAAAAAGAATAATTTTCAGGGGTCAAGCTGAGCAGAAATGCATGGGGGAACGTAGATCTTCCAATTTTTTTGAGAAGGGAACAGAGTTCCCAGTTGACCCACACACTGAAAAGCATTTTTTGTTAGGTTTCAGTTATATCACAGTATCAAGTCTCAATAAATATGTTATTTACGATAATTCTTATAATGTTTCCCAAAAACCCAGCCAGTCTGTAGTTTTACTATCAGATTTTAGTGAACGGTAAGGCTGGGATAAAAATGATTACTTGAGAGGGTAAGCAGAAATCTTGGTGAGTTCCCACACTTCTTTATGTTGGACTGGACCCCAGATCATTTTATATGAACCTGATATTTTTTACCGCTGGATCCATACAAACAAGGTTTCCCAGCTTTCCCTGCTCTCCAAAAATATTTGTTTTCACTCACGGATTAAAAAAAAATGGGTAACCGACCTCCAGATACATCCCTATTAACCCCTTCGCTATCCAGATCGCATATACTCAATCTTCAAAGCACCTGCTGGGGCCTAACATTGAGTGAATTCGGTTTGGTTTTATTCTGGAGCGATGGAAATGAATTTAGTTTATTGAAAGCGCAATTAATTTACAAACGGGCTCCACCATGTGCCCCAAATGTTTTAGCAACTTGTGCGTGGCAGTCACGGTGCTAAAGCAGATTGAACAACATGGAGTCCCAGCTGCAGGAGCACTTATTCACCATCAGATGGCGATGTCTGCCTGTCAAATAGAGCTACTACAGTAAAAAAAAAAATACATTGTGAATATCTGTAGTTATTTTTCCCGGTATAATTAATGAAAAGGGTTTTTCCGAAAAGACACTGGTTCCTGATCGTAATTTTATGGAAAATCACTTGGTAAGGAAGGGGTTAATGCAAACCACGGAGTACAGCTTCCCATTTCTTCTGCACGGATTAAGAAGGTTTAAGCAGGTATTTAATAATAGCTATAGGTTTTCAAGATCCAGGGTTTGACTTCTCTTTTGAATGAATGAGAATCAAATTGACATTTATTAAATATGAATGAATTCCACAACATCCTTCTGCATCAGCACCAAATTTTCTCTTTCGGGATTCTGCTGCTTGTATTGGTTTACGCACTTGCCTATTGCTTGTGTAGCCGCTATCTATTTTAGCTCACGTTGCAGTAGACACGTTAGGAGGAAAAATGGATGTTGGAGAACGTAGCTTATTTAATATGGCTTGTACTTGGCCAAAGAACACAAGGTAACCTAGGTTCCTGCCTATGATATACGTCATGGGTGTTAGGGATGAGCAGTGGTCTTTTAAGGATTTAGATAAAGAATAGTTTGCTCCCTGGTGCACACCATTTTATGGACTTAATCCAGAACCATATCTTACCCCTGCTTAGTCTTCACTGTTTTGCTTTTAACTTTTCATTCTGAATTCTGATCTTTTAACGTCACCTAGAAGGTTAGGAATGTATCAGTGTATGTCTCAGCAGCTCATCTGTGTTTAAAATTGAGAAAACATAAGACAAAATAGATCGGCAATTTGTTTTCAATAAATATGTTCCTAGATCCAGTAAAGGCTGGTTAGGTTTACAGCAGCATCATTGTGACTGTAAGGAGCTTTTCCCATCATTGAATGTTAAACTAGAAGCATCCTTCGGTCGAGTGGTCGATCTACAATAAAAAAAAATGTTCTAAAGCCTATCAAACCACAGTGCTGAGCGTTGAGGGTTCCTCAGAATTCCTCTGTTTGCTTGGCAAGGACTTAAGGTACTCCAGGTGGCGCCGAGCATCTTCCTGGTTCTGGCGTACATAATACACCAGGTAGGAAATGACCATGGCAAACCATCCAAACATCGTAACGAGCATCGCCACATCTGTGGTTCTCTTGTAAACATTGCACAGATCGACTTCTTTCACCACCTGTAGGAAGGGTTTACCAGCATGTTCCTCCTGCACGGAGCTAGCGCATACAATTGCACTAGAAGAGCCGGGGTCCAAATCAACCAGTCGAATCACCTCTTGCAGTTCACAGTCACACATCCAAGGGTTACCCGATAAGTTTGTCCGAGCTTTTAAGTTGGCAAAGACCTCCTTGCTGACAGACACCAGCTTGTTGGAAGACAGGTCCAGTGAGTGCAGGTGGTCAGTCACGCCCCGCAGAGAAGTGGCATCCAGGTGGCCCAGAGAATTATGGGAAAGGTCTAGCTCCATAAGAACAGGGAGGTTGCGGAAGGCGTCAGAAGGGAGGTAGGTAATTTGGTTGAAATCTAAGTAGAGCCGGTTAGTGTCATTGGGAATGTCCCGGGGAACTTCTGTGAGCTGGGCATTGCTGCACCGGAGGGTTTTGTAGCCGTCCTCTTGTGAGGGATAACAGCCCTTGGGGAATGTCGTTGCAGACTGGAAGCAGAGGGACAAGAGGACCAAGCTGTGAAAGAAAAGCCACGTTGCCAAGGAGCGCCGGAGGTACCAGTCCAAGAAAGGCATGGCCGGCCAGCAGCATACTCAGCAGGAAATGGTTGGTAAACAGCAGTTTCTGGTCATGTGGAGTGAAGGTCGATCAGCCAATGTGTTCTCTGAAGTAAAGAAAACAAGTATGGTGGGTTCACACATCATTCTTATCCATTGCCATGAGATCTCATTTCTATCGTCATCTTGTAATAACAATCATGCACACCTAATTGAACTCTGACATGGGTAAATGTGGTAGTGGCCGGCAGAGGAATGAGTTAAAAAAAACAAGCTCTTGTGACCGAACAAGATGTACATGAAAAGAACAGAGGAACCCAGCACTCCGGGATGATGACAAGACCATGTTCACCTGTTTTTTTCATGTACTTCTGGGTTTGACTTCAATTAACCCCCCTTGTCCCCTGAGCTCCCAATGAACATTAAACCATAGAAAGGGGTGTTGAGAGGATGCATCCATCTCATCCATCGCTTATGCTGAATTACCTGACAAGGTCACGATTAATTAACTAAGAGATGGAAACCTTCTGTGTTCCTCTCAGCTCTTTTGGGCTTAATGTTATTAGTTAGCCAGCTCTCGTCTCACCAAAGCCAAATGCGAAGGGAAAAACCCAACACCATATCCTACTTTCAGAGTTGAAACTGAAGATAAAGCAATTTGGGTACAAAAAGACAATCTGTCTCAATGACAGAGAGCAGGGTCCCCTCATGCTTTTGAAAGGACCACGGTGATCTGTCTGACCTACCCTATGATTTTGGCATGATTATGATTTGACATTAGTGTGTCAATAAATGTAGATTAGCGGGAGATCGACGTAGAAATATCTGTGTTACTCATAACCAAAAATGTCAGAGTCCTTCATAACAAACATAGAACGTCATATCTAGTGACCAGAGTCATGTCACAACATGTGGTCAAACACTTTACATGACTTTGAACTTGATTTAATTCAAATTGATAAATGAAATCGGACTATTTCGGGTATTTTTAATTTTGGGGGATTTGAAATCGGGTTTATCGGCATTTTTGATTCTCGGTGAAAATTTTGCTCAAATATGGGTTGTCGCGGCTATACTGTTTAATGGAAATATAGTCTGTAGCAATTTAATTAGAATTTATCTGTATGTTGATTTTGTAAAGTATTACAAGCTCTTAAAGGTTCTGATAAATAAGGATGTGCGTTTCGGGTTTCGGAATTTCAGAATTTTCACGAAATTTCCCGATTCGTGCATTCGGATTCAGCCGATTTTACGAAAATTTTCAGATCCGAAGTTTCCGAAAACGAAAACGTTGCGAAACGAAACGAAAATTTGTTCGGAATTTTCGAATGGACTAGAAATGTGTAAAATCGAAAATCATTTTCGTTCCATTCGTAATTTCGGCTCCATTCCTGATTTCGGTTCCATTTCAGTAATTTCGGACAACATATTTTTTGGTTATATCGCTGATTCTGTAATTTTGTATCATTCCCATCTCAATGTATCCTTCTTGTAAAACATGAGAAATGTCAATGTCAGAATTATCGTATCGACAGAAATATCGGACCCGAAAAAACATTAGTTTATGTCAAAACGAATAGACACTTTGAAACGAAGAGAACAGACGTTCCGAAAACACGAAAATTTCCGAAATTACGAAAAAGTCGATACGAACCAGAAACGAAAACAAAACGAACCAAAACGGGAATCGGCTGAAACGAAATTTACAAAATACGAACGAACCGAACCGAATCGAACCGAAAAAAAAATCGGTGCACAAGTCTACTGATAAATGGATTTTCAGGCAGAGAATCGAGCTCTTTGTTTATAGTTTCTCTGTACAAAGGCCCCGGTACTTTTAACGAGACACTAAGCACATGTGGACTTGGTTTTCAGATGTACTTCCAAAATATATTGTGATACAGCAAACAACACGGTCCTGTAGGGCAGTGGTCCCCAACCCTGGTTTTCAGGGCTCACTAACAGCCCAGGTTTTAAGGATTACCTTGGGGAAATGCAGACTGAATCCTGCAATCACTGAGCAGCAAATCATATCACCTGTGCTGTGCTTCACATATCTGGCAAACGTGGCCTGTTAGTGGGCCCTAAGGACCAGGGTTAGAGACCATTGCTCTAGGGTATAAACAGCCGCAGACTTGAAGTTGTGCAAATGAGGGGTCTTTTTATTTCAGCTTTAAAAAAAGCCACAATTTGCTTGAATCACTATTGCAGGTGATTAAAGAAAACCCACAAACAAAATCCTAGCTCAATTAGAGCACTTACTAAACATAAAGCGATCCTGACTAACCAGGTAACATAGTCTACTAAACAAAAGAAAATCACAGCTTTTCTTAGAAGTATTACTGCTCCCTGCCCTGCTCTCAGCAGTCTGATTAAACACTTCTCTCCAGACGTCCCCAGCCTGAGTATTAATTTGCTTAATTAATTAATTGGCAACAACTGTGCGAGAGGATAAAGGCCATGCAGGATCCTGGGTCCTAAATATCTTCCCTCGATTACTCTCCCAGACATTCTGTTACCCACTCCAAGCACTCTGTCACAATACACATACCATACAATACACAGTCACCGAGTTACCAACTGCCCAATATCTAGAGGAAAATCTAGAAGCTAAAATGAAAAAAAATTGTGATTTTCCTCACGAATTCCCTATAGAAATGTGCAGTCCTCGTCCTTACCTGAATATGCTAATCTTGATTGCGGAATTAATATGTGATGATTCGCCTCGGCGGCTCTTTATTCAATGGCGTCCCTAGAAAACATTACAAGCGCATTGATAAAATATGAATGATCACAGTATGCGTTTTGCATGTAATTATGCTTCAATACAGATTCGGGTGCTGCGACTAAAAAGAATTACATATGTAAAATAAATCTGCCTCTCACGGGAGCAGTTAGGAGGACGTTAAGTGGCTAAGATTGCATGCAGAAAATGCCCCCGCTAATGGCCTGCCTCCTGATGCAAGCTAGTCTAGAGGGTTCAGTAACATACAGGCATAAAGTCCCTAATTTCCCTTATTCAGGATGGAATATTGGATGTCTAGGAACCTGGACTTGATGCTTGAGGGCCTCAAAGGAAGTTCATGCCGAATGGTGGGCTCATTGAGCCTCCGAAAGCTGAAACACAGCGGTCTCTGGCTTTAGCATCATTGTATTCCTTCACATAGGACTAGATATCCGATACTTGGAAGGACTGCTCATTAGTTTTTAATTGGCATTGAAATAAGTCCTTTAACCCTTCGTTATAGAGGCTTTTTTGTTTCTTAACACAAGACACTACAGTATAACTGCTCTCTCCTTTCTACCTTCTTTAACCCCTTAAGAACCAAGGGTCTTTAAAGTCAATGCATTTATGATGTAACACAGGGCTCAAAATTTCAAGTCCCAAGCTAATAACCAGCCCATAAGAGTTACTCGCCACCAGTTGCTCCACCTAATCCCTACCCAGCCCTTAATTCTGTCCCTAAACACACCCCTTTAAATTCTTATGAAATTACACTGTTAAAGGTTTTATTTAAAATACAGTTACAAAAATAACATTAATACCCAGACATCAGACCCCAGATACATGCATACCCAGTCATCATACCCCAGATACATGTACACCCAGTCATCAGACCCCAGTGTGAGAAGAGCGAAGAGGCAGGGAAGCTCCTCTCCACCCCCTGCCAGTGAAAGAGACAAGCTGGGTCAGGTTAGGCAGGTGTTTCCTGCCACCGTGCAGCCTGGAAAAGGGGGGGGGCTGCACGGTGGCACTGCCGGAATATGCAAAAATAATGCAAAATTGCAAAGAATGCTAAAATTATTTATTGTGCTGCCTGCGTGTGCATTTCCACTGATGTAACAGTTGCATAGTTGGTCCTTAAGGGGTTAACGTATAATCCCATCATAACTGAAGCCCCCATGTTTTATATGTAAGGAACAGATAGGTTGTTTTTTTCTTTCAGGCCTTATCGATGTACATAACAGGGGTCGGTAACCTTGGCCCTCCAGATGTTTTGGAACTACATCTCCCAGGATTCCGAATAACCACTACAGCTGTAGCAACAGACAAGTCGTATCATAGCCTAAGATACACACACGAAAACTGATGAATCTAATGCACATACAGGGTTATTCAAAGAAAGCCGAATTGGGTCCGAAATTGCACAGAACAGTGAATTTCCTCGTACGGTGCAGTTTCGGAGCCAATCGGCTATTCAAAAATATTTAGCGCTGTCCCGAGCATCCAGGACCCTAGCGGCCGCTACGTGGCAGGGCTGGACTCATCGCCTTCCCCGTAATACACTGATGAAACCGGGACGCAAAGGGGAAATTAGCGAACGCTAATTATTCCCCTTAGCATCCCAGTTTTAGCGAGGGCAAGGTGATAGTGCCCTGCAACTGTTAAAAGGCATTAAAAAACAAAATAGTGCATGAAAATGCCTGGAAATAACATATAAGGTCCTATAAATAATCATGAAAAGGTCTGTTACAGAATTTAAAAAAAACGTCAAGTAAAAACATTAACCGTAACCCTAACCTGAACACTTATTATCACTTTTACCCAAGCCAACATTAACCGTAACCCTAACCTGAACACTTATTATCACTTTTACCCAAGCCAACACTAACCGTAACCCTAACCTGAACACTTGTTATCACTTTTACCCAAGCCAACACTAACCGTAACCCTAACCTGACCACTTATTATCACCCAAGCCAACATTAACCGTAACCCTAACCTGAACACTTATTATCACTTTTACCCAAGCCAACATTAACCGTAACCCTAACCTGAAAACTTATTATCACTTTTACCCAAGTTAACACTAACCGTAACCCTAACCTGAACACTTATTATCACTTTTACCCAAGCCAACATTAACCGTAACCCTAACCTGAAAACTTATTATCACTTTTACCCAAGTTAACACTAACCGTAACCCTAACCTGAACACGCATTATCACTTTTACCCAAGGGGCCCGCTGCCCCCCCTCTGCACGCCGCTGTCACCCCCCTCTGCACGCCGCTGTCACTGATCACGCTGTGTGCTTGCTCTGGGCGCAGTGTGATCATGGAAGACAGCTCGTGGTGGCTGTCCATGCTGAGGGGGTGGGGTTATCCCCGCTTCCCTCACTCTCTATTGGACAGCCACCGCGAGCTGTCTTCCATGATCACGCTGCGCCCAGAGCAAGCACGCAGCGGGATCAGTGACAGCGGCGTGCAGAGGGGGACAACAACGGGCCGGTAGAGAGGTCTCGGCTGCGCCCTAGTGGCGCTGCGCTCTAGGCGGGCGCCTAGCCCTGTCCCCAACACGGACTCGCCCCCATCCCACTTCACATTATCCCTTACCCCTGATAATGTCCATGGACTTGCCCATTCCCCCCATATATGTCCCACTACCCCCCCTCCACCCCATATAACCTCCTCATATGCTTTGGCAATGCTAACATGTATTTGGTCCTGCCAATAAAGCTTATTTTGATTTGATTTGATTTGTATAGTTACACATTCTACTCATACCAAACCAATAAAATTGAGAAGTTGTGTGTGCTTTTTTTATTGATGCAGCATATATGCTCAGATTGACTTTGGCAGGCGCAATTTCTTAATGTGAGAAAATTGTGGTTCTTAATTCTGATTGGCTGAATCGCTGGAAAAAAACAGTGCGCACACTGATTTCTGCTCGCAACGGTACTGCGCGAGCCTTTGTGCGCATCTGGTTTATGCACGTTATTGCTTGACAGATGAAAAAATGCGCGAGGATTGTAATTCCAGCGGTGATTTGCGCTCGTAAACGTTTAACGCTTGGCACACAAATTCACGCGTTGCACGTGCGTTTTTGCATGAAGAATGTAATATAGTCCTACACCGGTAAAGCTAGCTTTACCCAATTTCCGACTCACTCTACCCGTAATATATATAAATATACAGTTATTATGTACTGTACGTATATATACATATATAAGAGAGAGAGGCGGAAAAGGGCGACATTCTCGACTACCTCACTCTCTTGACTGCCTCTTCATCACAATTACTGATACTTACTGTATATGCATCATCCCTGAATTCCATCATAATTACATGTAAGCTGCGCAGCATAATGCATCAGCAGCCTTTATAATCACACAGCTGATTTACATAGCTAGAGTACTGCACGGGTAATTGGCTATCTCACCAATTTCTGAATTATTCTTAATATTTTTACTGAGAGGGTGGTGGATACAGTCTTCCAGTTGAAGTGGTAGAGGCCAAAACAGTAATTGAATTTAAGCAGGCATGGGATAGGCATAAGGCTATCCTAAACAAAAGATAAATCCAGGTAAAGTATCCATGTAATTGGGCAGACTAGATGGGCCGAAAGGTTCTTATCTGCCGACATTTTCTATGTTTCTATTTGCTTTTTGATTGTCTTTAGATTTTTTTCACCCTTAAAGGGATATACTCTAGGGTTAAAATGAGAGAGGGGAAATGAAAACATTAACCCTTCCTGACCACACCGTCATAGCACACCACCTCTCGTTTTAACCTTTTAGTCAGCATAAAATTCCCCTTTATTCCAGCTACGGGCTCCCTCGTTGCTGGATTGCACAGGACATGCCGCTGCTCCCTCTTAAACTGTCATGTATCTGGAGGAAGGCCAGATATTCCAGAGAGTTACCAACTAATCCAGTGACTCTCATTGCGAAAGCAATGACAGCCGTTTCTTAGAGGGTCAGGTTTGGGAGTTCAGGAAGAACAAGCCATTTGGGGAGATCTTGAACTTGGAAAAGAGCACGGCAAATAGGGTGAAGGGTGTCGGCATAAAGAATGACTGGGTAGTCTGTGGAATCAGGAAGCGTGGTAGAGGTCTAGGCTCACAGTGGGTACACAGGGTCAGTATCCAAAGCAGAAGGTCAGGGCTGGCGGCTGGCAAACAGGGTCAGTATCCAAAGCAGAAGGTCAGGGCTGGCGGCTGGCAAACAGGGTCAGTATCCAAAGCAGAAGGTCAGGGCTGGCAGCTGGCACATAGTGTTGATATCCAAAGCAGAAGGTCAGGCCTGGTGGCTGGCAAACAGGATCAGTGTCCAAAGCAGAAGGTCAGGGCTGGCGGCTGGCACACAGGGTCGATATCCAAAGCAGAAGGTCAGGGCTGGCGGCTGGCACACAGGGTAGATATTCAAAGCAGAGGGTCCGTTACACAGGGAATCAAACTGTGAAGGAAGGAGATCAGCGAGAGAAAGGCTAAGGAGCAAACAGGACAACCAAGCAATGAACCCAGGGGAAGCTGGGGTTTAAATAGTGCACCTGTGGGAAATGCACCAATGAGGTGCATATGCTATCAGGTTGCCTGGGGAGACCGAAGACTGTTAGCTCCACATAGTGTCCGGATTAGTTGGGGGCCCCGGCATCTTTCCATGGGTTACCTGTGGTTGGCATGGGTGAAGCCCTGCTGCGGAGGAGGCTGCCGGAGATGCAGGGGAGCATCATGAAGGGACCCCAGCGGTTTCGTTCTCAGCACCGGGGGGCACTCTGGGGTGGAGGTGGCCGCTAGAGCTGAGGATCAGGCTGTGGGGAGCGTGCGGCAGTGTAGGAACCTCTCAGCAGGCAGACAGGAGGTCGTTAAAGGCAGCAGATCGGCGGTGGCCTGACATAGAGACAGGAATGAACTAGTGTGTTCATTCACAACCTTTTTCCAGGAAGCAAAATCAGCACTCGCCGATCACAGCTTTCTGGGTGGGGCTAAGCTCGCACTAAATAGGAAAGGATGAATCAGAGATGGGAAAGGAGGGAGGGCATGTTGTTTGCATTGAATGGTCACAGAGTCATCGCAGAGATCTCAAAGTCTGGACCCTACATGTTGATTGCTTACAATTCCCATAATTCTTTGACTGTAATAGAGAATCATGGGACTTGTAGTTCAGAAACATCTGGAAGAGTTTGACAGCTGTGGCCTGGGGTCTAGAATGTCACTTTAACTGCCTATTGCCAGAAGTACGAGATTTCACATTTATACCCTATTATATATACCCTATTATGGGGGACAAAAGATGCATATTTACCCATCAGCGCACCTGTTCCTCATTATATTTTATGTACATACAGATGTTGATATTTTACATCTATACTACATACAGCACATTATTAACCTGAGAAAGGAGGACTCACTCAGTGCATTATAGAATTGGATACAAGAAAGGAAGGGGCCGTGTTTAAGCCGTCATAACATCATTAGTTTTAATGGCTTTAGAATTAGGGGGTTTTGTACATTAATGACTATGGCAACCGCTTTGTTATGTGCTTCTTTAACTGCGATCTCCTTTTTCTTTTGTGTGTGTGTTATTCATTGCATACATAAAATAAAACCTGCTGCTCTGCGGACAGGCAGTGCTTTCATCTGCTGCCATGTTTATGATTATGCTTATATTCGAAAAACCTAGTCGTCGTCATTAAATTACAGTATGAGGTTGAGAGTCTTATCGATTTTTGAGCTCGCTTTGCAGGAGAGGCAGGGAAAGCAGGCACGACCAGCATCCGCTAATGCTCTTTGTGGCTTGTGATCGCAGCTGCCGTTGCCATTCATTCCCACAGGTAGAGGAATGTTAAATTGTGCGTGCAAATTCGCTTTCCTTCACTAAAAACACGCATTCCCGATGAACATGTATATTTTATTGTCTTTAATTTGAGTAGAACAGATAAATTCTGCAGCCATGGGGTAAAGGGCATAAGCACCTTATGTTAAGTGACAATCTGGAAAAAACCCAAAAATATGGGGGTTATTCAGAGATCACCGAAATGTCGCCAACATTTTGGTGCTCTCTCATTCCCCGCACTTTCCCACACCTCGGGGAATCAAATTTCCCCACTCTGCGATGAATTCAGCATTCACCGCAGGGCCCCCGGATTGCAGGGAAAACCAACCACAAGCCCGCCGAACACCTGCCGAAAAACCACCAAAAACCCGTCGGAACTGCTGCAAAAAACACGCCGGACACGTCAGTAAAAGCCAACGAGCCGCCAATCACAGCGCAGACCAGCTGTCGGAAAAAGGCGACAAGCTGACGAACGAGGTAAAAAAACAAAAAAAACAATACGTCTGAAAGTTTCAAAATCGTTTGAAAAAAAAACTACTGAACGAAAACGCCTGGAATTTACATATAAGATCCTATGAATGATAATAAAAAAGGTCTGTTACAGAAAAAAGATGAAACGCTTTAAAGAAAATGAAAAAAATTTGCCGAACAAATCCTGAAAAATGCCTAAAAGATCCTAAAAAAATATCAATAAATAAAGAGACTTTTTACTGCAGATTAAAATAATAAATGGATTAATATATATTGAGTAAAAACGGGAATATTTTTAACATTGAAGCCTATGGGATTCGACTGAATAAACCTGTCGAATTAAACCACCGAACAGCAGTGCATTTCGGCAACTTTTCACTGCTGTTCGGTGTCTCTGAATAGATTAACCATTGCTTCTCTATGGGGGATTTCACTGCTGTCGAACAGGCACCGTAGTTGCTGGCAGGTCGCCAAAATTTGGCAAACTGCCTGACTCTGAGTTGCCGAATGGCCCCGAAATGGCAACGTACGGGGAAATTCCCTGTTCTGTGACATCTCGGGGCCAGATCAGCTCTTTCTGAATAACCCCATATAGGTTATCAAGATCCCCGAGTCAAAGCTTTACAAATTTAAATGAATGCAGATTCGTGCAGATCTAAAAAAGTATAATCTAAAACAGGAGTGCGCAGCCTCGGCCCTACAGATGTCTTGGAAATATATCTTCTCAGCCACTCATTAGGGCATGGATCTCAAACTCTGACCCCCCCCCCAGATGTTCATTGTCTACAAATCCCTGAATTCTTTGAATGCAATAAATGGAATTCTGGGAATTGTAGGCAATAAACATCTGGGGGGTCTGAGTTCCAGATCCCTGCTCTATTCGACATTGTTTACGCTGCACTGACACGAGTGCACTGAGTTTGTCCCTGTGACCCCTTCTACCCGCATACGTCGCAGCTTGTTGATGGTTCGACGGGGAGGGCCACATGGTGTAGCATGTGCAGTAGTTCCGCGTGCTACACTGGACGTGCTGAAACCCTTCCTGTCAAAAAGCTACGCGGATGTAAGATGGGGCTACAAAGCGCAACCCTCCATAGGAGGGTCAAGCTTTGTAGCGCTGAGCACACTAACTGCGCTCAGCGAGGTGGCCACATGGGCATCAGAGTGGAAGGAAAGTCCACTCTCAAGGGCGTTCCTTCCACTCTCAAGTGCGCTCGTGTGATCGCAGGCTTAATGAATGTCATCATGACCCCCCATTGCTAAAAAAGGCTGAATGCTGAGGATGTTTGGAATAACAAGCAATTCAAGGTCTCCACCTGAACTCTCAGTGGATTGAAGGACATGGTGAACAAATATTCTCTAATGTCCTTCCAAGGGAATATTGTGTAAGTGAACTCAGCAGGGTTCGCACAGGGCTCCATGGAGTGCTATGAGCTCCAGGAGAAGATGCTAGTGGTGCTGCTGACAGTATCTTTTAGCAGCTCGCTAACATTATGAAGTGAGCCACAAATATGGCGACTGGCTCATAAATAAGCTGCTAATAGGCAGCCGCTAAGACTTTACTGTTTTTCATCTTTGTGGTTTCCTCTCACCCACTCGTTCAGAAGAGAGTCCCTCATTGTTTAATAAAATTACCTGCTTTAATCCCCACTCCAGTCATGAGTGCATCACCATCTCTCTACGCCAAGGGTCAGCAGCCTTGGCCCTCCAAATGTTTTGGAGCTACATTTCCATGATGGTCTGTCAACCTAATGACCAGTACAGCATGATGAGAGATGTAGTCCTACGGTAGACGTGTGCACAGTGAAATTTTTTTTCATTTCGGATGCATTCATTAATTCGTTTCGGTGCATTCATTATATTGACGTTATTCGTATTTCAGATAGATTTGTTATTTCGGAAGATTAGTTATTCGTTATTTCATATTCGTTATTTCAAATATTGATTCGTATTAGTTATTTCATTATCGATTCGTTATACCAGTGGTATTTAAACCTGTACTGCCCCTATGGTGATGACATGACCATCCTAGCCTTCATTGAATAACTGTCTGTCACATGATCAAAATTACTTCCTGTAAAACAAGTAAATCAAAGGTTAAAAAAAAAGGATCTGATTGGCCAATAACGGTGATTGGCCAAGCACTGTTAACTTTTTCAAGCAAAGTAATGCAGTGATTGGTTCAGGCTACTGTCAATCATTCCATGTGAGTGAAACATTATAAAGAATCGTTTTGTTTTATCTAATTGAAAGGAATCGATTCGTTATACATTGTTTCGTTTCTATCGCAATTCATACAAAATCAATTCGTTATTTCAGAATTACTTCCAAAATACGAATTAATGGAATTTTGGATGAATTGCAACTCGTTACCAATCAAAATGCACACCTCTATCCTACTGCATCTGGAGGGCCATAGTTGCTGACCCCTGTTCTAGGTTTTAGGTCAGTACAGTAACCTGGCATCCCCTAATAGGTCCTCCTAGCTCCTGGCCCCTTCTACATTAATACAAAAAAATAATCACAAAGCAGGTCACACCTTTTCTCTGTATACATGCTCTGCTGTCAGCACAGACCTCAGGGCAGGAAAAATGATTGACAGGTTGGGAATTGCTTTCTTAAGTTCTATAAATAAAACCTATACATTTGTGAGCAGAAATGTTATGTAGCGTTTATGCTGAGTGGAAAGTGGTCACAAAATGTAAAAACTGTGGGCTCTATTACATTTTTCGCGCATAAATGTGCGCGTGCGCAAAAACGCATTAACGCGAGGGGAAAAACCCTCCGCGCTGACCATCAAATTACGACGTTCGCGCATACAATGCGCGTTAACGTCTAACGCGAGTTACCCCGCACGAGCGAAAGTTCGTGCGCGCATCCCATACTTAACACTGTGAACGCATATGCGTTCGTGCTATGGTACGCGGCTGGTAATACAATCGATGCGCAACTTTTTACGAACGACGTTTGCGCTCATAATTTTAACGTCTTTTAAAAGCTGGTGGTAACGGCAAATCTGAATGTTCTGGCCGAAGCGAAAAACACCGGCACGAAAAAAAAATACAGCACAGTATAGTTAGATATTCTACACGTACCCAAACAATAAAATTGAGAGGTTGTGCTTTTTTTTTTTTTATTGCTGCAGCATATATACTCAGATTGATTTTGGCAGGCGCAAAAACTGAACGGGAGACAATTGTGGTTCTTAATTCTGCGGTGGATGCTGAATTTCAGTGCTCTCTGAATAACCCCTAGTGTAAAATTTCCTATTTGATCAAACTGGATTTATTAGGGCTTACTTTTAAATCTTCTAAAAGATAATGCACCATATCTGTAACATTTACCTTCGTAATGTATGTAATATATGTGTATGTGACATATCCCTTTTGTTGGGAATGCAGTACTCTGAGACTGTTAAAATGACACATGGACTGTCAATGTGCTTCAGTATTCGTGACATATAATTGCACCTATTTAATATTCATAAGTGTAGTGGTAATTGTTGAAGGCACAAAATAAAGGTACAGTAAAAGGATGTGTGCAGCTATGACACAATTATTAGAAACTGTCACGGAATCTGATATATGGAAAGCATAATTAGAACAAAATATAGAAAAAGACCAAATGTTACTCATTACAGTCACAGGGAGCTACATAGGCGGATAATGATAAGCAGATCAAGAGAGTGTCTTCGTCTACAGTAGGGATCTTAAACGCCGGCCCTCCAGATGTTTCTGAACTACAACTCCCATGTTTATCTGGCCATCAATTCCCAGAAATCTTTGAATGCAATCAACATGATTGACAGGTTGGGAATTGCTTTCTTACGTTCTATAAATAAAACCTATACATTTGCGAGCAGAAATGTTATGTAGCGTTTATGCTGAGTGGAAAGTGGTCACAAAATGTAAAAACTGTGGGCTCTATTACATTCTTCACCCAAAAATGTGCGTGTGGAGTAGAGGTAACATCACTGCCCTGCAGGGAGAGAGCCTGTGAAATCATGGGTTCGATCCCAGCAAGCACCTCTCCAGTAAGTGTCCTTGGGCAAGACACCTAACGGTACACACTCGCCACCCAGGACGTACTTGAAAACGAGAGAAATCTCAATGTATCCTTCCTGGTAAAAATCCTTTCTAAAGAAAAACAAAAAAAACATCTGCGGGGTCAGAGTTAGAGTTCCTTAGTCTACAGTCCTTGAGCTGGTGATGAAGGTGTTAGAGGGTCTTATTATTGCAAACAACACCCCCAAAATAAAACAAGAAGCTAGTAAGGAGTCACTGGCGACATCAGAATCATTACCACTGTTTTATAGAAAGATTTCCCATGGACATTTAGGATAGAAAGTAGCAACCCAATGTTATGATAACAGCGTTATTTAAGCTACACATTAGATATATATCACTGCCTGGCCAAAAATAAGTCACCCCCTGGATTTAACTAAGCCAATAGGTGTGAGCCTTCCATTGGATAATTACTGCACATGATAAATATGATTCAGCTGCAAAAAAACAAGGTCATGTGACTCCCTGAATATCCTGAATGAGCAGGTTTTTCCATCAATGGGTTTTTCTTGCCTGGTGGCACAGCGGGCATATTCCAAGATGGCAATGCCAGGATTCATCGGGCTCAAATTGTGCAAGAGTGGTCCAGGGAGCATGAGACATCATTTTCACACATGGATTGGCCACCGCACAGTCCAGACCTTAACCCCATTGAGAATCTTTGGTATAATGTGCCGGAGAAGACTTTACGCAGCGCCGCAACTCTCCCATCATCAATAGAAGATCTTGGCCACAAATTAATGCCACTCTGGACTCGAATAAATGCTGTAACATTGCATGAGCTTATCAAAACGATGCCGCGGCGAATGCATGACGCAATCACAGCAAGAGGCGACACAACCAAAAATGTGAGTGTGTGACTTTTTTGGCCAGGCAGGGTATACTCTCTATATCAAGGACACACTATCACAATCCTAACATGCTAAACATTAAAAAGTTCATTATAGTGGTTGTCCTTATTGAATGTATTCTCTCTTGATCTCATTATCTTGCCATTCTTGATGCACTCCCTTGTAAGTGAATCACTTGTACGTTCAAAAAAAAGGAAATATTAACCCCTCCTGACCTTCTCTCCCCCCCAGCCCATCCCCCAGCCCATCCCCCACATTTATTCTGTTAGATTTTAATTTTCTGTATGAATATAAATTTCCTGTGATTGAAATACGTACCATATTTCAATATGCATTCGTGTGAAAAGCCTGGTCTGATAGAAAGGGGGTCACAACCCATTTTAAGTGTCAATTCTGTATGTAGAGAGTCTATTCTAACATAGGATGTTAACCTGCGAAATTTAGCTGCATTTCCTGTAAAGTCTTTGTTATATGAAGTGTAGAAATGTATATGCTCTGATTGGCTGTTATATCACATTCCTATGTGGGGTGGATAGGAACCTCTTTTCTACAACGGACGTTTCTATTGGATGTTGAAATAATAAACTGGTCTAACACCGAATTATTCAGACGTGAAGTGGTCATATCCTGGTGTGCCTGATTTTACCATCTCCTCTGATCAGTATAGTCTTACTTCATATCGAACCCACCATTCCCCACTCACATTGACTATATACAATGTGTAGAGCAGTGTTTCCCAAACCTGTCCTCAGAACCCGCTGACAGGCCAGGTTTTCCAGATATCTGAAGCACAGCACAGGTGATAGGATTTGCTGCTCAGTGATTGCAGGATTCAGTCTGCGTTTCCCAAGGTAATCCTTAAAATCTGGCCTGTTAGGGGGTCCAGACAGAGAACAGGTTTGGGAAACACTGGCATAGAGATACAAACATATATACAAGTGAGCTGGGATTTCAGTAATCATTGTAATAATCAGAATAAATATAATATATTTAAATAAACCATATGAATTATCTGTTAAAATTTCACCGAGTGTGGACCAAATGTAAACTCTGTTCCTCCTGCAAAAGTAGTGCAGGAACTGCGTTCCAACGCATCCTTGATAGAATTGACCCATGGGTCTACCTCATTCTAGCTCTTTTGCTCCTATAAGTCTGCTGCTTCTAGCACTCAGCTGAACGCTTGGTCAACACAGCACCTCTCGATGCACAACCTGTGCAATGCTGGTTGGAAAGTCCAACTGAGCACCTAAAGCAAGGAAAGCCCGCAGCTCCCCATGACCGGAGTGCCCCCTTTACACTGCACTGTTATCATGTGAGTGTCAGAGAAATTCTCTGGAACAGATTCTGGTTTGGGATTGTGTGACAATATTCAGAAATATACATGGTAAAACTATAGTGCTAAATAGGAATGTGCTTGGCTGAAAAATTAGTTTTGTTTAGTTTTGTTTCGTTAAGTTTTTAAATAATTTCGTTTTCAGAATTTCGTAACTAATTTCGTTTCGGATTTAGTTTTGTTTCGGAACGATTTGAAATTTTCGAATTGATTCGAATTTCATATATCAATTCAATAGTTGCTATCAATTCGAATTTCGAATCACTAAATAAAACCCCAATTAATCAAATTTTGCCGTTATAAGAAAAGCTAAGGGTTAAATTTTAAGCTGTGTCACAGATTTAGTGTTTGAGTCAAATTTAACAGTGAAACAAAATAAATTTGTGTCATAAAGTCCTTTGCTGGCTATTACTTGTATTTTAAGTTAAGATCAATTCGATAATTGATATCAATTTGATAGTTCATTTCCAATTCGATAGTTGATATCAATTTGATAGTTCCTTTCAAATTCAATAGTTGATATCAATTTGATAGTTCATTTCCAGGTCGATAGTCGATATCAATTTGATAGTTTATTTCAAATTTAATAGTTGATATCAATTTCATAGTTCATTTCAAATTCGATAGTTGATATCAATTTCATAGTTCATTTCAAATTCGATAGTTGATATCAATTTCATTGATATCAACACAGCACAGCGCTGAATGCTTAATGAGGTAAAGAAGAATCCTAGAGTGTCAGCTAAAGACTTACAGAAATCTCTGGCACATGCTAATTCGTTATATACCGTTTCGTTTCAAATTCGTATCGTATCGATTCGCTATTCGGAAGTACTGCCGAAATACGAAATATCAAATTTCGTTACAAATTCTGAATTTTTCCGAAACTAGTTCACATCTCTAGTGCTAAACTATAAAAGGATTATATGAAACCATGAGAATGTAGATAAACACGGCACAACTAAAAGATATCATAACAAATAAATATTTATTAAATAAATATCAAATCTACATAATTTTCTCAATTCATAAAGCACAACAAAATAAATCACACATGATAAATATTTATAATTTTGCAATTTATTCGGTTGTGTTTTATGAATTGAGACGATTATGTAGATTCGATATTTAATAAAGATTTATTTGTTATGATATTTTTTGTTTGTGCCATCTAATTATTTTTGTGTTAATATTGTTGTTTATTGGGGCAGTGGAGGAGTCCCGTGTTTGTCGGATGTGCACCCAGGTTTGGTCCCTTTAACGTGCCGAGTATAATACATAATTACAGATTTGAATGTAGGTAAACTTGTCATACGGCCAAGGGATTTTATTGAAGGTTTAGAATGAAAATATTTAGGGGATTTGTGAAATGTATATCATGAAAGAATTTCAGTGATGGTATGTACAGGGTATACAGACAATAAAATTTGTGTCAAAGTTCCCGGTCTACTACTACACAAAGTAAAAAGGCACCTTGAAGCCTTTAAAAACCACAATATCCACAACAACAAAAAAACAATGGCGCAAACTGTGCATACGTTAAAATATTAATACCAATTAAATGGATCACCAGATACAGTTGGGTCACCAAATCTGCATTCCGTCTTTACCTTGATCTGGAAAAAAAAACGTAGAAAGAATACATTGTGTAGTATTTTAATAAAAAATCATTTAAAATTTTTTAACAAAAAAACAAACTTACACTTTCCAAGGCACATAACAAAATGTGCATATAAACGTATGCTGCAATGGCTCAGACCTCCCGCAATCAACGTCTGTTAGATTTTCTTTAAGAAACCACTTGACACGTTTCGTGGGCACTCCAAATTATACTCCTGATGAAGTGGGACAGACGTGCCCACGAAACGCGTCGAGTGGTTTCTTAAAAAATATCTAACATCTGACAGTGTGCGCTAAGACCGCGGAGAGAAACTGTTCCGGAAAAAGCTGGGACCATCGACTGGTGGATCTTGGCGATTCCAGACGTTGATTGCGGGAGGTCTGAGCCAGATCAAAGTAAAGACAGAATCCAGATTTGGTGACCCAACTGTATCTGGTGATCCAATTAATTGGTATTAATATTTTACTGTGTGCACAGTTTGCGCCATTGTTTTTTTGTTGTTGTGGATGTGCAGGGTAAAGGTAGGAATTATATAGGATTGTTACATGGGTATATAAAAGGGTTTATTCAAGGAATTCTATATAGATGTACTGGGGATATAGGTAAGAGATAAATAAGTATTGTACAGAGCTGTAGTAAAGATATAATTATGTAACTATGGAAGGAATATCTGGTAGGTGTAGTATGTCCCTACAGGAGGAGGAGCATCGTGTAGGAGTAGCAAGAACACAGGTAAGCAATTACAGAAGGTATAGTGTGTTGGTTTATAGAGGATGGAGATACGTGACTACAGAAAGAAAAGTATATGGTGCAGCTGGTTATTTTAAATGATTGTAAAATGGGAAAAATAAGTAGGTTTGGGGGGATGAAGGTAAGTGGTGAATGTGATATAAAGAATATCACCTTTTTGCATATAAGTGAACATACAATGAATAGCATGTAGGTGGTGTAGGGATCTCATACAATTAAATAACTACAAAAAGCATCCCAAGTAGATACAAGTAAGACACCAAACATGAAAGGTGAAATATGTGTATGTTGTTACAGGCTGATATGTAGGTTTATTAGAGATACAGGTAACACAGTATATATACTTGAAGCCTGTAGATCTTGTGGGCGCGAAGGTATATCATAAAAGAAAACATACAGTTGTAGCAGGAATATGGAAAAGTCGCCGAAGAAGGAATAGTATGTACAGTGGCAAGAAAAAGTATGTGAACGCTTTGGGATTACGTGGAGTTTTGCATGAATTGGTCATAAAATGTGCTCTGATCTTCATCTAAGTCACAACAATTTGAAAAACACAGTCTGCTTAAAATAATACAACACAAACATTATATGTTTTCATGTTTTTATTGAACAGAACATGTAAACATTCACAGTGCAGGGTGGAAAAAGTATGTGAACCTTTGGACTTAATAACTGGTTGACCCTCCTTTGGCAGCAATAACCTCAACCAAACGTTTCCTGTAGTTGCAGATCAGACCTGCACAATGATCTGGAGTAATTTTGGACCACTCCTCTTCACAAAACTGTTTCAGTGTAGCAATATTCTTGGGATGTCTGGTGTGAATCGCTCTCTTAAGGTCATGCCACAGCATTTCAATCGGGTTGAGGTCAGGACTCTGACTGGGCCACTCCAGAAGGCGTATTTTGTTTTGTTGAAGCCATTCTTTTGTTGAATTACTTGTATGCTTTGGGTCATTGTCCTGTTGCATCACCCATCCTCTGCGGAGCTTCAGTTGGTGGACAGATGGTCTTACGTTTTCCTGCAAAATGTCTTGATAAACTCTGGAATTCAATTTTCCATCAATGACAACGATCCGTCCAGGCCCTTAGGCAGCAAAGCAGCCCCAAACCATGATGCTCCCTCCACCATGTTTTACAGTGGGGATGAGGTTTTGATGTTGGTGTGCTGTGCCTTTTTTTCTCCACCCATAGTGTTGTGTGTTTTTTCCAAACAACTCAATTTTGGTTTCATCTGTCCACAGAATATTTTGCCAGTAGTGTTGTGGAACATCCAGGTGCTCTTTTGCAAACTTCAAACGTGCTGCAATATTCTTTTTGGACAGCAATGGCTTCCTCCGTGGTGTCCTCCCATGTACTCCATTCTTGTTTAATGTTTTCCTTATTGTAGATGTGTCAACAAAAATGTTAGCATGTGCCAGGGATTTCTGTAAGTCTTTAGCTGACACTCTAGGATTCTTCTTCACCTCATTAAGCATTCTGCGCTGTGCTCTTGCAGTCATCTTTACAGGACGACCATGCCTAGGGAGAATAGCAACAGTGCTGAACTTTCTCCATTTGTAGACATTCTGTCTTACCGTGGACACATGAACATAAAGGCTTTCGGAGATACTTTTGTAACCCTTTCCAGCTTCATGCAAGTCAACAATTCTTGATCGTAGGTCTTCTGAGAGCTCTTTTCTGCGAGGCATGGTTCACATCAGGCAGTGCTTCTTGAAACCAGTAAACCCAAAACTGGTGTGTGTTTTTAAAGGGCAGGACACCTTTCAGGAACACATCCAATAATATCACACTGATTGGACTCAAGGTTGGCTCACTCCTGGCTCCAATTAGCTCTGGATGTGGATAAGTCACACGAGAAGGAATAGTATGTAGTGTTGTATGGATGTGGATAAGTCACAGGAGAAGGAATAGCATGTAGTGTTGTAAGGATGTGGATAAGTCACACGAGAAGGAATAGTATGTAGTGTTGTATGGATGTGGATAAGTCACACGAGAAGGAATAGTATGTAGTGTTGTATGGATGTGGATAAGTCACACGAGAAGGAATAGCATGTAGTGTTGTATGGATGTGGATAAGTCACACGAGAAGGAATAGCATGTAGTGTTGTATGGATGTGGATAAGTCACACGAGAAGGGATAGCATGTAGTGTTGTATGGATGTGGATAAGTCACACGAGAAGGAATAGTATGTAGTGTTGTAAGGATGTGGATAAGTCACACGAGAAGGAATAGCATGTAGTGTTGTAAGGAATGGATGTGGATAAGTCACACGAGAAGGATTAGCATGTAGTGTTGTATGGATGTGGATAAGTCACACGAGAAGGAATAGTATGTAGTGTTGTATGGATGTGGTTAAGTCACACGAGAAGGAATAGCATGTAGTGTTGTAAGGAATGGCTGTGGATAAGTCACAGGAGAAGGAATAGCATGTAGTGTTGTATGGATGTGGATAATCACACAAGAAGGAATAGTATGTAGTGTTGTAAGGATGTGGATAAGTTATACGAGAAGGAATAGTATGTAGTGTTGTATGGATGTGGATAAGTCACAGGAGAAGGAATAGCATGTAGTGTTGTAAGGATTAGGGATGAGCCGAACAACCCATGTTCGGTTCGTATTCGAACTGGAACAATTTCGAAAGTTCGAGTTCGAACACGAACACGAACCGAACTCAATGCAAGTCAATGGGACTCAAAAGTTCGATTTTTAGAGTGCCCTGCAAGAGGGCATATATGCAAGATATTTGCCATAAAAGGTGCATGGGGGTCCGGGAAGTGCCCTGGGGGACAGGAAACAAGGACAAAAAGTTAAAAAAAAAATGTTTTTAAAGGAACAGGGAGTTCTCCATGAAATAAGGGTTAAAAATAAAAATGAAAAATTCCTTCAAATATCGTGCCTAGGAGGTCCCCATAACCTGCCCGTGAAGTGGCGGATTTGTAGGATGTAAGAAACATTTAAAAACAAAAAAATGACATTTCAAATGACGGTAAACGGTTTTCCTTTAATCTATTCATAAACAACTGCTTGGGGCGGCAGTCTGTATGAAAAGTGGAGAGGTTTTAGGACATGCAGAACAAGTTTAGTGATTTTTTGGGCTAAATTATGATGAAACTTATGCAGGCTTTGGATGAAAGTAACAAAAGCTGCTTTAAAATTAGGCCTTTAGTGTCGGCAACAGTAACCCCTCTGTGGTATTGTGGAAGAGTGCAGGGTTGGACCCTACGGTCCAAAAAATTAAAATGATATAAATCTGGTAATATAGGCGTCAGTGTCAGTGCAGCCAAATATTGTGCCTTTGGTTCCCAGAAACCTCCTATAAGTCAGTGAGACCCCCTGATGGGTGGCAGTGAGAACACACAAATTACAACAATTCCCAGATATCTTCTAGAAGTGAGACCCCCACAATTGCTGCTGGCAGTGAGAACACAAAGATTAGAACAATTGCCAGATATTTTGTAGAAATGAGACCCCCCCCCCCAATAGCTGGTGGCAAACTGGCAGTGAGAACACACACTAACACAACAATCTCCTCTCAAAAAACACGTGCTGAAGGCTGTGTGAAGCCTTACATAGTGTGCTGCGAGACTTAGCTCTGTGAGCCCATGATTGGGCAAAATTTGCCCAATCAGGACTCTGAGCCGTGATTGGCATAGTCTTGCACCTGTCTTGCACCTAAACTGTGGTCAGGTGCAGGCTGTAGCCAATTACAAGCTTCAGGCCAGTGGAAAAGTGCATTGTGGTCCATTGTGGTGCATTGTGGGCGAACATGCTGCGACCACGCGGAAATGTTCGAAGTTCACGAACATACGAACTGGCGATGTTCGAATCGACCTCCGAACACATCGAACCCAACAGCTCATCCCTAGTAAGGATGTGGATAAGTGTCAGGATTCAGGTTCCAGGGCGGCAAGGTCGAGCCAATGTGCAATGAAGGAGTCTTACAAGGCAGATATATATGTATATAAGCAGATTTATTGCAAAAGGCACAGAAGAAATAACCAAAGGTAGTAATAGAATATATAGGAGGGGTTTTGAGAAAGAGAGAAATACTGAAGAAATGATAGTCAAGTAGAAATTATACTGAAGGCATAGACAAGAATACTAGAACTGAAGATAGAATAGCAATACAATAAAGCTGCAGATACGGATACTGAACAGGGGAATATATATATATATATATACACATATATATTCACACAGAGAGGAAAGGCAAAGGGGATATATATTATGTATGCAGGCTGCAGGTATAGGCAAAAAGGGGGAATTTAGAAGGGAGACTATATATAATTAGGCCATAGCAGAAACATACTTTAGAAAGGGTAAGCGTCTGAAGCAGAGAATACTAAAGAATATAAGAAATTGTAGAGGAGGAGAAATAGGAGCAATAACAGAATAACTTTTAAAGGAATATATATAAATATATATCTGAGTCCTTATATATTACTCTGATAATGAGTCCCAGTATGGTCATAGGTAAATCCTTGTAATCCAAATGAAAATAAACTCGAGATCCAGGAAGTGTATAAATAATCAGAAGATCCAAGGATTCTTGAAAGGATAGGATCCAGCAGAGAATGGGGTCATAGGGTTCTTCATGTAGCTTGGAGGAATAGCAGGTAGCTCCTTACAGCTTGGATGTTTCCAAGACAATGAGAAAGCATTGCTTGACAGGCGTGGTCTGATTATATGCAGGAGCATTAAGGTGATTTAAGCAACACCTGAGCACTGCACAGGCAGAGCGGAGTATTGCGAATACTATTGAATGTCCCATCACTACGAGCCGGCGCTGGATATAGACTTTTTATTACGCCGGCGGCGACGTTCCTTACAATAAGTCACACGAGAAGGACTAGTATGTAGTCGTTGTAAGGATGTGGATAAGTTAAATGAGAAGGAATAGCATGTAGTGTTGTATGGATGTGGATAAGTCACACGAGAAGGAATAGTATGTAGTGTTGTATGGATGTGGATAAGTCACACTAGAAGGAATAGCATGTAGTGTTGTAAGGATTAGGGATGAGCCGAACAACCCATGTTCGGTTCGTATTCGAACTGGAACAATTTCGAAAGTTCGAGTTCGAACGCGAACACGAATCGAACTCAATGCAAGTCAATGGGACTCAAAAGTTCGATTTTTAGAGTGCCCTCCAAGAGGGCATATATGCTAGATATTTGCCATAAAAGGTGTATGGGGGTCCGGGAAGTGCCCTGGGGGACAGGAAACAAGGACAAAAAGTAAAAAAAAAATGTTTTTAAAGGAACAGTGAGTTTTCCATGAAATAAGGGTTAAAAATAAAAACGAAAAATTCCTTCAAATATCGTGCCTAGGAGGTCCCCATAACCTGCCCGTGAAGTGGCGGATTTGTAGGATGTAAGAAACATTTAAAAACAAAAAAATGACATTTCAAATGACGGTAAACGGTTTTCCTTTAATCTATTCATAAACAACTGCTTGGGGCGGCAGTCTGTATGAAAAGTGGAGAGGTTTTAGGACACGCAGAACAAGTTTAGTGATTTTTTGGGCTAAATTATGATGAAACTTATGCAGGCTTTGGATGAAAGTAACAAAAGCTGCTTTAAAATTAGGCCTTTAGTGTCAGCAACAGTAACCCCTCTGTGGTATTGTGGAAGAGTGCAGGGTTGGACCCTGCGGTCCAAAAAAATTAAAATGATATAAATCTGGTAATATAGGCGTCAGTGTCAGTGCAGCCAAATATTGTGCCTTGGTTCCCAGAAACCTATAAGTCAGTGAGACCCCCTGATGGGTGGCAGTGAGAACACACAAATTACAACAATTCCCAGATATCTTCTAGAAGTGAGACCCCCACAATTGCTGCTGGCAGTGAGAACACACAAATTACAACAATTCCCAGATATCTTCTAGAAGTGAGACCCCCACAATTGCTGCTGGCAGTGAGAACACACAAATTACAACAATTCCCAGATATCTTCTAGAAGTGAGACCCCCACAATTGCTGCTGGCAGTGAGAACACAAAGATTAGAACAATTGCCAGATATTTTTGTAGAAATGAGACCCCCCCCCAATAGCTGGTGGCAAACTGGCAGTGAGACACACACTAACACAACAATCTCCTCTCAAAAACACGTGCTGAAGGCTGTGTGAAGCCTTACATAGTGTGCTGCGAGACTTAGCTCTGTGAGCCCATGATTGGGCAAAATTTGCCCAATCAGGACTCTGAGCCGTGATTGGCATAGTCTTGCACCTGTCTTGCACCTAAACTGTGGTCAGGTGCAGGCTGTAGCCAATTACAAGCTTCAGGCCAGTGGAAAAGTGCATTGTGGTCCATTGTGGTGCATTGTGGGCGAACATGCTGCGAACATGCGGAAATGTTCGAAGTTCACGAACATACGAACTGGCGATGTTCAAATCGACCTCCGAACACATCGAACCCAACAGCTCATCCCTAGTAAGGATGTGGATAAGTCACACGAGAAGGAATAGTATGTAGTCGTTGTAAGGATGTGGATAAGTCACACCAGATGGAATAGTATGTAGTGTTGTATGGATGTGGATAAGTCACACGAGAAGGAATAGCATGTAGTTGTTGTTGTCACATAGGTACATTATCATTATAGAAGGAATCACATGAAGGCATTGGTGTAGAAACCCATACAAATGGAAAGGGGATGGGAGGGAGGGACCACCTCACTGAAAGGCAGCAGTAAGACATAATATAAAAAAACTTCTACAGACTAACAATCTCATTATATTGGTTTACTAACCCCCTACCCTACATGGGGGAATTGGGGGAAATCAGCAACTTTAGGCAGTGCCTCCACTATTTTTGTAGAGGGAACTGAGTTCCCACTGGTTCGATGTGCTATAAACCTTCTATTCAGGTGTTCAATCATAGCTTTCCCTGTTAAGTCACAATAAACATAGGAATTATCACGCATTATTGCTAAAATTCACTAATAAATATACCAGATCTGAGTGTGTGTTAACTGCCAGCTGATATTTGCCAATCGGGGGAAAGAAATCTTGGTGAGATCCCACACTTCTTTTTTTTAGGACTTGACCCCTGCCTATAGGGATAGCTGGGAGCATTTATCACCCCCCCCATCCCCCATCCCCTCTAGTTCTATACAGCCCTGCATACAGGTGTACCAGGGATCTGGGTATGCAATTGTTATGAAAGGATTAAGGGAGTGGTTGTAGCACAGAGATATCTGTCCTGGCGTTTGCTTAGCACTAGCATGTTCCTTTAACAAATCCATTTAATTTCTTAATAAGTGAGTATTTCCCCAGCTTTCTGTATGTATATATGTCATCTAATTGCCTCGGCACATGTTATTTATTAATTGTCTACAATGCAGCTTGTCGCTTTGCTGCTAATGTGATGATTTGTTACTTCTAGGAACGAGCCAGACAGCTCGATGAATTCATTCACATCTAGTTGGATATTTAGCATCCCTATAGCTTTACCCGCTTGATTTCTGGAGTGCTGAAGGATTAACTCTTGCTGGTCTGGCCAGCACAAGCTAGCACTCATCCCAAGCAACTAGATGGCCAAAAAAATTATTTACAGACAGAATGGTGCAAGGGTTTAGAGTTCCTGAAGACGTATAGCGGGCACAGCATCCTGTAGGGCACACCCAATGTGTATCTCTTGAATGGGGATCCTCAGCGTGGTAAATCCCTTATTATAAAAGCAAACAGTGACTTTTGGGCTATTTATTTCTTATGCTACCTTAACCCCTTAAGGTCCTATGACGTAAATCATAAAATCATAAATGCATTGACTTTGAAGACCGTTGGTCCTTTAGGGGTTAATTATCCCTACTCTTATAAGGCCCAGCCGGCATTAAGCGGGATCATCTCCATCTTTGCTGGTCTATACCCTTGGTCTAGTAGCATATCCTTGATTCGTATTTTAGGGACATGTAAATGGGGAAAAGTTTCATCTGTGTTTTCTTTCTGCTTTTATTAATTTAAATATATCCTCGATTTACGCGTGCGCACGGGGTGTGCCCAGTGTGCCCAGGCACACCTTAATGTAG
Source organism: Leptobrachium leishanense (assembly GCA_009667805.1). NCBI lineage: Eukaryota > Metazoa > Chordata > Amphibia > Anura > Megophryidae > Leptobrachium > Leptobrachium leishanense. The sequence goes on along the minus strand of CM019074.1, from coordinate 33,790,109 downwards.
GGTGAAGAGGTCCTCTTTCTCCTCCTACATTGACATTTTAGATGTTCCTTATCTGGTTCATGATGAAAACCGTTGTATCTCTTACTTACAGGTTTGTTATTTTTAATGAACAACGTGCATTTTGTGCCAATATCTTAAAAATAAATAAGTTTTTTCGGTTAATAAATGTTACACGGGTGCCCACCCTAACGTATCGGGCTCCGGACGCGCCACTACCATGAACGATAATAAATGATAGAATCCAAAATAATGTAACGGTGTGATTACAAACATTGTTTCCAGCATTCCGCAGAAACAAATGACTGGTTTCTATGGCGATTGCTCGGTGTGTATCCCTCAGACTCGGAATTGCTCCAGGTCTGCGTTTGCACATATGACAGCGGTGGCTTTCCCAGGTACGTGAGCCAGCTGTCCTCAGGAGACGAGACACCTTAAGAGCTATAACAGGGCAAACCCTGTGGGGAATCCCTCCCTCCCTCCTTATTGAAAAACAACAAACGTTTTCCAGAACGCGTAGAGGAAGAAGTTAAAATACCTGTGTGTGCTTTTGTTTTCCAACTCACCTATATGATGACTCCGCTAAGACGAAAATAAAGTATAAACATCCAACGGCTAAGAGAAAGTCCATAAAATAATTCCCAAGTGACACCGAAATCAGAAACCACATCAACCTGGTGGTGGTCTTCAATGGTTTTGGTTTTCTTCAATGAGGCAGGTGTTTGTTACATTGATGCACATATAAGAGGCGTGTTAGTAAACAAATAACAGTTACCTGTGTTATCTCGCTCAGTATCGATTCCATTTCGTTATATCAGGGCGGATTCGGGCTGCCGGCGTTATCATGAAATCAGGTGGACCCAAACATAGGATTCATCTATACGCAACAGGCTCATTCTCGTTTGCAAGCCCCGAGGAAGAAGAAAGTTGTGCTGGTGAAAGGAGAGCATCCATCAGACTGAGTCATGGATACAAGGCGATGTGCGAAAGGATGCCTCCTTGTATCTTCTTGGTCCTTCTGGGGATATTAATGTAGCGAGGGGATGTCACGGATCTCAGAGCCCAGCCTCACCTCTTCCTAACAAGCTCTATGTGTTTTCCTGCAGGAGAATGAGGTCTCTCTGCTGGGGATTGGAAACTCCGCCTGATGTGAAAGAAGGGAGGGAGGGAGGGAGAGCGGTGGATATGGAGACAGGACAGGAGACACAAGGATAGAAGCTGATGAGGGAGAGGAGAGGAAAATAGGAAAGGTAGAAGAGACGGAAAAGAATAAACAGAGCGTTCCGAACACAGATACGTAAGAGGAACGGGAAAACAGAACGCAGAAACCGGCAAATGTAACGGAAGAGGCGGAATACCGGATGGGGGGAAAAAAAGGGATAAACCCTTGGATGATGGATAGTTGCGCCCTGTAGTTAATCAAATATTTATTTTTTAAAAGAGGTTAAAGGGTCCTGCAGAAAGGCTGGAATGAATTTAAGAAAGGAAGCTTCATCGGGCACCATGTCGGCGTTTTATGATCGATTCCCGAGTTTCCTCCTGGGTTATCTTACCAAGTATGGGTTTATTGATGATGGCCAAAGGATTTTCTGTGACACCATGAATGCATAGTATTCCTGTCAGACCCTGACAAAAGGTCCATCAAGGTCTCATCACCTCTTAGTCTATACAGACGTCGACAGGGTGTGTGGCAAATCATCGCCCCAGTCTGTATAACAGCAATAACAGACAAATATGGTTTATATAGTGTTGTGCGCAGCCCGTTATATTAAGGTGTGCACCCATGGAACATTTTGTAATTGAAAAGTAATGTTTAGAAGAATTTGCACAAATGCACATTTTTCATTAGAAATAACAAGCCTGTAATCAAAGATACACAGGTATATGCAAAGAAAGGTGAAACTCAGGAGAATTGACTAGGAAACTGAAAATTCTAGGTCAAAATAGCCAAACCAGAAAATCTTTCCATTTATCTCACTTTCCAAATCAGCTATTTGGTCTAGATTGTTCTCTTCTCCTGACAATTCTCTTGATTTTCACCTTTCTCTGAATGACCCTGACAGTCAATTTTTATGTTTTTTTTATCATGAACACGATAAGGAACACCTAAAATGTCAAAGTAAAAGAGGACCTCTTCACCCAACATTAGGGTGTGCCAGGGCACACCAGGCACACGCCCTTGGCATGCCCATGTGTATAATATTGTATTGCATAATATTGTATTATCCAACAGGTCCTTCTGTGTGTCCTTTGCTGGTAACTCCTCCTCCTCATTGCCTCTATCTGTTGGTGTACCTCAAGGCTCTGTCCTTGGTCCTCTGCTCTTTTCCATCTACACCTCCTCCCTGGGCAAAATCATCAACAGCTTTGGCTTTAATTACCACCTCTACGCTGATGACACTCAGATCTACCTCTCTACCCCTGATCTCTCTCCCCCTGTCCTCTCAAAAGTCATTGACTGTTTATCTGGCATCTCCTCCTGGATGGCCTCCCACCACCTAAAGATCAATTCCTACTTATTCCTCCCTCCAATGCCTCCCCACCTCCTGACTTCTCTATCACGGTGGAGGGTATCACCATCTCCCCATCAAACCAAGTTCGCTGCCTTGGAGTTACACTTGACTCTGCTCTTTCCTTCATCCCCCACATCCAGTCTCTTTCCTCCTCCTGCTGATACCAACTGCGTAATATTTCCAGAATTCGGCCATTTCTTACCGCTGTCACCACAAAACAACTCATACACGCCCTGGTAATCTCGACTCGACTATTGCAATAATCTCTTATCTGGCCTCCCTCTGTCCCGCCTCTCCCCCCTACAATCCATCCTGAACGCCTCCGCCAGGCTAATTCACCTCACCCGCCGCTCTGTCTCTGCCGCTCCCCTCTGCGAGTCCCTTCACTGGCTCCCCATCCACTGCAGAATTAAGTTCAAAATCCTTATCCTTACCTACAAAACCCTCACTAACTCAGCTCCCCACTACCTGTCCTCACTAATCACCAAATACACCCCAGCCCGCTCCCTAAGGTCAAACAGTGACCTGCGCCTAGCTTCTCCCCGCATCACCTCTTCCCATGATAGACTGCAGGATTTCTCACGCGCAGCCCCCACTCTCTGGAACGCTCTCCCTCGTACTGTCAGACTTTCCCCTAACTTCTCTTCCTTCAAACGCTCCCTGAAAACATTCCGATTTAGGGAAGCCTACCACCCAACTCACTGACACAACCATCAATCACTCTCACCTTACAGTCCTCTCCTCCTGTTTCCAACCCCAACCCTCCCAGATTGTGAGTTCCTATGGGAATAGGGCCCTCATCTCCTCCTGTACTGTTTGTCAAATGTTGTTCAATGTATTGTAACCCTGTCTATACTGTGCTTATTGTACAGCGCTGCGGAATATGCTGGCGCTTTATAAATAAAGAATAATAATAAAGAATAATAATATTGCATGTATAAATAATTGCGTGGCAAGTTTAGGCTAAAATAATAAGGCTGAAAAACACTAAAACTTATAAAAAATACACCTCTAATTTAGCTATTTTAGCCTAAAAAGATTAAATTCTCCTCTAGACTGTAAGCTCCTCTGAGCACACCAGGGCTGACAAACTCTGTCCCCCACCCAATGGTTCTGAACTACAACTCCCATGACTCCCTGGCCATCTATTGCATTCAAAGAATTGTGGGAATTGTAGGCATCAACATCTGAGGGGCAGTGAGTTTGACAGCCCTTTTCCACGACTCTGGTTTCGTTTTTTTGTGTTTGTCAAACAAATATTTGGATGCCATATTGTGAGTGATAGAGGGAATAAACCTCTGTGTACATCAAGAGAGAAGACAAATAAGAGGTTTATCCCACTTAATAAATATATAGATATAAAAAATATATTATATACTGAACCGCATAACAATCTATAATAAAAAAACATTCTATATATCATTGAGGAAGTCCCAAATGCAGTAAGGAAGTGCGAAACGCGTTGGATATTGTTATTTTATATTTTGTTCATTTTTTCGGCGACATTTCGGTGCTCTCTGAATAACCCCCTAAAACTAATCCAAAATCTTAGTGAATAAGCCCTGCAGTTGTAGTATTATACACATGGAAATGGTTCCTCTTACAATGTGCTTTACAAGGTGGTGCGAGGTAAGATTCAGTGTCGCTGTATTATTTCATTTTCATACTGTCTTCTTTTCATTTGTCGTCTGTGGTGTTTGGAAGGGCTGCGATTCTAGTCCCATTTAAGTAAAAAATGGTGGAAATTACAAGTCACAATCTCAATGTTATACCATGCGTAGAATATAAATGTAAACACAGAATCTGTTACATTGTTCATGAGACCATCCAGGGTTATTCAAAGAGAATCGAAAAGTCACCGCACGATCAGTGACTTTTCGTTCTCTTCAATTCGGTGCGATTTGGCGATCCCATTTCGGCAACCCTGCGGTGTATTCAGCAAGCACCACAGAGCCGTCGTAGTGCAGGGAAAAGCCGCCGCAAACCCGACGAACACTCACCGCAAAACCCGGCGAACGTACACCGAAACCCGCAAAAATATCTGGATTAAGCTCGCCGAACACGCCGGAGAAACCCGAGCAGCCGCCGATCAGAGCGCAGAGCAGCCGCCGGAAAAACCCGAAACTGCAGACGAATGGAGTGAAAAAAAAAAAACAGTACGCTTGAATGTTTGAAAAGTGAAATGCTGTTTGCAAAGAAACTACTGAGCGAAAATGTCTGAAATTTACATATGATCCAATGAATGATAATAAAAAGGGCTGTTACAGAAAAAAGAAAAAACGATTTTAAAAAACACAGAAAAATAAATTCGCAAAAAATCACGAAAAATGCCTAAAAGATCCTATAAAATCTATAAATAAAGAGATTCTTTACTGCAGAATATTATAATGAACGGTTTATTAGATATTGGATTAAAACGGGAATATTTTTAACATTGAAGCCTATAGGATTCGCCTGAATAAACCTGTCGAATAAAACCACCGAATGGCAGGGCAATTCGGCAACTTTTCACTGCTGGTTTGTGTTCTCTGAATAGACGAGGCATTGCTTCTCTATGGGGATTTCACTGCCCTCGAACAGGCACCGAACAGGCACCGTATGTGCAGGCAATTCACCAACATTTGGCGAACGGCCTGCTCTCTGAATAGCCGAATGGCCAGGAAAGGTAAGCGTATGCTGAATTTCACTGTTCGGTTACCTTTCGGCCTCAATTCGGATCTCTTTGAATAACCCTGTATATGTTCAGAATGGGAGAAAAACAAAACAACAAAACCCTCAACAACAAAGACATAATCAAATGCATCGTTATAATGAAGCCGAAGAAAGATGGTCAGGAAAAGCCCCCCATTCTGCTGATTTGATATCAAGGTCTGCTTAAAATCCTGGGCTCCCATCTGCCTGGACTTGGCGTCACCCCGAGCAGCAAATCACACGTCCCTCCTCTGCCTTTTTCGGTATGTCACCCCACCGGGGAGGGACACATAGTGCCCGCGTAGCCTTCTTTATCATCCCCGGCTTCTTTATCTGTGTTGTTTTGTGCTAGAGGGGTATACAAAATAATATAGGTCACTGCCACTCAAATTAACTCAGCAAGTAATAATTTCACTTGTTTCTTTTCAACAACAGAATGGGTATTACAGTATACACAATAAAAAACATTCGTCACTGTCACAGCCTGCAGCCAGTTACCCAAATGTGTGATCACCACTGAGGAGCGGGCAGAGAAGACTGAATGTCTACATCCCAGCTGCGCTTAAAAGCCCCTCTCGCCCTGACCTCTCCCTTCCTTGCCAGATAATGTAACAGTTGCCGGGCACCAAGGTTAAATCATTAGTCTCCAGACTTATCCAATAATGTTATATCACACCAACGCACTTAACATTTAACTGTGATACATTTATTCTTTGCAGGCATGATCGTCTGAATGGGTCAAGATGAGATATTAACACCTTCCCGGTCCACAGGAAATTGCAATTTATTGAGGTGTATATAATGTGTATGTGCTAAAACCTGCAAATCATTTGTATGTGACTTATTTATGGCGCGTTGGAGGGATTTCATTCCATGCACAGATCTGTTATTAGCCATTTTTGTATCAAACGGCCCTTTGGTTCCACGCAAATGCTGAATAACGCAGTCACAGTTGAAGACGGTCACTGGAGATCTAAAGCCATATAGAAGTCTGAATTTATTTATAATACGTGTAAAATATAATCCAAGCCATGCAGTCCAAGCATGGACACGTGGGATGGTCTGAGAAGGTTAGAACTAGGGCTGCAACTAACGATTATTCTCATAATCGATTAGCTGGCCGATTATTATTTCGATTAATCGATTTATCAGATAAGGGGGAAAAAAATTGTTTACTTAAAAAGGAATTTTATAGAAAAAAATAACCACAACCCCTCCCCCTTTTTTCACAAGCAATTTGCGTAGTGTACGTAACTTTCGTACGTAGATACGCAAATTGCGTATCTTGCATACTTTTCACACAAGGTATGCGAGTGCTTGGTCAGAGGGATGGGTTGATGCTGCGAGTGCTTGGTCAGAGGGATGGGTTGATGCTGCGAGTGCTTGGTCAGAGGGATGGGTTGATGCTGCATGCGCAGCTTAAGCCCATGTTTGCTTTTTCAAATGAACGCAGCTAGGAGCACTTGGATAGAGATGATGATGTCAGCATGAAATCGCGGTTAATAAGTTAAAGTGGTCAGGGTGCGTAGCGTGTCCCTTTTTAGATAAATTTGTGAACAAACTGAGTGGGAGGAAGAACTGGAGATGGAAGGGAGTGACTTGACCTGAGTGTGAGAAGGAGTGGGTATGGACAAAAGACCAGATCTGAGTGTGGGAGTGAGTTTGGGGAAAGGGACCAGACCAAAGGGAGAGAATGGCAGTTCCCAACCAAAGAGGGTGCGGCAGGGAGGGTGGGGTGGTGGCACAGGACTCCAGCTTCAAGTAAGGATAAAACACAGGCATACAGCTCCTTCACCCAGTGGTAGTATCCTATCGTTTGTGTTGTAGTTCTGCTGCTGTTATAAACGGAATAAAAACAAACTGGTTGTGTCTGACATAAACCTAGCACTAAATCATAATGAGTAAAGCAGCGGCGCGTCTTCTCCAATCAGCTCCGAAGCTGAGGTTATTTACGTTTAACTCAGTCTGATTCTAAACAGTGCCTGCTGTACACAGGACGATTATTCGACAAGGGAAATAGTTGACAACTAATTTAATCATCGATTAGTTGTCGATTAATCAATTAGTTATTTCAGCCCTAGTTAGATCAAAGGACAATCACACAATGCTTTTGTTGGGCATAATTCGGTTAAATTATGAAAATAAACCTGAAGCATATACATAGTTGCATAGGCTGAAAAAAAGACGTGCGTCCATCAGGTTCAGCCTTTCACACATCACCTACTATTGTTGATCCAAGAAAAGTAAAAAAATCCCAGTCTGAAGCACTCGCCAATATGCAATATACTGGGGAAAAATTCCTTCTGGACCAGAGAATGGCGTCAGATTTCTCCCTGGATCAAGAAGCTTTTACCCACATATTAAATATTATGACGCATAATATTATGTTTTTACAGGAAGTCATCCAGACGTTTTTTAAAAGTCTGTACAGTCTCTGACCCAACCACCTCAACAGGCAGAGAATTCCACAGCAACAAACAATGTAAATTGTATTCACTATTGTATCTCATGGCAAGGACATTCATAATCTCAAGATCCCATCTGCCTCCATCAACATGACAACCCAAGCACAGCAAGTAGGACATGGCAGGAGTAGATGTCCAGATAGAGTTGACAGCGTCAGAGGACAAACACAAAGATCGATGCCTTCACATTCATAAGCCAATTAAGCCCTTGGGTTTGAGTATCTACGGCAGGGATGTCAAACTCCGACCCTTCAGATGTTGCTGAAAAAAATAATTCCACGATTCTCTGGACATATATTTAATTCAACGCTTTATGGTAATTGTAGGCCATCAACGTCTGGGGGGGTCCAGAGTTTGACATCCCTGATATACGGGATGGACTCAACTGGTGTATGTGTGAAAGACATCATTGAAAACATTGCAACAAAGTAGCTGAAACAAGATGTTCAGTACATGGATATCACCAGCACTTAATATCCAAGGATCCGCTTGGAATGATCATGGTGTCCCCCCATATCTTTGAATGGGACCAGGGCTGGAGCAGAAGACCAAATAAAAACGAATTCTCTAAGAAGAGGAAAGCAAAAGGCAACCAATTCCTCCCGCGGGGCTCCTTGTTTTAATATTGTATGGCTGCCTTTGTAACTTGTATAGGTAGAGAGGTATCAGATGCAGATAGTCTGGTCTTTGCAAACAGTCATCAGGATCAGATAACAAGCCACTGTACTGTTAGAACAAGGACATGTCAACCATCAGGGACATTTGTATAGATCCCACAATACATACAGACTTATCTGTGAATTCTCCTGTGACAAGGAAACAAAATCCAATTTGCGCATCCTTATTAAGAAACTTATCCAGGACATCTGAACACTTACTAGCTTATTGACATAGGAGGGCACTATCCCCTCCTAAGGCTGCGTTCACATGACTGCACTGAGTGTGTCCATGTGACCACACTTCCCTGCATCTGTCGCAGCTTTGTGATGGATCGACGTGGAGGGCCACATGGTGTGGCGCATGCACGAATTGCGTGCGCTGCCACCGGACGTCAAAAATCCCTCCACGTCAAAAAGCTACAACAGATGCTGACGGAGCTACAAAGCGCAATCCTCCATAGGAGGATCTTGGTTTGTAGCGCTGAGCGCACTAACTGCGAACGGCGAGGTGGCCACAGGGGCATCAGAGTGGAAGGAATGTTCACTATCACGGACGCTTCTTCCGCTCTGAGCAAAGCCTGTGTGACCACAGCCTTAATGCTAGCGCTAGTGCTCACATAAATGAGCTTTAGCGCTCGGTTAATTGAGGTGATAGTGTGCCGCATAGATCACTTCCCGATTTCTAACGGGTTAAAAAATCCTTTAATTAATTAATTAATTAATTAAATACTCACCTTTCGGCGTAACCCTTCTCTTCTGGCCGCCAGGAGCAGAGTAGGCTTGTGCACCGATTTTTTTTTCGGTTCGATTCGGTTCGATTTGTTCGGAGGTTTAAAATTTTCGATTCGGCTCGTTTCGACCGATTTCTGTTTCGATTCGGTTCGGTTCGGCTCGTTGTTCGTGTACATTTTTTTTTTTCCGAATATCGACCATTTTTCGTGTTTTCGGGTCACTTTGCTCGTTTTTTGTATCGACTTTTCGTGATTTCGGAAATTTTCGTTTTTTCGGAACGTCTGTTCTCCTCGTTTCAAAGTGTCTAACTCTATTCATTTTGACGTAAAATACTATGGTTTACTTTTTTTATACTTTATATCTTTTTGTATAATAAATTTTGGGTTTGTTTTTCGGATCAGATAATTCATTCCGTCGATACGATAATTCTGGCGATTCTATCGTGTTTTTTTTTTATTAAATAAAGATCCTTTTTTTCTTATGAATATACATTTCACAACTTTATTTAATCATATTAAAATGGTATGAAAGCCAAGGAACAAAAAAAATGAACAAAACGATTTAAAAAACGCTAAACTGACCCGAATGCCACAAGAAACAAGTGATACACATTTACAAATACAAAATTTACAGAATCAGCGATATAACCGATAATAGTTAAATATACGATGTCCAGAATTACCGAAATGGAACCGAAATCACGAATGGAACCGAAATCATGAATAGAGCAAAAATAAATTTCGATTTGACACATTTCAAGTCCATTCGAAAAATCCGAAAATTTTTCGTTTCGGCTCGGAAAACTTTTCGGATCTGTCGGTTTTCGGGTCCGATCCGATTCAGAAATTCGGCAGAATCTGAAGACACGAATCGGGAAATTTCGTGAAAATTCCGAAATTCCGAAACCCGAAACGCACATCCCTAGAGCAGAGTGAGACTGGGGACAAAAGCCCCCAGTCTCCCTCCGCGATTCCTCCGCAGACCTGCATGATCTCGCGAGAGCCGAGATCCTGCCAGTCATGTGACCCGGCAGCACAAGCCTCCATGGAGTCCATAGGACTCCATGGAGAGGATGCTTGCGAAGGCACTTTAGCGCTGCCTCGAGCATCCTGGAGCCTAGTGGCCGCTACGGTACAGGCTGCTGGACTCAGCACCTACAGGTAAAACGGGGACGCTAAGGGGAAATTAGCGAATGCTAACCCACCGACGGGTTAACGAAAAACTTGGTGACATCTAAAAACTGGTGCTAGCTGATTCTGCTTTCACAGTGAGGAGCCGCAGCATCTGAGCCGGAAGCCGAGCTTGCAGCTTTATTGTAATATCATCAGTAGCCTTTAACGCAACGGCTGGAGCTGTTAGATTAACCAACGGCTTAGTTCACCATCTAACCCAATGTTCCCAAAGTCTATTTACTCAACTTTTTTATTCTCTTACATATTTAATGCTTTATTCATATGACACATTGGAAAAATAAAATGAAGGTCATCTCCAGCCTGAAAACATCAGCCGTCGCGGGTTCGTGCTCGCATACAAGCGTCTTTCCTTTTTTTTCTCCCCAAGTTTGACCTTGATGTTGATGTTGACATTGCTACTTCTCAAGACCTCAGGTCTTTCAGTTGTATTTTTATGATCGATGTAGATCCTATCTTAGTATTGTGTCCCCTGCCTTCCGGTGAATAGCTTGCCTTTCCGTTACTCTTGACAAGCTTTTAGCCATCAGTCATCAAGTCATCCAAATCTCTTCCGCTTTAATTAGATTATTCCCGATCTTACCCCAGAGACCACAGAGGTCTACGCAACCTCAGATAACCTACGATATTGTTATATTATCACTATGCGTATCTGTTTAATGAGAGGAGAGGTCGAGGTGCTTGAAGAGATGCTCACACCAAAAAAGTGGACATGTTTTACAGCGAGGGTTATGATGATGTATTTTGTACATTTGTTTACATTATTTAAGTATTCGATCTTATATGTGTTTACTTTTCTATAGGAGTTAAGCTAGGGTCAAACGAACGCATTATTCACAGCGACCGTCAAAAAGTGCGTCCGAATGCATTGACGTATTTGTTCACGGAATGCGCGAAAACGGTCATACGATGCGCATTTTCGTGCATGATTTGTTACGGATCCAAACCAGGAAACTTTGGGTGTCTGGACGTTATGTTGGCCGGACACAGGGGCGGATCCAGACACAGGTTTCGGGGGGGGGCATTCTACCAGTTTTGGCTAAGAGCTGGTGTTGGGTTTGCAGTGACAGGCAGATTTGCCCCCAGATATTTGCCCCAGCTCACATGGATATATATATATTGGCCCCTAACTCACATAGATGTATATAATGCCACAAGGCAGCTCACATGGATATATATATCTGCCCCAGCTCACACATGGGTAATATTTGCCCCCAGCTCACACATGGGTAATATTTGCCCCTTAGCTCACACATGGGTAATATTTGCCACCGGCCTGCTCACACATGGGTAATATTTGCCCCCAACTCACACATGGGTAATATTTGCCCCCAGCTCACACATGGGTAATATTTGCCCCTTAGCTCACACATGGGTAATATTTGCCCCGACCTCACACATGTGTAATATTTGCTCCTTAGCTCACACATGGTTAATATGTGCCCCCAGCTCACACATGGGTAATATTTGCCCCTTAGCTTACACATGGGTAATATTTGCCCCGGCCTGCTCACACATGGGTAATATTTGCCCCCAACTCACACATGGGTAATATTTGCCCCCATCTCACACATGGGTAATATTTGCTCCCAACTCACACATGGGTAATATTTGCCCCCCTGCTCACACATGGGTAATATTTGCCCCCCTGCTCACACATGGGTAATATTTGCCCCCCTGCTCACACATGGGTAATATTTGCCCCCACCTCACACATGGGTAATATTTGCCCCCACCTCACACATGGGTAATATTTTCCCCCTGCTAACACATGGATATATTTGCCCCTTAGCTCACACATGGGTAATATTTGCCCTCACCTCACACATGGGTAATATTTGCCCCCACCTCACACATGGGTAATATTTGCCCCCACCTCACACATGGGTAATATTTTCCCCCTGCTAACACATGGATATATTTGCCCCTTAGCTCACACATGGGTATTTGTGCCCCAGCTCTCACCTCCGCCCCCGGTGTGCAGCAGAGCCAGAGACAGTGTGGCGCCTCCTGCTAGATTTCCAATTCCCGCCCATGTGACTCACCATGTGACCACCTGACCTGTCCAACCAGCGCCCGCCCCGGATGATTGACAGTCACCCACGTGACTGAGTTAGTGACGTGGGGGGGCGTGGCTGGCTCAGCCTCGCTCACTTCCTGTTCCTTCCTGCTCGCTGCTCGCTCGCATTTTGAGTCAGTGCGGCGGCGGCAATGATCCGGGCAGGGCAGGCAGGCAGTGCAATGCGTCTGTCTTCTTACACTCTGATGCTGCAGCTGAGCTGAAGGCAGACAGAGAATCTCGGGGGGGGCAATTGCCCCGTTGCCCCCCCCTGGATCCGCCCCTGGCCGGACATGAGCAGCGTCTGACGTCTCCTAATCACGCACACACGCCGCTATGCCGGCACAGCGCACTCTGTACGTCAGTACTAGCATGTCTGCGTTCTCAAAAAAATGTGTTTGTTTGCCGCTTGCGTTGCGCGGCCGCACTTTTGTGCGGCTGTACTTTGTATATTGGCTGTCATTGCCCATCATTTGTTGCTACTGCGGCCGTGATTAAGTGCGCCTAAACGCACGTTAAAAATGCGTTAGTCTGACCCCAGCCTAATTCAGACAGCATCAAAATTTCTGTGAAATTTCAGTGCTCTCATTCTGTGATTTCAGTTCGCTGACCCTGCAGTGAATTCAGGATTCACCTCCAGGTCCCCGAAGTGAGCCAGACAGAATCCGCCAAAAGCCGCTGATCAGCTCGCCGAACGCTGACCGCCGAACAGACCGTCAGACAGCCCGCCACAAAACTGACCGCCACAAGCGCCGAAGACAGCCAACGATCCACCGAACTGACCGCCGCACGCCGCCAATCAGCTGCCAAACGCCGCAGAACGCCGCCGAACTGGTATAACAAAAACCGAAACTCTGCTATTTTTAAAAAGGTGTTTAAAGCAATAAAAACTCATGAAAATGCATGGAAATCATAAAAAGTCCAATAAAAAATAATAAAATGGTCTGTTACAGAATAAAAAAAAAAACACCATTAAAAAAATTGGAAAAAATTTGCCTAAAAAATCCAGAAAAATAACGAAAAAATAAATAAATTCAAAATAAATTAAAATATTACTTGCTGAAGCTGAAAAGAATAAACGGTTGAATAAAGAATAGATAAAACAGTAAAAAAAAATGACATTGAATCCTATGGGATTTGCCTATTTACACCTGTCGAACTGAAACATCAAAAATCAGGGCATTTCGCCAACATTTCGGTGCAGTTCGGCGTTCTTTGAATAGATTAACCATTACTTCACTATGGGACAATTTCACAGCCGCCGAAGTTCCCTGAATTGCAGGGATCTGCGGCGAACTGAACCGTATTTCGGTGGCAATTTGCCAATATTTGGCGAATTGCCTGCTTTCTGAATAGCCGAACTGCCATGAAATTGTACCGTATGGTGAAATTCACTGTTCGGTGCAATTTGGTGGCAAGTTCGGTGCTTATTGAATAGCTGTTTATGTCTTTGAATTTATTAAAGTTCTATTTTATATCAATGCATGATCAGATTTACCTTTTTAATTACTTGCTGTCCATGTTCAAAACAGGGAATGTAGACTAGAAGAGATGTATGGACCAGGATGACAGACGAGTCACCACTGATACACGTTTGCATTCTGATACAGCTACGGCTTGTTCGACCTGACCTCATGCAAAATTGTTGAAGTAACAACTCACAACAAGTACAAAAATATCTAACCCGCAGGTCAATGTCATTGAGATTGCATTTGATGAACCAAAAATATCTGTCACTGTGTTCTTTTGGATCATTTTCAGTCTACTAAAAATTTTTTAAAAAAATCTACATTCCTACCCACTGTTCTTTGTGTGTGCTCTAGGGATGTGCATGGCTGAAAAATTAGTTTAGTTTAGTTTACTTTCGTTACATTTTTAAATGATTTCGTTTTCGGAATTTCGTAACTAATTTCTTTTCGTATTTCGTTTTGTTTCGGATCGATTTGAAATTTCGAATCGATTCGAATTTCATATATCAATTCGATAGTTGATATCAATTCGAATGTTGCATCACTAGATAAAACCCCAATTAATCAAATTTTACTGTTAAAGGAAAAGCTAGGGTTAAATTTTAAGCTGTGTCACAGATTTAGTATTTGAGTCAAATTAAACAGTGAAACAAAATTAATTTGTTTCATAAAGTCCTTTGCTGACTATTACTTGTATTGTAAGTTAAGATCAATTCGGTAGTTGATATCAATTTGATAGTTCATTTCAAATTCAATAGTTGATATCAGTTATTCAAATTTTTCTTTTATGATGATGACACAGTTTAAAACGAAATAAATTCGTTATATAACGTTCCATTTCGTTTTGAATTTGTATCGTATCGATTCGTTATTCTGAAGTACTTCCGTACTATGAATGTTCAAATTTCGTTCCAAATTCCGAATTTTTTCTAAACAAATGCACATCTCTAGTGTGCTCTCATGGGCTGCAGTTGACAAGACACATCTGTTGTGAAAATTTTAACAGTTTGGCTATGAATTCATTTAACAAAAAGGTTTAAGCCCAACTTAGCTCCACTATTCGGCAGGATCTCACTTTCAATATTTTTCAAGAATGTCACAATCACAATACCATCTGTCTTTCCTCAGAACAACGTCACGAGGACATTACTGATTCTGGACTCTTGCTCGACTGCTTTATATGAAAAATTTCAAAATGTGCAGTCCGATAGCATCAATAAATATGGTTTTGATACACCTACATACTCTGAACATATTTCGACCCATGACAAATGAGTTTTATGCAGGGCCGGAACTTCCTATAAGGCAGTACAGGCAGCTGCCTTACGGCGCCAGAGCAGGGGGGTGCAAAAAATCTGAATTTCCGGTCACTGACTGTGGATTTGGATCAATGCCCTGCGCATTCCCTCACTCTGTGAGCAATGCGACCAGAGCTGGACAGGACACCCCACAGTGAAGACAGGCTGTCCCCCCTTGCAGTCCCGTGAGCCTGATCCTCTAATCAGATGTTCAGCAGAAAGGCCATGGGTGTTCCAACTCAAGAAGATGACTGGTAGGGCTTTTTTCGGGACATATAGGCAACAGAATAAACATTCAAAAACATGATAGACTGAAGGGGTCCTTTTCCAATCCGGTCTTTAAAGTGATTATTATTATTATTATTCTTTATTTATAAAGCGCCAGCATATTCCGCAGCGCTGTACAATAAACACAGTATAGACAGGGTTACAATACATTGAACAACATTTGACAAACAGTACAGGAGGAGATGAGGGCCCTATTCCCGTAGGAACTCACAATCTAGGAGGGTTGGGGTTGGAAACAGGAGGAGAGGACTGTAAGGTGAGAGTGATTGATGGTTGTGTCAGTGAGTTGGGTGGTAGGCTTCTCTAAATAGGAATGTTTTAAGGGAGCGTTTGAAGGAAGAGAAGTTAGGGGAAAGTCTGACAGTACGAGGGAGAGCGTTCCAGAGAGTGGGGGCTGCGCGTGAGAAATCCTGCAGTCTATCATGGGAAGAGGTGATGCGGGGAGAAGCTAGGCGCAGGTCACTGTTTGACCTTAGGGAGCGGGCTGGAGTGTATTTGGTGATTAGTGGGGCGCTGAGTTAGTGAGGGTTTTGTAGGTAAGGATAAGGATTTTGAACTTAATTCTGCAGTGGATGGGGAGCCAGTGGATGGGGAGCCAGTGAAGGGACTCGCAGAGGGGAGCGGCAGAGACAGAGCGGCGGGTGAGGTGAATTAGCCTGGCGGAGACGTTCAGGATGGATTGTAGGGGGGAGAGGCGGGACAGAGGGAGGCCAGATAAGAGATTATTGCAATAGTCGAGTCGGGAGATTACCAGGGCGTGTATGAGTTTTTTGTGGTGACAGCGGTAAGAAATGGCCGAATTCTGGAAATATTACGCAGTTGGTATCGGCAGGAGGAGGAAAGAGATGGATGTGGGGGATGAAGGAAAGAGCAGAGTCAAGTGTAACTCCAAGACAGCGAACTTGGTTTGATGGGGAGATGGTGATACCCTCCACCGTGATAGAGAAGTCAGGAGGTGGGGAGGCATTGGAGGGAGGAATAAGTAGGAGTTCAGTCTTTGACATGTTGATCTTTAGGTGGTGGGAGGCCATCCAGGAGGAGATGCCAGATAAACAGTCGCTGACTTTTGAAAGGACAGGGGGAGAGAGATCAGGGGTAGAGAGGTAGATCTGAGTGTCATCAGCGTAGAGGTGGTAGTGATGGCTCAATGCAATGTTTACGGCCACAACTACCATATTAATAGCTCAAGTCATTAGTCCAAATGAGCCGCAAACTTTTATGGATTAGTGAGTCGCTACTAATGGCTTGGATGGAATAGGGACCAAGATCTTTAGCTCCACCCTATATTACCTCCAGAATTCTTTTCCCTGCTATAACTAGAGACAAAGAAAGAAGACGACTTATCATTAAGACATATATTATATATGATAGGAAGTGGCATCTTACAGTGATTAATTAATTAAGTGATTCTATGTAACAAGAACCCTATGTATGCAAGCTTGCAAACAGCAAGAACACTTTAGTGCGTATTGCTGCTTCGAGTCACATCACGCGTTGTCATACTAAATTATTAGATTATCTTCAAAATCTTATATCCAAATTGTGATAGCAATGCAATGAATGATAAAACAATACAAACAACAAAACAAAAGGGGTTATTATACTTTTCTTTGTTTATACATTTGGATATATGGTTCAGAGTGCCCCTCCATGTCTGTATGAATATCATTGTGTCAGCTCATCGTTTGATGGGAACACGCCAGAAGACATTCATTGTTTCAGCTGTCACATTAGCAGCAGGGAGATGAATAGCATATTTGTCAGTCGTGTGGGAATGTAGCTTTACACAAAGGATCGGAAGCAATATAGACACCTGTGAGCCCGACAGAAAGCTTCAGTAAAGGTCACCGAAAAAAGAAGTCAAGAGAAAATAACTTTTTGTAGAGGAGCAGACAAGGTCAATAGATAATTCAGGAGGAGACATGAGATACAGTTCTCCATACCTCGACTGGGTCACATCTGCTAATGCCGCATTGCCCCGTTCTCACACCTTTCGTGCCTTTCTCCAGCCTTTAGCTGAAGCTTAAGTACGGTTACATGCAAAGCGTGGGGATAGCATCCCCCAGAAATGAGCTAGCACACAGATCTTGAGGTAGAACAGATAGGAACATTTGAATCCTGATTTTTTTTAAAAGGTGTTTTTTTTATTCTTTAACAGACCTTTTAATTATTTTTGTAGGACCTTTTCTATTATTTATTATTTTAATGCATTTTTATTGGTTTAAACACCGATTAGAAGAATAGCAGAGTTCCTTTTTTTTCTGCAGTTTGGTAGCGTTCAGCAGTCGATCAGTACTTTCTGAATAACCCTTTAGATCTATGTGTAGGGCTTTAAGATGAAAACTTGAAGGGGTTATTCAGAGAGGTCCGAAATGTTGCTGAAATGTAACCGGACACTGAAATTCAGTGTACGGTGACATTTCGGGGAGTTCGGCTATTCAGAGAGTAGGCAGTTTGCCAAATTGTGGCGAATTGCCAGCATGTATGATGCCTGTTTGAAGGCAGTGAAATCCCCCATAGAGAAGCAATGGTTTATCTATTCAGAGACACCAAACAGCAGTGAAAAGTTGCTGAAATGCCCTGCTGTTTGGTGTTTTCATTTGACAAGGTTTATCAGGCGAATCCCGTAGGCTTCAATGTTAAAAATATTCCAGTTTTTATTCAATATCTAATAAACTGTTTATTCTTTTAATCTGCAGTAAAAAAGTCTCTTTATTTATAGATTTTTTAGGATCTTTTAGGCATTTTTGGGGATTTTTTCAGCAAACTTTTTTTTTAAAATAGTTTTTTCTTTTTTCTGTAACAGACCTTTTTATTATCATTCATAGGATCTTATATGTTAATTCCAGGTATTTTCGTTCAGTAGTTTTTTTGCGAACAGTGTTTCAATTTTGACAATTCAAGCGTATTGTTTTTTGTCTTACTCCGTTCGTCAGCTTCTTGGCTTTTTTCTGTGGCTGGTCTACGCTATGATCGGCGGCTCCTTGGATTTTTCCAGCGTGTTCAGCGTGGTTTTTACGTCGGTTCTGGTGCGTTTTCGGCGGGTTTATGGCGGGTTTCCCTGCACTCCTGGGACCCTGCAGTGAATGCTGAATTCACCGCAGGGTGGGGAGCTTTGATTCCTCGAAGTGCAGGGAAGTGCGGGGAACAAGAGAGCACCGAAATGTCGGCGAATAACCCCTTGGAGTCTTTTTATTACATTTTTATATTATTTACCATCCTATTGCTTTTCCACTAAGCAATTATTATTATTGTGATCGCTCATAAAGCTTCTGCATTTTTATAGGGCCTTTACACTATAATAGGTGGTAATTTCTTGGTTTTAAGGATTGGTACTAGGGTTCTGTGTGTTGGGTCAAAATCCAGACTGTGAGACAAAGATTTGTGACACATCACATTTGACACATGTGACACATCACATTTTCCACCTACTGCACAGTCAATCATTCCCATTACCCTTTATTGGCATTGATTGGTGACTCTTTGGTCAAACCAATATATACTGTATTACGTGACACCCTGGTCTACTTGAATGCCTTGGGCAGAAAGATTGCAATCTGTTATTCCCCAGCTGGACGCAGAGATTAAATTCCCGCAGGGAAGTGATCAATGTGATTACATTTTATATGATTTTTTTTAGACAATAAACTTTTTTAATTAATTTTTTTCCCCCTTTATTAAAACGATCAAGAGATATAGAAAACATGGGGAGAGGAGGAAAAGGGAAACGTAATAAAACAATGTCATGTACCAAAGCATCTGCAGTACCTTAGAAGAAATTCACAATCATGACTATCAGGGTTATTCAAGAGAATCGAAAAGTTCGGTGACTTTTCGTTCTCTTCAATTCGGTGCGATTCGGCGAT
Organism: Leptobrachium leishanense; assembly: GCA_009667805.1. Classification (NCBI taxonomy): domain Eukaryota; kingdom Metazoa; phylum Chordata; class Amphibia; order Anura; family Megophryidae; genus Leptobrachium; species Leptobrachium leishanense. The sequence goes on along the minus strand of CM019074.1, from coordinate 33,770,882 downwards.
CCCATTTCGGCGACCCTGCGGTATATTCAGCAAGCACCACAGGGCTGCCGTAATGCAGGGAAAAGCTGCCGCAAACCCGCCGACAACTCACCACAAATCCTGGCGAACGCACACCGAAACACAAAAAAAAACCATCTGGATTAACCCCGCCGAACATGCCGGAGAAACCCGAGCAGGAGTCGATCACAGCGTGGAGCAGCCGCCGGAAAAACCCGACACCGCAGACGAATGGAGTGAGAAAAAACAGTACGCCTGAATGTTTGAAAAGTGAAACGCTGTTTGCAAAGAAACTACTGAGCGAAAATGTCTGAAATTTACATATGATCCAATGAATGATAATAAAAAGGGCTGTTACAGAAAAAAGAAAAAAAGAAAAAAAAGAAAAGGAAAAGAGATTTCCTAAAAAAAACCACGAAAATATCCTAATAAATCTATAAATAAAGAGACTTTTTACTGCAGAATAAAATAATGAATGGTTTATTAGATATTGAATTAAAATGGGTATATTTTTAACATTGAAGCCTATGGGATTCGCCTGAATAAACCTGTCGAATGAAGCCACCAAATGGCAGGGCACTTCGGCAACTTTTCACTGCTGGTTTGTGTTCTCTGAATAGACGAAGCATTGCTTCTCTATGGGGATTTCACTGCCCTCGAACAGGCACCGTATGTGCAGGCAATTCGTCACAATTTGGCGAACTGCCTGCTCTCTGAATAGCCGAATGGCCCCAAAATGTCACCATTCGCTGAAATTCAGCGTTCGGTTACAATTTGGGGCCAGATCGACTCTCTTTGAATAACCCTGTATGTGTAAGACATCATTTTAGGTTAACTGAAGCAACAGCTGATACAAGTCACCAGAAAACCAAACTAAATACTGTATAGGGCAAAGGTCTCAGACTCTGACCTATCAGATGATTCTTAACTACACCTCCCATGATTCTCTGGCCTTTTATTACTTTCAAAGAATTCTGGGAAATGTAGGCAATAAATATCTGTTGTTGCAGAGTTTTATATCCCTTGTATAGAGTGTGACGGATCCCACTACTCTGACTGAGTAGATCCGTCGCTGAAGATTTCCTTGCTCTGGAGACGCTGAGGAAAATTGTGAATTAGCTCCTAGACCACCCAGTCACTTGTCAAGACAAAGTGTAGGGTGAAAAGAATGGATGAATTTAATGGAAAACTGTACTTTTATATAACACAGAATCAGATAAGCCAACACTCCCAGCCAGCACATCCTGCCCTACCCTGACATCCAGGCTCCACAAGCCGGACGCCAGCCATAGCCCATTCTGGAGTCACTGCCCCCAGCCATAGCCCATTCTGGAATTGATGCCCCCAGCCATAGCCCATTCTGGAGTCACTGCCCACAGCCATAGTCCATTCTGGAATTGATGCCCCCAGCCGTAGCCCATTCTGGAGTCACTGCCCACAGCCATAGCCCATTCTGGAGTTGCTGCCCCCAGCCATAGCCTATTCTGGTGCATGTTATCTTTGTGTATTATATAGTAGTTTATGTGTTGATCATTTTCAATAATTCACATTATTCCAATTCTCATGGTTATGTTTGTACTCACATATATACACTATATTGCCAAAGGTATTCGCTCACCCATCCAAATAATCTAAATCAGGTATTCCAATCACTTCCATGGCCACAGGTATATAAAATCAAGCACCTAGGCATGCAGACTTTTTTTACAAACATTTGTGAAAGAATGGGTCGCTCTCAGGAGCTCAGTGAATTCCAGCGTGGAACTGTGATAGGATGCCACCTGTGCAACAAATCCAGTCGTGAAATTTCCTCTCTCCTAAATTTTCCACAGTCAACTGTCAGCTGTATTATAAGAATGTGGAAGTGTTTGGGAACGACAGCATCTCAGCCACGAAGTAGTAGGTCACGTAAACTGACGGAGCGGGGTCAGCGGATGCTGAGGCGCATAGTGCGAAGAGGTCGCCAACTTTCTGCAGAGTCAATCGCTACAGACCTCCAAACTTCATGTGGCCTTCAGATTAGCTCAAGAACAGTGCGCAGAGAGCTTCATGGAATGGGTTTCCATGGCCGAGCAGCTGCATCCAAGCCATACATCACCAAGTGCAATGCAAATCGTAGCCACATATGGGTATATTTGTCCCCAGCTCACATATGGGTAAATTTGCCCCCAGCTCACACTTGGGTATATTCGCCCCTATATTGCCCCCTATATTTGCCCCAGTATATGGGTACATTTGCCCCCAGTCACATATGGGTACATTTTCCCCCATTCACATATGGGTACATTTTCCCCCAGTCACATGTGGGTATATTTGCCCCCAGCTCACATATGGGTACATTTGCCCCAGTCACATATGGGTACATTTGCCCCCAGTCACATATGGGTATATATTGCCCCAGGCAGCAGCTCACCTGTCCCTATGCTGCTCCACCGGCATTTTCTCCAAGAGGCGAGCTGCCGCTGGCATGCTGCAGCTTGGCCTCTCGCTGGGAACCACCTGACCAGCCGCGTTATCGCGAGATCGCGTGCTTGACAGGTGGTTCCCATCCCTGGCGAGCGGCCAAGCTGCATGCTTCCCGTGGCCGCTCGCCTAGGGAGAACCATCCCCCGGGCGCCGCCTTCTTGGTGGAGACCAAGATAGTGGCAGACTCTGCCCCTATTGGTCTCCACCAAGATGGCGGCGCCCGGCCCGCCCCCACCAATGACGACATCGACAGGGCGCCACCTCCGCTCGTTGGGCCAGAGTGAGGTGGTGCTGCGCTGCGCAGAGTCTATCCCCGGCCGGCGGCCGGTCAAAAATTCCACGCCCTGAAACTGGCAGGAAGCCAGATAGAAAGGCGCGCCTGTGCTGCCTTATGTTAGCGCCGGCCCTGCCAAGACATTTTGGACAATTCCATGCTCTCAACTTTGTGGGAACAGTTTGGAGCTGGCCACTTCCTCTTCCAACATGACTGTGCACCAGTGCACAAAGCAAGGTCCATGAATACATGGATGACCCAGTCTGGTGTGGATGAACTTGACTGGCCTGCACAGTCCTGACCTCAACCCGATGGAATACCTTTGTGATGAATTAGAGCGGAGACTGAGAGCCAGGCCTTCTCGTCCAACATCAGTGTGTGATCTCACAAATGCACTTCTGGAAGAATGGTCAAAAATTCCCATAAAGACACTCCTAAACCTTGTGGACACAAGAAGAGTTGAGGCTGTTATAGCTGCAAAGGGTGGACCGACGTCATATTGGACCCTATGGATTAGGAATGGGATGTCACTTATTGGCAATATAGTGTATTTTAACTAGTGTTTTTTTCTCTCTTATAAGCATTTCTGGGTGATTTTTGTCTTTGTGCTTCTTGGCTGAGTGTTTATTGAATGAAACAGGACAATTCCAAACTCAGTATGGATTTAAAGGTCTCTGAGAACACAATGCTAATGTTCAGATATGTAAGCGTTACCGCCAGGATAAGTGACATTAACGCATGCCCCCCATATTACCTATTTGACGCTAAACCCATAAGAAATCATTTAGCGCATCGTGATTGCGCATGTTTCCGTGAGCTTACTGTACTTTGCGCATCCTATAATTAACATGCGGAGCGCAATCACTCATTAGCATTTCGATAAGGTGCTAGAAAGTGCTAACGCTAATTACCGCAGCGATGCGCAAGCTAGAATTTTAGAACCTTCTAAAAGCTGGTGCTAAATAATTCCACATTTGCAAAATCATTTAGCACCCCCTACTGGGAACAGATCATGCAAGGCTCGCGGCCTGGAAGCGCAAACCTTCATAGAGTCCTATGCAGTGGTGTAGCGTGGGGGGCTTCGGGGGGCGGTCGCCCCGGGTGCAATTTTCTTAGGGGCGCAAAATTTCAAAAGAAGTTTGAACCACTAATATTTTCCAGCAGGGATCAGCAAGGTGTCCGCTCATGGACACTGTGTCCATGAAAGCAGGGCCGGCGCTGCCACTAGGCAAGCTAGGTGGGCGTCTAGAGTGCAGTGCCCGCCTAGGGAGCAGCCGGGCCCGATCAAAATAAAAAACATTTTGTCCCTGCGGCGGCCGCGTGCTACAACCAGCCCAATACGTGCCAGCGTCGCCGCAGGCATTAAGGGGACGGAGGCGTGGACTTGGTGCTGCCAAGTCCACACCACCGTCTCCTTGACACCAGTGGCTGACGCGGCGACGCCGGCACGTATTGGGGCTAGCTGTAGCACGCGCGCCCTCACATCAGTCGCTGGCGTGAAGGAGTCGAGGTGCCGAGGGAGAGAGACGGAGCTGGAGGCAAATATATCCATGCGTGAGCTGGGGGCAAATATACCAATGTGTGAGCTGGGGGCAAATCTACCCATGTGTGAGCTGGGGCAAATATAATCATATAAGAGCTGGGGCAAATATACCCATGTAAGAGCTGGGGCAGATATATCCATGTGTGAGCTGGGGCAAATATACCCATGTGTGAGGTGGGGGCAAATATACTCATGTGTGAGCTGGGGCAAATATAATCATATAAGAGCTGGGGCAAATATACCCATGTAAGAGCTGGGGCAGATATACCCATGTGAGCTTTCTTTTTTTGGGGGGGTGCAAGTAGCTGGTCTTGCCTAGGGCGCAAAATAGTCTAGCACCGGCCCTGCATGAGAGGCCCTTGCACGGGCAGCCACCAGTTTTGCGGTGCCAGCGGTGACTTAGCACTCAGCGTCTGGAACAGAGGACCAGGACAGAAAATTCTGGTCCTGTCCTGACTCCTCCTTAATGCTGACATGAGTCACGTAAAGCAGCGCAGCATTATCCGACGGAACATCCTGTACAACGTCTGTCAGCCCCCCTTGAAGCCCTTCAGCAGAAGGAGGGAGGGAGGCGCCTGCCCTGCAGCACATTTAAAATCTGGTCCCCACTAAGCCCCCCCGACCACCAGCAACTCCATGCAGGTAGGCAACACTGTGTGACACCAGAGCAGTGTGACCAAAACACAGTGAGGAGGTACTGGGGGTACAGGGAGAGGGTGACTGGAGGTTCGGGGAGAGAATGACTGGGGATACTGGGACAGAGTGACTGGGGGTACTTGGATAGAGAGAGAGAGTGACTGGGGGCACTAGGAGAGAGTGACTGGGGGCACTAGGAGAGAGTGACTGTAGGTTTGGGGAGAGAATGACTGGGGTACTAGGAGAAAGTGGGGGTACTTGAGAGAGAAAGAGTGACTGGGGTACTGGGAGAGAGTGACTGTGGGTACTGGGAGAGAGTGTCTGGGGTACTGGGAGAAAGTGGGTGTACTGGGAGAGAAAGTGACTGGGGAGACCTGGGAGAGAGTGACTGTGGGTACTGGGAGAGAGAGAGTGACTGGGGGTACTTGGAGAGAGTGACTGGGGTACTGGGAGAGGGTGACTGGGGGTACTGGGAGAGAGTGACGGTATAGTGTGAGAGTGCAACTATGCTAGGGTATACTGGGACAGGGTGACTGGTAGCAGTGGCGTAGCGTGGGGGGGCATGTGTGTTTCATTTTTTTATTATATCAGTATTTTGTTAAAATACAATACATGTAAGACATAGACATATCTGGTCAGCGCGAGCTGGATCGCTCTCAGGGCTTAGATGGCTCTCTCACATATCATAATCCACATGGAGCCATCTAAGCCCTGAGAGCGATCCAGGTCGTGCTGACCAGATACGTATATGTTTTTCATGTTTTTTGGTTTAGGGGAAACCACTAACCATTTGGTCTAGCTTTGGGGTTCGGTGGTGGTGCATGCAGTGAGCGCTTGCCATCTTTTCTCATACAATACATGTGCTTGTGGAGTAAGGGGGTCAATACTCTTCTGGTAGATGGGAATCAGGGTGTGTCACTGTGTCCACAGGTTGGGGGGCACACAATTCTTGCCTTGCCCCGGGCGCCGACAACCCACGCTACGCCACTGGTCCTATGGTGGACTCCAGGAGGTGATAATTGCGGAGGCGCGAAAGCGCTAACGCAAGTATCCCAGCGGTTAGTGGTGCGTTCCGTCGCACGGTAATGTGACAGCGCCTGTCACAGAATATCGCACTAAAATGGGAACTCTACGCGAAAACCTGCAGGTGCAGATTTTCCCCAATAGCGTCCCCATGTTAGCATTCACCAGGGAATAGGGCCAAATATATCCTGTACTGCTGGCTGTCTTTTTTGACACTTTTCCATTGCTCGTTTCATGACATTTCTTCTAGTTTCATTGTCTTTGCTTTCCGAAACGTAATGTAACCTTCCACTGTGCAGGATGTAAACCAGAAATCAGGAAGCACAACCCATTTCATGCATTATTTAGTGGCGGTGTTGCTGAAATGACCTCAATTTCTACAAAATACAGAAAAAGGGATCAGCGCACATGAGTCAAATACACTTATTCAATCCTTCGAAGCTATGTAAAGTCTTGGTTCACTTAACTAAGGCTGGGGTCAGACTAACGCATTTTTAATGTGCGTTTAGGCGCACTTAATCACGGCCGCAGTAGCAGCAAATGACGGCCAATATACGAAAGTCCGGCCGCACAACGCAAGTGGAAAAAGAAAGCATTTTTTCGAGAATGCAGAACTGCTAGTACTGACGTACAGAGTGCGCTACGGCTGCATAGCGGCATGTGTGCGTGATTAGGAGATGTCAGACGCTGCTAATGTCCGGCCTACATAACGTCCAGACGCAAAAAGTGTTTTATTGACAATCCGTAAAAAAATCACGCACGAAAATGCGCATCGTCTGACCGTTTTCGCGCATTCCGTGAAAAAATACGTCAATGCGTTCGGACGCACTTTTTGACTGTTGCTGTGAATAATGCGTTCGTTTGACCCTAGCAATGTTTGGTAAGGATATATATATATATATCATTCAGAAAGTATTCAGACCCCTTCACGTTTTCAACAATTTTTATGTTGCCACCAGATATTGAAATTGTTTAATTTTCTTCCCATCAATCTACCTTCAATAACCCGAAATGTACTCGTTGCAGTTGTTGCAAAAGGCTTTAAGACTCACTCCCCCCCCTCCCCCGGGGGAAGGGAGACTCTCTGAAAAATTCTTCAGTTCAGAAGTTTATTCATTTTGTAACATTTGAAAGTTTTTAAATTTTTCAAAAATTAAGATAAAATACCCAAGTATCTTATCATAGACTTAAAACACACATTACAAATAAAAATTACATTATCATTACAATGAAAATTGAAAACAAATGCAATATATATACAGTCAGGTCCATAAATATTGGGACATTGACACAATTCTAACATCTTTGACTCTATACACCACCACAATGGAGATGGAATGAAACAAACACAATGTGCTTTAACTGCAGACTGTCAGCTTTAATTTGAGGGTATGTACATCCAACTAAGGTGAACGGTGTAGGACGGTGTAGTTTGAAGATGTGCCTCCCACTTGTTAAGGGACCAAAAGTAATGGGACAATTGGCTTCTCAGCTGTTCCATGGCCAGGTGTGTGATATTCCCTCATTACCCCAATTTTCAATGTGCAGAAAAAAGGCCCAGAGTTCATTTCACGTGTGCTATTTGCATTTGAAATCTGTTGCTGTCAACTCTCAAGATGAGATCCAAAGAGCCTTCACTATCAGTGAAGCAAGCCATCATTAGGCTGAGGAAACAAAACAAACCCATCAGAGAGATAGCAAGAACATTAGGCGTGGCCAAAACAACTGTTTGGAACATTCTCAAAAAGAAGGAACGCACCGGTGAGCTCAGCAACACCAAAAGACCCGGGAGACCACGGAAAACACCCTTCACAACAGTTGGCCAGATCAAGAACACTCTCCAGGAGGTAGTTGTATGTGTGTCAAAGTCAACAATCAAGAGAAGACTTCACCAGAGTGAATACAGAGGGTTCACCACAAGATGTAAACCATTGGTGAGCCTCAAAAACAGGAAGGCCAGATTAGAGTTTGCCAAACAACACCTAACAAAGCCTTCAGAGTTCTGGAACAAGATCCTATGGACAGATGAGACCAAGATAAACTTGTACCAGAGTGATGGGAAGAGAAGAGTATGGAGAAGGAAAGGAACTGCTCATGATCCGAAGCATACCACCTCATCAGTGAAGCATGGTGGTGGTAGTGTCATGGCGTGGGCATGTATGGCTGCCAATGGAACTGGTTCTCTTGTATATATTGATGATGTGACTGCTGACAGAAGCAGCAGGATGAATTCTGAAGTGTTTCGGGCAATATTATCTGCTCACATTCAGCCAAATGCTGCAGAACTCATTGGACGGCGCGTCACAGTGCAGATGGACAATGACCCAAAGCATACTGCAAAAGCAACCAAAGAGTTTTTGAAGGGACAGAAGTGGAATGTTATGCAATGGCCAAGTCAATCACCTGACCTGAATCCCATTGAGCATGCATTTCACTTGCTGAAGACAAAACTGAAGGGAAAATGCCCCAAGAACAAGCAGGAACTGAAGACAGTTGCAGTAGAGGCCTGGCAGAGCATGACCAGGGATGAAACCCAGCGTCAGGTGATGTCTATGCGTTCCAGACTTCAGGCTGTGATTAACTGCAAAGGATTTGCAACCAAGTATTAAGAAGGGAAAGTTTGATTTATGATTATTATTCTGTCCCATTACCTTTGGTCCCTTAACAAGTGGGAGGCACATCTGCAAACTGCTGTAAGTCCTACACCGTTCACCTGAGTTGGATGTACATACCCTCAAATTAAAGCTGACAGTCTGCAGTTAAAGCACATTGTGTTTGTTTCATTCCAACTCCATTGTGGTGGTGTATAGAGCCAAAGATGTTAGAATTGTGTCGATGTCCCAATATTTTTGGACCTGACTGTATATATATATATATATATATATAACATATAACAGTAGAAAGCTCGCACTCGACCTAAACAAGCAACAGAAGCGATTGGATCTAAGACAAATAATAAAATATACAAAAAAAAAAATTCCAGATCAATGACCACATTCCAAAAGATCATTCTATTTAAAAAACATCACCATCTTTAAGAATATTCAATCACCTGACTCAGGGAACAAATGATAGGAATGGTGATCTTTAAAATCTTAAAACTGGTGTTTTTTTTAAATCGAATGATCTGATGGAATGATCTGGAATGTTTTTTTTTTGTATATTGTATTATTTGTCTTAGATGCAATCGCTTTTGTTGCTTGTTTAGGTTGAGTGCAACCTCTCTACTGTTGTATGTTACATATAGAGGGCCAACAACCCTCATTTAGTGTGCACTACTCCTTGTTCACAGGTGTGTTCCATCTTCAGGGCCGTATTCATAACTAGGCAAAGTAGGCATGTGCCTACGGGCGCCTTGCTCTGTAAAAAAATAAATATCTATTTTTACAATTTACAATCATTTAGACCCCTGTGTCTCTGAAGCCCTATGGGCTAGAGGGACATATGAGGTATCATTGGAAAGGCCAGATTATGGCCTTTCCAGTGATAGTAAATATAGCCAGGTTAGATTTAAATAAAGATAAAATAACAAATAAAATATTATTTATTTTCTAACGCAGCACTATTATTCAGTTTACAATTATAAAGTTAGCTGTGCTAACTCACCTTCTCATTTCCAACACTGCCAACAAGTGTGGAGCTGATGATGCAATGCATTGTTTCATCAACAACGTAGACCGTGGCACTGCAGTGAGGAGAGACTGGGGGACTTTGGAACCCTGCATCACTGATTTGTACATTATACAAGGTTATGTGAGGTGTCTTTGGGAAGATCAGAGTCTGGTCTTTACAATGATACCAAACATGACCATGTAATGTGTAAAGACAAAAAATTGCAAACAATCTTTTATCTCTGTTCTGTGGCAGAGACAATATCTGCTTTTACATATAAAACAAACAATGCCGCTGCACTAACTCAACTAAGGCAACAGATTCTGCCCCTACTTTTGATTTGAGCAAAGAAATAAACTGCTTTACAGTTTTTCTAAATGTTTTTGTTTAGTTAGCCCCAAAACAAAAATACAAAAAAGGAATTTTGGCATGTTTTTTTTTTAGTTTGGGGGGAGGGGGTAAGGGCGCTTCACAATTCTATGCTTGCAGGCTCCTGAGATGCAAATCCAGTCCTGCCCATCTTGGCTGTCTATAAAGGCCTAGAGATGCTTGAGAGGTCCAGGAAAGATTGTGCCTCCAGCAAGTGAGTTGATCCTGTAAGTATAGATTTGGTTAAGTTAGATAGGACCTGTAAACGATGGGATACATTGGCGACTGTGACAGACAGGCTTAAGCATAGTATGATCATATGGAATGTGGTCATTCATCTGGAGTGCTCTTCTTTTTTTTGTTTATTATATATATATTTATATATACACATACACACAATACATTATGACCATTGACTGATACTACACTAAGGTCATAACTGGATGCTACTCATATTTTATGTAGATTGATTAAGTAGCAGTGAAAGATCAAGAAAGCATGTTGTGTGTGTGCATGTTGATCTTTGTGCATTGATCCCTGTTATGGTATACTGTACACAGGACGGGCGAGGATATACTAGACCAGGGATTCTCCTTTCAGTAATGAACAGCTGCCAGCAGGTGTTTGCCATATCTGCAGGAAACACAAGGAGCTCAGGTTGCACCGTAATCCAATTTTCAGTTTTTGAGGCCTAACATCCAATCTTTCTTAAAGAACAACCCCATAGGTTATATTGCTTTACATTATTTATGTAACAGCATCGTCTCACGTACTTTTCTGTATTTGCAGCACCATTACTGTAGACTTTGGCCCTGTTTGAAAAGCCATCACCTTGCATATGAATTTACCAACCGCGTGTCGTCAGAGTTCCTCGCACGTCTTTCTCATCCATCGTTCAGAGGACTGGAACATGTTGGAGCATTAGAAGTAATAATAAAAAATAATAATATTGTGAAAGTATTGCTTTTCATTACAACGTGAGAAATAATAACAAAAGACAAGAATGGCCTGCCCTCCACATACAGCAATGGTTCCCAACCCTGGTCCTCAGGACCCCCTAACAGGCCAGGTTTTAAGGATCACCTTGGGGAAATGCAAACTGAATCCTCCAATCACTGAGCATCAAATCATATCCCCTGTGCTGTGCTTCAGATATCCTGCAAACCTGGCCTGTTAGGGGGACCTGAGGACCAGGCTTGGGAAACATTGACATATACAGGGTTATTCAAAGAGATCCGAATTGCTGGCGAAAGGTAAGCGAACAGTGAAATTCAGCATACGGTTACCTTTCTTGGCCATTCGGCTATCCAGAGAGCAGGCAGTTCTCCAAATGTTGGCGAATTGCCTGCACGTACGGTGCCTGTTCGGTTCCTGTTCGAGGGCAGTGAAATCCCCATAGAGAAGCAATGCTTCGTCTATTCATAGAACAAAAACCAGCAGTGAAAAGTTGCCGAATTTCCCTGCTGTTCAGTGGTTTCATTCGGCAGATTTATTCAGGCGAATCCCATAGGCTTCAATGTTAAAAATATTCCCGTTTTTTATTATTATTCTTATTCTTTATTTATAAAGCGCCAGCATATTCCGCAGCGCTGTACAATAAGCACAGTATAGACAGGGTTACAATACATTGAACAACATTTGACAAACAGTATAGGAGGAGATGAGGGCCCTATTCCCGTAGGAACTCACAATCTGGGAGGGTTGGGGTTGGAAACAGGAGGAGAGGACTGTAAGGTGAGAGTGATTGATGGTTGCGTCAGTGAGTTGGGTGGTAGGCTTCCCTAAATAGGAATGTTTTCAGGGAGCGTTTGAAGGAAGAGAAGTTAGGGGAAAGTCTGACAGTACGAGGGAGAGTGTTCCAGAGAGTGGGGGCTGCGCGCGAGAAATCCTGCAGTCTATCATGGGAAGAGGTGATGCTGGGAGAAGCTAGGCGCAGGTCACTGTTTGACCTTAGGGAGCGGGCTGGGGTGTATCTGGTGATTAGTGAGGACAGGTAGTGGGGAGCTGAGTTAGTGAGGGTTTTGTAGGTAAGGATAAGGATTTTGAACTTAATTCTGCAGTGGATGGGGAGCCAGTGAAGGGACTCGCAGAGGGGAGCGGCAGAGACAGAGCGGCGGGTGAGGTGAATTAGCCTGGCGGAGGCGTTCAGGATGGATTGTAGGGGGGAGAGGCGGAACAGAGGGAGGCCAGATAAGAGATTATTGCAATAGTCGAGTCGGGAGATTACCAGGGTGTGTATGAGTTGTTTTGTGGTGACAGAGGTAAGAAATGTCCGAATTCTGGAAATATTACGCAGTTGGTATCGGCAGGAGGAGGAAAGAGACTTGATGTGGGGGATGAAGGAAAGAGCAGAGTCAAGTGTAACTCCAAGGCAGCGAACTTGGTTTGATGGGGAGATGGTGATACCCTCCACCGTGATAGAGAAGTCAGGAGGTGGGGAGGCATTGGAGGGAGGAATAAGTAGGAGTTCAGTCTTTGACATGTTGATCTTTAGGTGGTGGGAGGCCATCCAGGAGGAGATGCCAGATAAACAGTCACTGACTTTTGAGAGGACAGGGGGAGAGAGGTAGATCTGAGTGTCATCAGCGTAGAGGTGGTAATTAAAGCCAAAGCTGTTGATGATTTTGCCCAGGGAGGAGGTGTAGATGGAAAAGAGCAGAGGACCAAGGACAGAGCCTTGAGGTACACCAACAGATAGAGGCAATGAGGAGGAGGAGTTACCAGCAAAGGACACACAGAAGGACCTGTTGGATAAATAGGAGTCAACCCAAGCAAGTGCAGTGTCACGTGCACCGAGAGCAGAGAGTTGAGGGTCTGTAGAAGGAGGGGGTGGTCAACAGTGTCAAAAGCAGCCGAGAGGTCAAGCAGGATGAGAATAGAATAGTGACTGTGTTTTTTAGCAGTTAGGAGGTCGTTGGTGACTTTGGTGAGGGCAGTTTCAGTTGAGTGTAGGGGACGGAAGCCAGATTGCAGGGGGTCAAGTAGGGAATTGGAGGACAGGAAGAGGGAGAGGCGGTTGAAGACTAGTTTTTCTAAGAGCTTTGATGTGAAGGGAAGCAGGGATACAGGGCGGTAGTTGGATGGAGAGTTGGGATCTAGGGATGGTTTCTTTAGTAAAGGGGTAACTAGCGCGTGTTTGAAGGCGGATGGAAAGGAGCCAGTGGAGAGAGATAGGTTGAAGATGTGTGTGAGAGCAGGGGTGAGGGAGGAGGACAGGGGAGGAATTAGATGTGAGGGAATGGGGTCGAGCGGGCACGTGGTGAGATGTGAGGAGGACAATAAGGAATTGACTTCCTCCTCAGTGGCTGGGAGGAAGCGGCAGAGGGTGGCAGAGGGGACATGTGGGAGTGGAGGTGGCAGATAACTATCTTGTGTTGGGATGTTGCTTCTGATAGTTAGAGTTTTACTGAGGAAGTAGTCTGCCAGGTCTTGAGCGCTGAAGGCAGCTGTGGGGGGAGGTGCAGGTGGGTAGAGGAGGGTGTTGAAGGTGGACCAGAGCCATTTAGGGTTGGAGGACAGCGTAGATATAAGAGATGAGAAGAAGGATTGTTTGGCCAAGTGGAGGGCAGAGGTGTATGACCGGAGAATAAACTTGAAGTGAACAAAATCAGCTTCAGAGCGGGATTTCCTCAGGCAGGCACGCTCTGCGGTGCGGGAGCATCTTTGCAGGTAGCGAGTCTGGAGGGTGTGCCAGGGCTGAAGCTGGCGGCGTGGGGCCTTACAGAGTCGAAGAGGAGCAAGAGTGTCTAGAGCAGAGTAAGCGTAGTGTTGTAGTGATTAGTGGCAGCATCAGGGCAGGTGAAGGATGAGGTATGAGGGAGGTGGTGAAGTAGGTTGGAGAATTGATAGGGGTCCACAGCATGTAGATTTCTGCGAGTGCGTGTGCGGGGTGGGGGAGCAGGGTGTTTAGGAAGTCCAGATAGGTTGAAAGAGAGAAGGTGGTGGTCAGAGATGGGGAACAGCGACAGTTGAACTCAGAAATGGAGCAGAGGTTGGAAAAGACAAGGTCAATAGCGTGACCATCGCGGTGGGTAGGGCGAGGGAGGATTGTGTGAGTCCAAGGGAGGACGTGAGTGAAAGAAGTTTGGAGGCAGCAGGGGCGGAAGGATCGTCAATGGGAATGTTGTAGTCCCGAGAATTAGGCATGGAAGATTAGAAGACAGGAAGTGAGAAAGCCAGGTAGCAAAGTGGTCAAAGAACTGGGAGGTTGGTCCCGGTGGGCGGTAGATGACTGCCACCCTGAGAGCCAGAGGAGAGAACAGGCAGATGCAGTGTGTCTCGAAGGAGGAGAAGGAGAGGGATGGGGGTGGAGGGAGATGCTGGTAGGTACAGGTGGGAGAGCAGGAGTCCGACCCCGCCACCATTTCTCTCACCCGGTACTGGGGGTATGGCTCAAGTGTAGACCGCCATGTGAGAGAGCAGCAACGGAGGCCGTGTCAGAGGGAGTTAGCCAGGTTTCAGTTAAAGCTAGGAGGTTGAAGGAGTTTGAAAGGAAGAGGTCATGGACGGCTGTGAGTTTGTTGCACACAGAGCGAGCATTCCAGAGGGCGCAGGAGAAAGAGGACAGGCGCTGAGGGATTATGGGAATGAGGTTGCTGGGCTTGCAGGGAGGTGATTTATGTGCGATGGAGATAGAATGAGAGGGAAGTATTGGATGTGTTGTGGGGCCAGGGTTAGGGGATATGTCACCTGAATAGAGTAACAGCAGGAGGGTGAGAAAGAGAAGGTGGGAATGGGATTTGTGGGAGTGGGAGTGATTGGCAGCAGGAGAGTTAGAGGAGAGTTCTGAGGAAACAAAGGAGCTCATGCGAGGCCATCATGTGGGACGAGAGGAGGGAGGGGGAGATGCAGATAGTGTAGAGGTCGGTGGTAGAGGGGCAGGAGTTCCATTTAAGGAGAAAGGTAGAAGTAAAGAGTAGAAGCGTGAGATAAAGCATGATATAGACGTGTGTTTACCCGCAGTAAAAAGGGGACCTTGCAGTCCTCCAGTCCCGAAACTCCAGGAATCAACTCTGAACGTCCACTTAGGGATGCCACTTGGGGCTGTCACAAGAGCCAAGGCTCACTAGAGCCAGTGTTAGTGGCTATATAGGGCGGACTGATTGCATTCAGGCAGTTAAAAGGTAAACACCTGATGCTGGATGGGCTGTGTCAATAGGGCAGGAGATTCACATGCTAATTAGCAAAGCAAATGGTGGAGAAAAACAAAAATAAATTAAAAAAAAACAGCAAAAAGACCAAGGTAACGTTACAATGTGGGTGCCTGCGAATACTGGGTGATGGGGGTCCTACCAGCAAACGTATGCAGGGGATCAGTTGAGATGTGGGTGTCTGTGGATGATGGGTGATAATGACCTACCAGCAAAAGTATGCAGGGGATCAGTTGAGATGTGGGTGTCTGTAGATGATGGGTGATGGGTGATAATGTCCTACCTGTGGAGAGAGGAGACACAGGAATTAGGGATCGTGATGGTGGATGGCATAGGGGATCTTGGATAAAACTCCAGGAATCAACTCTGTTAATTAATCCAATATCTAATAAACCGTTTATTATTATATTCTGCAGTAAAAAGTCTCTTTATTTATAGATTTTTTAGGATCTTTTAGGAATTTTTGGGGATTTTTTTGGCGAAAATTTATTTTCGTTATTTTTTTTTAAATCGTTTTTTCTTTTTTCTGTAACAGCCCTTTTTATTATCATTCATTGGATCTTATATTTAAATTTCAGACATTTTCGCTCAGTGGTTTCTTTGCCAACAGCGTTTCACTTTTCAAACATGCAAGCGTACTGGTTTATTTTTATTCACTCCATTCGTCTGCGGTGTCGGCTTTTTCCGGCAGCTGCTCTGCGCTGTGATCGGCGGCTGCTCAGGTTTCTACGGTGTGTTCGGCGGGGTTAATCCAGATGTTTTGCAGGTTTCGGTGTGCTTTCGCCTGGGTTCGTCGGGTTTGCGGCGGCTTTTCTCTGCATTACGACGGCCCTGTGGTGCTTGCTGAATACACCGCAGGGTCGCCGAAACGGGATCGCCAAATCGCACCGAATTGAAGAGAACGAAAAGTCACCGAACATGCGGTGACTTTTTGATTCTCTTTGAATAACCCTGAAAGTGTGAGCAATATTTTGAGTCTAGCTGGTCTTTTTTCAACGCATGCAAGAGTTAAAGAGACCCCGTAGCTACCAGAGAAAGGGAAGACTAGAGATGAATTGACTTAGAAGAAATAAACGTTCATCCAGGATCCGGTCTCCCTGGGACGCTAATGATCTCTCCAGTGTGATGCTATAGCTGGAGGGGTGTGAGTTACACAAACTCTTCCTTCCTCTCTATAATAAGCTCCCTCCTCATCTAAACAGAAGCACACAGTAACAATTAATTAGAATCGCCGCTAACGAGCAGGAACTGGAAATGCAATTATCAGAGCATCCTTCTCGCTGTGAGGGGAAGACCTGTTTCGTGTCAGCTTCCTCAGCTCAGGTAAAGGGCACAACGCGGCTTGCCATGTCATAATAAAATGATTGCCATAAAGATAAAAGGATCAGAACGCGACAGTGACAATTACAATTCTTCCTAAAGCACCAACATGTTCTGCAGCGCTGTACAACGGGTGTGACAAAACAAGAAATTAACAAATTTGACACGCGGTGAACGATCGGAGGAGAGGACCCTGCCCATGAGCTTACAATCTAAAGGGGTTATTCAGAGCGCACTGAAACGTTGCCGACATCCGAGACCAGCCACGGTAGCGAGCGATCTCAGAGAGGCAGTCGATGGAATCGGATCTGCGCATGCGTGCATTGTTCTCAGGGCAGGTGCTAGACTATTTTGAGCCCTAGGCAAGACCAGCTACTTGCGCCCCCCCCCCAATTGTTAACTGTTGAAATGCGAGGGGGACGGACACACAGTGTGCAAGGGGACACAAACACACTGCGAGGGTGGGACACACACTGTGCATGGGGGCCACACACGGTCGTTCGGTGCCCATCTTACACCTCCGCTGGTCGGGCCCAGGATCGGTCTGTGTCTCTTTATTTCCTCTGCTCCTCTTTCGCCTTTTCTTTCATCTGCACTGCTGGCTACACGTGCTGCAAAATGAAGAACGAGTACAATAATGGAACCCGGGTTGGGGCCGGCTGCGCCCCTAGGTGGCAGAGCGCCATAGGCGGTTGCCTTGCTTGCCTAGTGGGAGCACCGGCCCTGATTGTTCTGCATACGCCGCACAAATTTCTGGTTCCTACGCTACGCAAGTTGCTAGTCGCGCAAATTGTGCAGAAAAGCTTCAGGGACTTGAATCTCTGAGCTAAAGACGAGGAGCAGCGTGCGGCGAGGGACAAAAGCTTAGTAAATACACCTAAAATAAGAAAAAATAATTGGGTAGATGTTGTCAGCGGCCACTGCCCAATTAATTAAGGGCAAAAAAATGGAACTCTAGTTTTTACTAAAGTATCCCTTTAAACTTGTAGTTTCTCTTGTGGTTTTCAATTGCATGTTTAGTGAATAAACCCCAATGTTTTCTGTTGCAGGACAATTTTCCAGTGTAAAATGCACAACTGTTTTGTATTGACGCGTGTTGTGTTGTTGCTGTTTCTGCCCAGTGTGAGACGAGCATTACTTTCCTCACGGCTTTTGGCGCCGCACTGGGAAAGGCTCTTGTTTGTGAGGAAATATCAAAAACATGTAGCGACATAGGGAGCCTTGCTTCAGCTCGGGATCTCTTTCCATTCCCTAAAACGCAGCAATGAGCAGCATAGACCACACTGGCTATAAAAGAATGTGTTATCATGTGATCCCAAATAACAATACGCCCTTACTAGGAATATATAAACAGAATATAATCACAAATTATTCAATTATGCTTCTTTAATTGCTGTGTTGATTATATTAAGGGGGTTATTCAGAGAGTACAGAAATGTCGCCGACATTTCATTGGTCGCTGGTTCCCCGCACTTCGGGCAATCAAAGTTTCCCACCCTGCGGTGAATTCAGCATTCACCGCAGGGTCCCCGAAGTGCAGGGAAAATCCGCGGCAAGCCTGCCGAACACCCACCGAAAACTCGCCAGAACCGCCGCAAAGAACACGTCGTCACAGCGCAAACCAGCTGCCGGAAAAAGCCGACAAGCTGAAGAACAGGGTTAAGAAAAAACAATACGATTGAAAGTGTCAAAATTGAAACGTTGTTTGCAAAAAAAACTACTGAATGAAAATGCCTGGAATTTACACATAAGATCCTATGAATGATAATAAAAAGGGCTGTTACAGAAAAAAGAAAAACCGAAGACTGAAAATAAATTTGCCTAAAAGATCCTAAAAAAATCTATAAATAAAGAGACTCTTTACTGCAGAATATAATAATAAACGGTTTATTAGATATTGAATTAAAGCCGGAATATTTTTAACATTGAAGCCTATGGGATTCATAAATATATCCCACTCATTGTTGGTCAAAGATTTCCCACTCCTTGCTGATCAAAAATTTCCCACTCATTGTTGGTCAAACATTTCCCACTCATTGTTGGTCAAACATTTCCCACTCATTGTTGGTCAAACATTTCCCACTCATTGTTTCTCAAACATTTCCCACTCATTGTTGGTCAAACATTTCCCACTCATTGTTGCTCAAACATTTCCCATGGCTTCAAATATAAGCAAAAATTAGCTCAGCGCACAGCGGTGAAATGGCTCAGCACCCAGCAGTGAAAGGTTAAAAACAGTTGTTTTATTTTTGTTTTTTTTAAAAATTCATTGCTTCCTGTCCCCCAGGGCCGTACCCGGACCCCCATACACCTTTTATGGCCAATATCTTGCATATATGCCCTCTTGGAGGGGACCTTCATTTTCAAACCTTCGAGCCCCATTGACTTGCATGGTGGTCAAATTGTGTTGGAGTGCGCAGTCAAAATTTTTAGAGTGTTCGAGTTCGAATGCGAACCGAACACGGGGGTGTTCGACCCATCACTATAAACAAGTAGGCCAGTACACCCTGTAAATGACAGCTTCCTAGCTCAATCTTTTCTGGGTAAGGCTCAAAACGTATCATAAAGCCGTAAAGATTGTTGAGCTTTTGAAACGGTGATTGCAGCTTCTTTACAGTCATAAAAGGTGACAGGATCTCAATGATAACTACTTTTTTTCCTCAGGGAGTAGGAAGAACACCAGTCTTGCACAATTTTGCCAGTGAAAGGGTTAACACTCAGTGAGTATTGCTAGTACATTCACCAAAAAAGTACGTATTAAACCTGCTGTAAATTGAAAATATAAAGTACAAAACAGGAATGGTGCAGTACCACTTCATAAACAAACAATAAATGAATATCTTCATGCGCGGCAGCGCGGACAGACACTGCAGGGATCAAGTGATGGAATGAAGTGCCTTCATAATATTAAGTATATCATCTAATGTAGAATTCTAG
Organism: Leptobrachium leishanense; assembly: GCA_009667805.1. Taxonomy (NCBI): domain Eukaryota; kingdom Metazoa; phylum Chordata; class Amphibia; order Anura; family Megophryidae; genus Leptobrachium; species Leptobrachium leishanense. Next base: position 33,751,555 of record CM019074.1, on the reverse strand, counting down.
AATTCTCACATGCACAAACCTCCCAAATGTGCCGAATGTTTCTGCTTCTGTCTCCTCCAGGAGTGTCTCTTTCTTATTTGCAGTTTGCTCTATCTAAACAAAATGTTCTGGTCACAGGTAATCCGGTCGTCACCTTCAATTGCACCTGCTGTGGGTTTTCATGATCTATTATGACTCTATAAACTATGGTATAAGGGGTTAATCAACCCCGAAATTGCACCGAACACAGAATTTCCCTCTACGGTGACATTTCGTGGCCATTCGGCTATTCAGAAAGCAGGCAGTTCGCCAAGTTTTGGCGAATTGGGAGCGAAATATGTGCCTGTTCGACAGCAGTGAAAGTCCCCCATAGAGTAGCAATGGTTAATCTATTCAGAGACACCGAACAGCACTGAAATGTCAGTGAAACGCCCTCATGTTCGGTGGTTTCATTCGGCCAGATTAATCAGGCGAATCCCATAGGTTCCAATGTTAAAAATATTCCCGTTTTTATCCAATGTCTATTAAACCATTTATTCTTTTCATTTGCAGCAAAAAGTCTCTTTATTTTAGGATTTTTATAGGAGGATCGCGCTTTGCAGCCCCCGAACGTGCGTCATTGCGTTTCAACAGGGAGGGTTTCAACACGTCCGCTGTAGCACACGCAATTCATCTGTACGCTACAGCGTGTGACCGGCCCCATCGAAACGTCACAACGCTGCGACGGACATCAGAAGGCACGTCAGTACTCGCGCACGTAGTGTCGCTGTGCTCATCTGACCCCGGCCTTAGAGGACAACATTAGGAAGGAGATGCAAAATATTGATACTATCAGGGTTATTCATAGAACTCCAAATAGTGGCCGAAAGGTAACCGAACATTGAAATTCAGCATACGCTTACCTTTCCTGGCCATTCGGCTATTCAGAGAGCAGGCAGTTCGCCAAATGTTGGCGAATTGCCTGCACATACATATGTGCAGGCAATTCGCCAACATTTGGCAAACTGCCTGCTCTCTGAAGCCTGTTCGAGGGCAGTGAAATCCCCCATAGAGAAGCAATGCTTCGTCTATTCAGAGAACACAAAACAGCTGAGAAAAGTTGCCGAATTGCCCTGTTGGTCGGTGGTTTCATTCGACAGGTTTATTCAGGAGAATCCCATAGGCTTCAATGTTAAAAATATTCCCGTTTTAATCCAATATCTAATAAACCGTTAATTATTTTATTATGCAGTAAAAAGTCTCTTTATTTATAGATTTGTTAGGATCTTTTAAGCATTTTTCGTGATTTTTTTGCGAATTTATTTTTCTGTTTTTTTTTTAAATTGTTTTTTCTTTTTTCTGTAACCGCCCTTTTTATTATCATTCATTGGATCTTATATGTAAATTTCAGACATTTTCGCTCAGTAGTTTGTTTGCAAACAGCGTTTCACTTTTCAAACATTTCAAGCGTACTGTTTTTTTTTTTCACTCCATTCGTCTGCAGTGTCGGGTTTTTTCCGGCGGACGCTCTGCGCTGTGATTGGCTCCTGCTCGGGTTTCTCCGGCGTGTTCGGCGGGGTTAATCCAGAAGTTTTTGCGTGTTTCGGTGTGCGTTCGCCGGGTTTTGCGGTGAGTGTTCGTCGGGTTTGCGGCGGATTTTCCCTGCATTACGACGGTACTGTGGTGCTTGCTGAATACACCGCAGGGTCGCCGAAATGGGATTGCCAAATCGCACCGAATTGAAGAGAACGAAAAGTCGCCGAACGTGCGGTGACTTTTCGATTCTCTTTGAATAACCCTGACTATTGCAGCGCATTAGCAGGAACATGCAGCACCGCTTCAACAGAAGACAAAGGACACATACAGCACTTACTATGATGGGATGTGCTTAACATAAGTGGAGGTATGTTTCCTGAAACTCTCATTAATTTCCATTCATTCTTTAACAAAAACGTTGTGCTCGGATCTAAATGAATCACTATGAATTAGTTCAATGAGGTGATTCTGCTGGCGAGCATCATTCTCTGAAATACACACATGTGACGCATTTTTATCTACAGTCATGATGCTCCTATTTAACACCTTATTATTATTATTATTTTATGTCCTAGATCAAGCCACTGATTTAGCATATACCAGAGACCGACGTTTCTGCTTAAAGGGAACCAGGTACACCAAGTATTCGAGGCATACAGAGCAATGTATGTATGTGCCATGTCTCTCCAGCCTTTTATGAGTTAAAGGGGAGATTAGGAGCAGATTAGTAGACTTTATTGTTGCATTAGTGCGCAATCTGTTCAGGGGCTGCTTTAAAGTCTCTGACCCCATTTAGTTATGTTTATATTTATTATGATTTCTTATAGTTCTAGCAAAATTAATTTTTTTTATGTTTTTTCTATGATGCTTTGCGACTCAAGCTTCACTGGAAGACGCTTCTAAATGTCAGCTCTGTTTTCATTAAATGAAATGAACGCGCACAAGATTCCGCATACACAAAAAAACGCTACTCGTCTCGCGTGATCTTGATTGTGTATATATGTATTCTATCATTACCTTTTGTTTCAGCTTCATCATTTAATTAACGTTTTGACAGGATCATATATTTTTCTAGTTATTCAGCTTTTTTAATTTATTTTAGGTGACATTTGGATGAGATGATGTCCACAGGCTGCTGATGATGAAAAGGGATTAACTTCTTATTGGCAGAATATAAGTGAATAGCTTCAATTCCCATGAGGCTACTTTTACAATCATGGGGACCTATGCCGACTGTAAGTATTCCTACTGTTAACGAGTGTGCCGTTATAACTAAAGGCTCCACTCATTAACAGGAGACATCAATTGATTAGCTGGAGCTGCTAATCTGACAGAGCCGCAAGCGTTGTTTTACCGGCTCCTTAACCTCCCTGGCGGTCCGATTATGACATGTTTTTTAAGTCAGAATCAGTACCTTTTTTCAGCCCCCTGGTGGTTTCCCGAGTGTGGCTCGGGGTTAAATTTCAATGCTGATAAAGGTAACCCCGAGCCACACTCGGGCTGATACATACCTGTCCCGGACACATTCGCGAAACGCGTTTGGGTGTATTGCCCGCTTTTAAACTTTATGCTTTATCAATAAACCAGTTTTAATTACTTTATTGTATCCTGACATCTGTCCGGAACAGATTAGAGTTTGCTGGTTGTATGGGAGATTCGGTGCTCCCTCTAACATCACTGGCCGTACCTACATCCAATGTCTGATTGAGACACCAACAAATGTGAGTGAATTCCCTCTTGCGTTCATTTACTTCATGTGGAAACTGTACCTGTTGCACTATGGTTTATTTTTTCTTTTGAGGTACACATTATCACCATAAAGAAGAGGATAGCAAGCGGGTGATCACGGTTGAAGGAAGCGCTGATTCCGCTACTTGTTTCTCATATTCTATATTGTCGGCTGGTCCTGGATATACCATCCAATGGAGGGAAACAGCTGCTGATTGACCAAAAATTTGGACACATACATTAACATTTTCTACAAGTAATTGTATCTATGTGGCCTTTACCACACACTTTTTTACAGTTTATTCTGGTTATTGAAACCACCTCTAGGTGGCGCCATTGATACAGTTCTCTTGTGTTTTAGAATACCTGTCCCTGTGTTCCCTCAATGTCCTCCTGCAGTCACCTCCGTCCGATTGCGGCGTCCTACTTCCTGGTTCCCTTCTCGCAAGAAGGGAACCAGGAAGCAGGACGCCGCGATCGGACGGAGGTGAATGCGATTGCGGGAGGACATCGAGGGAGCGCAGGTACAGGTATGTATCAGCCCGAGTGTGGCTAGGGGTTACCGTTATCAGCATTGAAATTTAACCCCAAGCCAAACTCAGGAAAACCGCCAGGGGGTTAATATAATTCAACACTTTCAGGGCTATTCATAGAGCACCATATAGGTGCTCTCATGTTCGACGCACTTCGACTAGTTTGATTTGCCGACCCTGCGGTGATTTCAGCATTAAACCAAGAGCAAGAGATACTTCTGGTTGTTGCAGCCGCCCTGGTAGGGAATAGGTGCGACACCGTTTTTTCTGTATGTATATATATTTTGTTTTATCACCAGCCAGGTCATTTTTCCTGCTGTCCCTTTCCGTGTTTTTGTTTTTAATCCCAAAGTGTGAGTGTTTCTGGTGAGGGTATAAATAAAACCCACCGTTTTGTCTCTTAGCTGAGAAGCAGCATGAGAATATGGGGTTACTTAGAAAAGCAGCTCTTGGTTATAATTAAGTTAGGACTCACCTGATCAGAGGTGCTGTGACGTGGCAGGTGAGCTTACACTTTAATGGCCATTCAAATAAATCAAAACCTCATTGTGTTTTGTTTCACATGGAGCTATAGGTATAAGCGCAGATGACACTTCTTTTTCTTATGTTTTATACATCATCTGTAAATAAAAAATTTAAAACATTATACCGTTTCGTTCCAAATCCATTCATTTTCTTTCCGATTCGGACTAAATCGATTTGTTTTTCAGACCATTTCGGACGGAACCGTTTCGTTTTTCAGAAGCACTTCCGAAAACGGAATCGGTAAATTTCATCCGAATTTGATTCGGAACGAAACGAAATCGCATGTGTCTATTAACTAAACATCCAAGAGAAAAACAAAGCACACGTACAGTAAGATATCAGCAATATAAAATAAACACAAAAAGGACATTTAATTTTTTTTGTTGGTGGTGGCCCTTTAATCCAGCACTGGAAATAAGGACCTGGATTTATCATGTCTTCTAGTGAAAAAATACAATAGAATGGCCTTTTAACCAACAAAATACTGTTATATAGACATATTATCTCTTCATTAAGGCTGGGGTCAGACGAGCGTGATTTCTACGGGCTGTACGTCCGTGCAGTACGGACATCGTCAGTACGGATGACGCAGTAGTGGTCACACAGTCCGTTTTTTCACTGAAGTTATTTTTGACGGATGTAGGAGGGAAAAATAAATTACAATGAAAAAACATTCTGTCCGTCAAAAATGCTGGACGTATAAATGCAGTCCGTCTGACCACGCTCCATCACTCACACACAAAGCTATGCAGACGTTGTGGACGTGGCGCACTCCGCACGTCCGTTCTAGCAGTATTACGTTCTTGCCTAACCTGCGTCCGTTTGCCGCGGCCGTTGTGCGTCCGCAAGTCAGTGCGGACGTACTTCATGTGTCAGGCTCCAATGGACTTTCTTTCATGCTATCACGGACGTACTTTTAGGCGCAATCACGGACGTGAACACTACGCTCGTCTGACACCAGCCTAAATATTGGCTGTTGATACCGTATCAATTAAGTTAGATTAGAAATCAATACCGCAGTTCCTCTCTGGATTTCCAACTGGAAAATGTGTTTTCTGATGATTTGTTGGCCTGTGTAGAAGGAACGCAACGGAGCCATGCTTTAAAAATCCTACTCCATTTATCTCCACGTTGAAACTGGCATGGTGAGTAATTCCCTGGAATCAGAGGAGACACTATAACGAGTGTGAGACGCTACACTTCTTTCCAGAGGAAGCAGTAATGAACCCGGCAAGAATAATGTGCGTCTGGAGTTCCTCTTTAGCCAGATTACGACCGTCGACACTTCACAGTGGTGGGTATTGTGATCACATTGCGGAACGAAGTGGAATTGAATTATACAGTGTGTTGAGTTTACAAATGGATTTGTGACACAGAGGGATACACGGTGGTTCTAGAAAGCTTTGTGCTTTGCTTACCATGGACTGGATACAAAAAACATTTTTCTAACCAGATCAAAACTGCTAGAACAGATTTTGGGTAATATTTTAACACCAGGGCCTTCTGTCTTCCTCTATTTCTCTGTAACTTGATCTAAGTTCTCCTTTCTTCTCCTGCAAACAGCAATTTATGGGGCAAAGACCTGATTGCTGTTTGTATGTCATAGGTCAGAAGCCTTGGCCCTACAGATGGTTTGGAACTACATTTCCCATCTAGTGAGTGGCTGAGGATCATGGGAGTTGTAGTCAGGGCCGGTGCTTCCACTTGGCTAGCTAGGCAACCGCCTAGGGCGTGCTGCCACCTTTGGGTGCAGCCAGCCCCAACCCGGCTTCCATTATTGTACCCCTTCCTCGATGTTTGCATGTGTAGCCGGCAGTGGTGTCGGGTATATTAATGAAAAAAATATTAAAATGGATGCCTGTAGCCATCTTGTTTAATGTAAAGTCTTTCTTTTTCAATTTTCCCTAGTTTTAGAAATGGACAGAGATTTTTTTTAACTAGTTCATGGCTAGGTGAAACCTTAAGAGTTATGTTTTTCTATAAGTGCCAGAGAAAGGAATTTAACTGATAAAGAGACTCAGTAAAAATTTTGAGAGGAGTATAGCTATTAATTTAATTTTGACAGGAGAGATCCAAAGTCTAGGATTGAAAATAGGGTCTTTGTTAAATCAGATTGATCTTTTGACCTGAGATAAGATATATAAAAATGTAATTGTGGAATTAATTTGAAGAGCAACACTGCCCTCTTGAGGCATAGTAAATATTATATTAATATAAAGAATGTAATATTTAAATGAAAAGGGTAGATTGTCAGTGATGTCAAATTGACTATAATTGGAGCTGTACTGTTCATTGCAGTCATTCAGATTTCCAGGACACAAGGCATTCAGATCATTCCAACACCCAATACATTCAGGTCCACACCTCTAACTCACATGCATTGAATATCTACATTGATAATTTTCACATATTCCAAAACAATCAGGGTTATCCAAAGAGATTCGAAAAGTCACCGCATGTTCGGTGACTTTTCGTTCTCTTCAATTTGGTTCCTTTTGCCGATCCCATTTCGGTGACCCTGCGGTGTATTCAGCAAACACCACAGGGTCCCCGAATTGCAGGGAAAAGCTGCCGCAAACCTGACGAAAACTAACCGAATGCACGCTGAAAACAAGCAAAAACATCTGGATTAACCTTCGAAAAACCCGAACAGCCGAACAGGAGCCGAATCACACAGAGCCGAAGCAGCTGAGACGCAGAGGAGGCAGTGAATAAATTAGCAAAACCATTTGTATGAATCTGTGAAAGTAAAAAGCTGTTTGCAAAGAAACTACTGAGCGAAAATGTCTGAAATTTTCACAGGAGGTCCAGGGAATGATAATAAAGAGGGCTGTTACAAAAAAAATAAGTAAACTGAAAAAAAAAAAAAAAAATCGGACTTTTAAAAAAAAAAGAAAATTCTGAAAAATGCTTAAAGTATCATAAAAAATCTATAAATAAAGAGACTTTTTACTGCAGAATTTTATAATGAACGGTTTATTAGATATTGAATTAAAACGGGAATATTTTTAACATTGAAGCCTATGGGATTCTCCTGAATAAACTTGCCGCGAATTAAACCACCGAATGGCAGGGCATTAGGGGAATCTTTCACTGCTGGTTTGTGTTCTCTGAATAGACGAAGCATTGCTTCTCTATGGGGATTTCTCTGCCCTCGAACAGGCACCGAACAGGCACCGTATATGCAGGCAATTCGCCAGGATTTGGTGTATTGCCTGCTCTCTGGATAGCCGAATGGCCAGGAAAGGTAACCGAACGCTGATTTTCAGCGTTCGGTTACCTTTCACAAGCAATTCGGATCTCTTTGAATAACCCTGAATATCTTACATGAAGATAAGTCATGTAACTCATTGAATCCCGATTGGAGAGGTAATGTATGAGAAAGCAAATTTATGGTTAATGTAATTATATATATCTGGAGTATTCCTTGCAATAGATAATAGACTGAGATATCTCAGATTACTGTTAGATCCAGAGTCTTCAAAATATTTCTAAATCTGCAGATAGAGATATAAAGAAGAATCCGATATAAGGATTTCATCCTAAAGAAACTATTGCAAAAAGTGATATACTAAGATATATATATATATATATATTGAATTTGGAAATTACTGTGATTGAAATTAATAAGCAAGGAATTATATAACTGCAATATAAAAAGCAGAAGTTTAGAAGTTTAATTCTCGATATTAGGGGAGGATTCACTAAATAAGTTTTTATTACTTAACCTTCTAGAAATAGAGTAAGTGATAGCTCATCTTTTGTTGATCCACGAAGCGAAGCATAGAGAGAGATATATATCTCTATAAGATCTAGCTTGTTAAACATTGGGTTGCTGGGAAATACATGTTAATTATTTTCGTTAAGCAGAAATGTTTATTAACCATTTGGGTATAGTTACTAACTGAAAAGATAAATGATATTAATCATATATGCAGTTACTAACAGGAGATACATATATTGGGAAGCTAGTGTCTATGTGCTGATGGATTTTGTGGTTGTTTATAAATCTTTGTTTATGATATGAGATTTGAAACTTTTTTGTATACGTAATAAATATATATTTTTATCCGATTATTGATTAGTGTATTCTTCAAAGCAAAACACAGACAATTAAAAGAATTTAGGAGAATTTCTAGGAAATATAAACGATTGATATTTGTGTCTCGTACAAGTTTCTTATTGAATATAAATCCGACAGCAAATTCTGCTAGCGGCGCAGAAGGTGGGCATCTTATGGTGATGCCCAGGCGCCACCAGATGACATGTGGGCGCCAGAAGAGGCAGATGAAAGAAAAAAAAGAAGCAGAAGAAAGAAAGGCACAGAAGAAAAAAAAAGAAAGGCACGAAAGAGAGAAAGAAAAGAGGCAGGTGAAAGAAAGAGATGAAAGAAAGAGGGAAAGAAAGAAAGAGGCACAGAGGGCAGAGGAAAGAAAAGAAAGAGGCAGATGAAAGAAAGAGATGAAAGAAAGAGGGAAAGAAAGAGGCAGATGAAAGAAAGAGATGAAAGAAAGAGGGAAAGAAAGAGGCACAGGGGATAGAGGAAAGAAAGAAAGGCAGATGAAAGAAAGAGGGAAAGAAAGAGGCACAGAGGGCAGAGGAAAGAAAGAAAGAGGCAGATGAAAGAAAGAGGGAAAGAAAGAGGCACAGAGGGCAGAGGAAAGAAAGAAAGAGGCAGATGAAAGAAAGAGGGAAAGAAAGAGGCACAGAGGGCAGAGGAAAGAAAGAAAGAGGCAGATGAAAGAAAGAAGGAAAGAAAGAAGAGGCACAGAGGGCAGAGGAAAGAAATAAAGAGGCAGATGAAAGAAAGAGATGAAAGGAAAAGGGAAAGAAAGAGACAGGGCAGAGGAAAGAAAGAAAGAGGCAGATGAAAGAAAGAGGGAAAGAAAGAGGCACAGAGAGCAGAGGAAAGAAAGAGGCAGATGAAAGAAAGAGGGAAAGAAAGAGGCACAGAGAGCAGAGGAAAGAAAGAAAGAGGCAGATGAAAGAAAGAGGGAAAGAAAGAGGCACAAAGGGCAGAGGAAAGGAAGAAAGAGGCAGATGAAAGAAAGAGGCACAGAGGGCAGAGGAAAGAAAGAGGCACAGACTGATCCCGGGCCCGACCAACACAGGGGTAAGATGGGCCCCCGAACGACCGTGTGCGGCTCCCGTGCACAGTGCATGTGTCGTTCCCTCCGCAGTGTGTGTGTCCCCGTGCACAGTGTGTGTCCCCCTCCCTGCGCGCACAGTTGACAATTTCAACAGTTGACAAATTTTTTTCTGAGGGGGTGCAAGTAGCTGGTCTTGTCTAGGGTGCAAAATAGCCTAGCACCAGCCCTGGTTGTAGTTCCAAAACATCTGGAGGGCTAAGGTTGCTGACCCCTGGTGATATATATATATAAAAAAAATCAGTTTTAACCTAATGTCTAATCACATCCTTTCCCATACGGAAACCGATTTAATGTGCAATGCAACGTGTGTACTATTTGACATGTCTTGAAACTGAGCCATTGCGTAGAGAAGCATGTTTGAATTCCAATCAGAACACCTGAGCAGCATGTCTATATTCTACACTACAGCCACGGAGAAGCAAGTGGCTGCATTATCGCTGGAGGAGCTAGGTCAACCTCACTACCATAACTCTTCTCTGCAACCATGGAGAAACAGGTTGCTCCTTTACAACTGTGGAGTTTTAAACTCCGTCCCCGCCATGTCTCGGCTCTACCACCGTGGAAAGTGGATTCGGATCCTGGTCAGAACATCTCACCGCAGCAGGTGTCCTTGGGTAAGACACCTAGGGCAGTATTACATAGTTGGTGCTAACTTAACCAGAGCTGTTGTAAACTGAAAACCTCCATAGGCTATAATGGCTCTGGGAAGTTTACAACAGCTCTGGTTAAGTTAGCACCAACATTGTAATACTGCCCCTAATGTTATGTACGTGCCTAGCTCACAATCTATATGTCATTATCCCTCATTTACAGGGTCCTCCAATCATACTGTATCACCATTGCTAAGCTATAGGGTTATTCACAGAGAGCCGATCTGGCCCCGAAATGTCACCGAACAAGGAATTTCCTCGTCCGATGACATGTCGGGGCCATTCAGCTATTCAGAGAGCAGGCAGATCGCCAAATTTTGGCGAACTGCCTGCAAGTACAGTGCCTGTTCGAAGGCAGTGAAATCCCCCATAGAGAAGCAATGGTTAATCTATTCAGAGAACACCGAACAGCATTACGTCCTGCTGTCGCTAACTAAAAAGGTTTGCTACAGCTTAGAGCTTCTGTGAAATTAGTTAGCAGCAGCTGGAACCCCCCTCCCCGAAATAAAATTTAAAAAAAATCACATACTCACCTCTCATCCCACGGCAAGATGGCGTCCCGATCTGCCACTTTTGTTTGCTGGGAGGCGAGTGAGACTGGGGAAAAAAGTCCGCAGTCTCCCTCCACATTCACTCTGCAGACCTGCATGATCTTGTTAGAGGTGCTTTAGCGCTGCCCCGAGCATCCTGGAGCCTAGCGGCCGCTATGGGGCAGGCTGCTGGACTCAGCACCTGCCTTGTAGTCTACTGGTATAACAGGGAAGCTAGGGGGAGATATGCAAGCGCAATTTTTCCCCTTAGCGCCCCCGTTTTAGCTCAGGGCAGCTGATAGTGCCCTTAACGGATGCAAACCCAACCTGCCTGCGTGCGCCGTTCCTGAGTAAGAGTTAATAAGCGACGTGATCCTTTGGAATTGTAATCAAACGCAATGCTCCGTCCTTCACCAGGCTGTCGTGATCTAGATAGGGAATGGAAGAAATTAGTAATTGGGTGGATATAAGTGTCACAATGACCCTTGGCTTGGGCCATGGTAAGGCCCTGGTACCAGGAAGGAAATTAGCCCTTTAGGCAGGTTAGCTGCTGACTGAATAGGCTGATACAGTATACATAGAATACACAGATTCCAGAGATAAGAAATACCAGGACTGCAACATGAAGAGCAGGAGGGCACAGAAGATACACTATATTGCCAAAAGTATTCGCTCACCCATCCAAATCAAGAGCTGGGCAGGTGAGCGAATACTTTTGGCAATATAGTGTATCTAAAGGAATCTCTAAACACTGAGATAAGATCCGTAAATGGTCTTCTATCTATGGAAAACTCACAAAAGAATAATAGAGATAGGAGAACAGGAAGGGCAAGCGTTAAACAAGATAGACATACAGGAAGCCCTAAACTGAAGAGAGGTCCATATACTGCCTCTATAACTAAGAACACAAAACTTGAAACATAAATAAACAATAATAGTCAGGCCCGGAGCCAAGGAACAAGAACCAGGAAGGAACATCTGACTAGCAGGGATCGGTACACAGATAAATATACAGATTACAGGGAGCAGACAGATAGAGTAGTTAGGAAAGCCAAAATTAATAAATCAGATAATCCAAAATACATATGCAACAATGCAGGAATGCAGCAACACAGGAAATAAGAACCAGGGACCAGGAACCTGTACCCAGGGAATAGGACACATGAACCAGAACTCATGCCAGAGCAATGGGCCTCTGTGCTGCTGGGATTTAGATAGGGAACAGGTCTGAGCAATTTGGACATGTGATCCCAGACCTGAACAGCCACAGTGAAACCCAGGGTCTAATAGCTATGCCAGAGCAGGGAAAAGCTGGCCTGGATCCCTCTCATCACCAGGAGCAGGGCTGTAACCAGTGGAAACGTGACAATAAGTGGTCGGTGGTACAGGATAGGCTTGTGCACCGATTTTTTTTTCGGTTCGATTTGATTTTTCGGATTTTTAAACTTTTCGATTCGGCTCGTTTCGACCGATTTCTGTTTCGATTCGGTTCGGCTCGACTCGTTTTTCGTGTACATTTTTTTTTCGGAATATCGACTATTTTTCGTATTTTCGTGTCAGCTGGTTTTTTGTATCGACTTTTCGTATTTTCGGAAATTTTCGTTTTTCGGAATTGTAAATGGTTTCGGAATATCGACCATTTTTCGTATTTTCGTGTCACTTAGCTCGTTTTTTGTATCGACTTTTCGTATTTTCGGAAATTTTCGTTTTTTCGGAACATCTGTTCTCCTCATTTCAAAGCAATAAATTTCGATTTGACACATTTCAAGTACATTCGAAAATTCCAAAAATATTTCGTTTTGGCTCGGAAAACTTTTCGGATCTGCCATTTTCGGATCTAAAAATTTTCGGAAAATCGGCCGCATCCGAAAACACGAATCGGGAAATTTCGTGTAAATTCCGAAATTCCGAAACGCACATCCCTAGTACAGGACAATCACTCTCTACCTCGAGCTGAGATCAGGAATGATGGTGAATAGAAAGGACATCCAATACTCAAATCCAATTTAAATCTCCGAGCTGTCTCAAATCACCGTAATGACAAGTCGGGATAAATGCCTAATGAAACGAGAATGGTATTAAGAAGGTTTCTGAACGGGCGCTTGCGTGGTCAGACGTGTAAAATCGAATTCCGCAAAACCTGAGTAAATGTAGCTTCGGCGTCGCATCTTGTTTAAGTTCAAATTCAGAGTGACGAGGAGGTATAACGCGGGTTTGTATAAGGTAAGCTCTGAATCGCAAATGACATTCTTTTGTAACAGATTCTGTTACAGCATCACATCCGCTAACATGTACGCAAGGCCCGGCTCTCAAAGCGTTTTTGCGTAGTGTAAATATAACATGCAAACATGTGAATGCTGTGATTAAGCCACCTACATAATGACACGGGCACCTTTGTGAACAGCTGACTGAAATGGCTTGATTGCCAGATGAAGTCATAGGGATCTTTAACTCCGTGAGCCCTGCCGTTCTAGCTGCCCTTGTACATAACATGCGGGTCATAGAACTCCTGGAAAATTAATGTAAATTAGCGAGTGCATTAAAATTTATATATGCATTCGTATGATAATGGCAGCGTATAGCTAGCGGCATTTCACACCTCAAAGAGGTTTAGCGGGTTAGTGCAGAAAAAAATCCGAGTGTTCACAGCTTCCCGTTTACAATTTCAGGTCTCTTAACGTTCGACATCGCGAATGTGGAAAGGGTTTCACCAGTGTCATTATTGATGTGTCTAGATTAGCTAGTTCCCTCCATGTTAAAAGCACACTACCACTAACGTAAACTGTAACTAGATTACTTGCGCGTTACAAAAAAAACACATTCTAAAACACCTGCTGCTGTTTTTCTTTTCTTTGAAGTAATTGCATGTAAAAAGGAAAAATAAAATTAGGAGGTTTTTTTATCTCCCTACCATTTAATTGATTTTTCCCATGAGGCAACATTTACCAAGGGTTTTACTTTACTTCTGTGGTTTACCCAATCTACAGTATTTAACAGTTTAATGAGATAGAGGGGGATGTTTAGATAAGGTTACAAGGGGCTATTGTTCTTCAGGCTAAGAAATGGCAGTTGAATGAGATACGACAGGGAGCTTAAAAGACTGATGTGATGTGTGAAAGGCTGAACCCGATGGACACATGTCTTTTTTCTGCCTATGTAACTATGTAACTTCTAATCTACCCCCTGATAATGTCCTTTGAATACATCCCCCACAATACAATTATTATTATTATTATTATTATTATTGTAGCGCTACTCCCGCGAGAGCCGCTGAGTTTGACAGGCCTTCTGTCTCACTCCAGTGATTACCCACCTCCACCTTCGGCGCCAAGTAATACCAGGACAAGATGACTTTAAATAAAAAGGGGTTTATTAGGAATAGCGAGCAAACCCTTTGTAGGACAAAGTAGTCAACAGTATAACAGTATTGAAAGAGTTAATTTAGCATTACTATTCAACTCAATAATGAATGAACAAGACAGCAATCTTTACCATACTTCAGTGCAGTTTCGATTATCAACTATAATCAAGGTAACCGATATCAGTAACCTGTCTAAACCTTATATATTCTGCCTAACCACTGGCCAGTGGAAATTATACAAGCGTTCAAGATTGCTAGCGGTGGGGCCCTTGATTCTATCGTTGGGTACCTTTAACATGAAACCATATTTGTATTCCACAAAGTGAGAAAGAAATCTTTGCAAAGTGTCACAGAACAGCAAGATTTGTAACTGCAGCGATCCTCCTTTTAGCTTCAACTGCGCGGGTAGTAGAACTAGGCCAGACAATAAAGTTAGCAATATCAACTCACGCAGGATGGCTGAATACCTCTCTCTGTTTGGACGGTAGCTTGATCGCTTTCTCTTAGCGCTGGAATCACTCAAGGACAGCCGGATATCTTCTCCGCTGAATGTACTCGGTTGCTCCCTCTGTCACTGGAACACACACGAAGGCAGACGGACCCCTTCTTCACTGGATGCACAAGGACAGCTGGATGCACGATCCGCTGGTACTGGCAACACGTGAGGGCAACTGGATCTCTCCTTCACTGAACGCACGAGGCAGCCTCTGGACGCACGATCCATCACATAGGACCGTTCACCTACAGCAGACTCCCCTTCTCTGCCTTCTCCTTACTCTGCATGTGCACTTCCACCCTTGGAAAACTCCTCCTTCCCTTAGGCACTGCTGGGAGGTGTAGTTCTCTTCCTGACAAATTGCATAGGCCCTCTGTAATTGAGACTACATGTTCCAGAATCCTTTGCATCTTTCTGTCTTAACAACTTCCTTTGCTAGTGAAGAGAAAGGGAAAAAAGGGAGGGGGGAAGTACTCCGCAGCTGTGACAGGCTGCATGTCTGAGAAACACAATAGTACACACACAGTTCAAGTAGCCCGCACTACATTATACTTTGTTTATATAGCGCCAGCATATTCCGCAGCGCTGAACAATGGGCACAATATAGACAGGGTTACAATACATTCAGACTGAACAACATTTTGACGAACCGGTACAGGAGGAAACGATGGCCCTATCCCTGTGGGAATTTACAATCTAGAAGGGTTGGGGGTTGAGAAATAGGAGGAGGGGACTGCAAGGCGGAAGCGATGGCCTGCAAGGCGGGAGCGATGGACTGCAAGGCGGGAGCGATGGGCTGGTTGCGTCAGTGAGTCGGGTGGTAGGCTTCCCTAAATAGGATTGTCTTTAGGGAAAGTTTGACAGTACGAGGGAGAGCGTTCCAGAGGATGGGGGCTGCGCGTGAGAAATCCTGCAGTCTATCATGGGAAGAGGTGATGCGGGGAGAAGCTAGGCGCAGGTCACTGTTTGACCTTAGGGAGCGGGCTGGGGTGTATTTGGTGATTAGTGAGGACAGGTAGTGGGGAGCTGAGCCAGTGAGAGCTTTTTAGGTCAGGATGAGGATTTTGAATTCTGCATTGGATGGGGAGCCAGCAAAGGGACTCGCAGAGAGGAGCGGCAGAGACAGCGGCGGGTGAGGTGGATGAGCCTGGCAGAGGCATTCAGAATGGATTGTAGTAAATGACTCTTGCGATTTTATCTTACATTACTGTACGACACTGACCTTGTTCTAAGAAGGGTCGGCAGGAATTTGATACAGAAATCCATTCTTTATTTTAAAAAGTAAACTGAGAAGAAATACATTGAAAAGACAATGGCTCACATTCCATTAACACAATGTACATCACAAACAGACACAAAGAGGCTTTAAATCCTTTCACATATCACAATACTTTTTTCTTTTAATTTATAGAAGCGTTCAAGGGTTAAACGCGTCCTCTGTTTGTAATGTTATGACGACGTACTCTGGCATGAGCACAGTCACATTTTCAAGTAAAAAGTCACTATTCAAGAGTGAAAATAAGTTAAACAGTGTTAAGGAAAGAGTTTAGAGGTATTTTTGGATATCAGACAGGAATTCTAAGGCCTATCGCCCTCAAACCTCAGTAACGCTGAGCTGCTGCATGGACTTTCTGATCATTTTAAGATTAACGCTGCTTTGATGTAAACCTGGAGAGGGATGTTTAACCCCTTCACTGCTGAGGCATTTCACCGTTGTGTGCTGAGCTAAATTTTACCGCTTTTGCTTATCATGTTTAAACGGGATTTGAAGCCACATTTTATTATATAACCCAGACATATTATATATCGTTCTTTCAGGCAGACTCGACAGATTCATAATATATCATATTATATGTATATGTCATGTCCTGGCTGTATATTATAACAAAAAATGAAATAAAATTAGAATTTTTAATCATCTACAGCGTGTAAAGTGTTTTTTTCACATTTTATAACATGAGCGTTTGCGGTTATATTTTCTATGGGGTGCACTTGTAGAAAAATTAGAAATGGGGACTTGTTACATTTTTTGGGGGGAATTACGTGATTTTTAGCAAACGCACCACTTGGAAAAAAAATCATTAGTGCAGCATCATTGTTCACATTATAATTGAAATGTGAACAATATTGCTGCATTAACATAAACAACACAAAAAAATACATGTTTTTTTTTTAAATTAATTTTATTTTTTTTAACTTTGTTTTTACTTTAGACATGATCATGTTTGGTATCATTCGATAGGCCATGGTCAGGCCTTTCAAATGACACCATCCATCACCCCCTAGCTGCTACGGTTCTGGAGATATTGGGGTTCAAAGGAACCCCTTATCTCCACCAGGGGATTTCCTTGGGGAATCCCCGGGCAGCTAGAGATTCCCCGGGCCATCTGATGTCATCGCACTATGCACGATACATCAGTAGGTGAGGGGAAACTCGGAGGTGTAGCCGCCACCGGGACTAAATCGCGATGTTGGCAGCCCCCACCCCTAGCTAAATTGCAATGTTGCGCCGAACGGCGCTGCATCGCAATCTGGCATGCAATGGGTTAAAAAAAGGCACCGCTTTAAAGGGCAGACACTGCCCTTCAAAGCGGTGCCATTTTTTTTCGTAAACACTCCCGATCGGGAGGGAGAGGGATCCAAAAGGATCCCCCCTTCCTTCCAGGCAATCTCCCGGCACTGCCGGGGGGGTCGCCTGGAAATGACATCATCGCGCATGGTGCGATGACGTCATTGACGTCGGGAGGGGCTTAATTTCAGCATCTGAGGACGCTGAAGTCAGACCGCTGCGGGACCCCGGACAGAGAGGTGAGTATCTCCGCCGGGCTCCTGCAAGCGGATGACGTGTGGGGCACGTCCTCCGCATATAGCGGGAGTCAATGAGGACGTGTCCCACACATCATCAGCAGCGAAGGGGTTAACTGTACAGGAAAAAACCTGGGTCTAAACGGAGCCGATTGGCTGCTGGTTTTCTATACAAAATCGTTTCTGTATACAGAGGAAACGTGTCAGTCTATGCTATAGGGTTATTCGCAGAGTGCCGGGGTTTGCAAAGGAACGTTGAAATTCATTGTTATTGCAACCATGAGACACGTCAGCGTCTCACTAAAGGGAAATTCTAAACAGAGGCAGGAGAAGATTCACAGTGAAGCTACTCCTGCCGTTATTTGAATGACCCTATTTTGTGGAACGCTGTCGTTTGTAGCCTTTGCAACAGCAGCTAGATTGAGGTAAATACTTGGTGTCACGACAACTACGTGCGCTGCCACGAAAAACGCCGGGTTAAGCCGCTCACTATCTGTCTATCCTAGACCCAGATGACTGTGTAGACCACAATCCACACGCGCGCTTATCTAACCGTCCCGGTCACACTTTCTCTCACAACAGGCATGTAGAGCACAATGAAGTGATCCCCAGGAGTGTAACGCAGTACTAGTCTTCTCTTGAATCGGGTATTGACTACGTCTCCCACAATCCCTGGGCCCACTTTCCTATTCTATTAGTTACGCTGCCACCAGTCCTCATGGACACGAAGCGAGTCGCAGCGAGAGACGCAGGGCTAAGCAACCCCGCTATCTGTCTATCCTAGACCCAGACAGTGACAGCGAAGACAACAATCCCCGCTTGCTTACCCAACCGTCCCCAGCGACTGCAACGCACAATTCCGTAGCTACTCAAGCTCAAAAAACAAATCCAGTCCCTTAGTTAGCGCGGATCTCATCAGCCAGAGCAGAGCTTAAATAAATTATATTTATATATGATATAGAAAAACCAAAGTGCATTGGTTACAAAAATTAAAGATAGAATAAATCGCTAATTACACACTACACAGCAAATAAAAGAAAAGGATTAAACACAGAGCATTACTTACAACAACCTAATCAGTAAGATAACATCGGTGACTCCTGGGGCCTGGAGATAGAAACATGGACAGCATGGACAGATCATCATCATTTCGAATGTACCCCTTGTGATCAGCAGCAAGCACATGGCAAGCTTCAGAATTTATACGCTTCCTGGTCCTTCCAAAACCCACCCACAAATGGCCCAGCCTCCTGCACTACATATCCCAGCAGGCCGAGTTCTGGGCACGCTCCGTGCGTTTAATTGCCCTGGTCTATAAATCATCTCCCAGAGACCACCTCCAGTGATCCAAGGATGTGATTGCTTCTTTGATATGCGAAACGAATCAATTTGCACAAAGTGCAACTAGAGTACCAAGAGTAGGTTAATTTAATGATACACATAAACAAACAATGAATGAAAAATTGCAAGGTTGGTAGTAGAAGGTGTGGAGGGTGGGACAAGGACCACCAATCAATAAGCGAAAATTCACAATGAAAGGGTAGAAAGGTCTATACCTCGGCGGTTCAAGCCACCTACATAACCAGTAATGTAATAAGGAGTACCAGACAGCATATAGCAAACCCAAACAACTACCCTCACCAACCAGAATACAGTTAAAAACAACAACAAGGAGGCATAGCTTGACGCGTTTCGCCTGTCTGGGCTTAGTCTGAAGCTAGTGTGCCTTGAATATTCACCCCAATATATATAGGTACCTAAATTAAACAAATACCAGGCAGCTGGACCGAAAATCAGTATGGGGAAATCACTTCCGGGTACGCCGGCGATCACATGACAAATGAGACCAATGAATTAACAGGAACATCATGGGTGCAATAAGGGCCAATCGAGAAGCAGTGGAGGTCACATGGGATCAATGACCAATCAACAGCTCCCAGTGTCCAGGAATAAACAGAGTGGTTTCTGCAGCGTACTTCCGGGTATATCGGCGTTCACATGGCAATTAGAACCAATAGGATAACAGGAACATCATGGGTGCAAAATGGGCCAATCAAGAAACAGTGGAGGTCACATGCGATCAATGGCCAATCAACGGCTCCCAGTGTCCAGAAATGATCAGAATGGACTCTGCAACATACTGATCAACTAAGAAAGGGCCAAGAATGATAATTTTTATTCATTGTTTGTTTATGTGTATCATTAAATTAACCTACTCTTGGAACTCTAGTTGCACTTTGTGCAAATTGATTCGTTTTTCATGTTGTTTTGGGTTATGCCCTTTTGTTGAGTACCTGGTGCCCCTTTCGTTGTGCTATTTTTCAGTTCTTTGATATGCGGTTGGGGTGCTGCTCCGGCTGCGTCTTCTCCCTGCCATGAGCAATTGCCCCTCCTGCCTGCTGGGTAGAACCAAAATGGTGATTTCTTTGATTCAAACCTTCACTGACTTCACAGAGAAAATGGTCACTGACCTGTTAATTGTTTCCTCAATCAGTTTGGAAGCGCAGGCATTGATTTACTAGGACAGCTGCGCAAAATGGCCTGGTATCTATAGATAGCCATAGATATAAATATGCCTATATAATACATATCGCTGTAGATATACAGGTCTAATCTGTCACACCTGGGACTATGGAGCAGGATGCTGCCGTAATCTCTGAATGGAGACCAGCTGTTTTACGCCGTGCAGTATCCCACAAAGAACAGAACAGGGAAAAGAATACGGAAAATTCTTTCCAATTGATGATTGAAAGGAGAAGCAGAGGGGAGAGGTGTGCCCATTGTTAGCCATACATAATTTAACCCTTTCACTGCTGACGACGTGTGTGACACGTCCTCATTGATGTACGTTACATGCTGAGGACATGCCCCACACGTCATCAGCTGTGCGGGACCCCCGGCAGAGATACTCACCTCTCTGTCCGGGGTCCCGCGGCGTTCTGACTTCAGCGTCCTCAGACGCTGATGTCAAGCTCCTCCCGGCGTAAATGACGTCATCGCGTCATGTGCGATGACGTAATTTCCAGGCGACCCCCCGGCAATGCCGGGAGATAGCCTGGAAGGGAGGGGGGGATCCATTCGGATCCCTCTCCCTCCCGATCGGGAAGGAGCAGCGCTAAAAGCCAGGCACCGCTTAAAAGGGGAGAGTCTCCCCTTTTAAGCGGTGCCTGGCTTTAGCCCCTCAAGCGGCCGGGTTGCACTTCAGCGCCTTGCGGCACCGAAGTGCAGCCTATCTCCGGTGGGGGCCGCCATCTTGGATGGCAGCTCCAGCCCCGGGTCTCCCCTCGCTGCCTGACGTCATCACGCATAGCGTGGTGACATCAGATAGCCGGGGAACCCCTAGCTGCCGGGGTTTTTTTGTGATATCTCCTGAGCATGGCCTTTCGAATGATACCCAACATGACTAGGTACAAAGTAAAAACATAATACAAAAATAATAATAAAAATAATAAATAAACTTTACACACGGCAGATGATTAAAAATTCAATTTTTATTGTATTTTTGTTATAATATACAGGCAGAACATGACGTATACATATAAAAATGATATATTATGAATCTGCGGAGTCTGTCAGAAAGAACGATATATAATATGTCTGGGTCATTTATTAAAATATGGCTTCAAATCGCGTTTAAACATGAGCGAAAGCGGTAAAAATGAGCTCAGCACACAGTGGTGAAATTCCTCAGCAGTGAAGGGGTTAAGGGCGTGTAGGTTAACCACTTCCATGCGGAGGACATGCTCAGCGCGTCCTCCACATGGCTCCCGCTGTGCGGAGGACGCGCTGAGCGCGTCCTCCCTTTGGGGTCAGCGTTCGGCCGGGTTCCGTCCGATCGCTGGCCCCCCCCGTGCGGGCTGACATCCTCGATGTCAGCCCAGCATCCGGAACCGCCGCCGATGAAATTAGGTGTCATCGCGGCAGCGCGATGACACCTAATTCAGGCGCCCCCCCCCGCATGTGCGGAGGAGGCGCCTGAAAGGGAGGGGGGGAGGTCCTTCGGACCTCTCTCCCTCCCGATCGGCGGCGTTGCGGGGGTTAACCCAGGCACCATTTGGAAGGGCACAGCCTGCCCTTCCAAATGGTGCCTGGCATTAACCCCTGGGGAGCTGGATCGCGAATCGGCGCTGAAAAGCGCCGGTTCGTGATCCTTTCCCGGAGCTGGCCGACATCTTGGATGTCGGCCAAGCCTCCGGGAACTCCCCCTGAGGACTGGCGTCATCGTGCTATGCACGATGACACCAGTCCTAGAGTTAACCCCTAACTGCCACCAACGGTGGAGATAGGGAGTCCCAATGAACTCCCTATCTCCCGATCCGTGGCAGATAGGGGTTAAAGTTTGGTATGGTTGGATCGGCCAGAGCATGGCCGTTCCAACGATACCAAACACTACTGTGAAAAAAGTTTTTTAAAAAAAATAAAAATTAAAATTAAAAATAAAAATATGTTTAAAAAAAAAATTATAAAAAAATAAATAAACATTTTTTTTTCTTTTTTTTAGGTTCGTTAATGCAGCAATATTGTTCCCATTTCAATTATAATGTGAAAAATGATGCTGCATTAACGATTTTTGTATGCGGTGCGTTTGTTAAAAATCGTCTAATTTTCCCCAAAAAAAAATGTAACGAGACCCCATCTCTAATTTTTTTGACAAGCGCACCCCATACAAAATATAACCGCAATTGCTCGCATGTTAAAATGTGAAAAAAAACACTTTACACGTTGTAAATTATTGAAAATACATATTTTATTGCATTTTTTGTTATAATATACAGACATGAAATAACGTATACATATAATAAAGACATATTATGAATCTACCGAGTCTGACGGAAAGAACGATATATAATATGTCTGGGTCATATACTAAACACGTTTAACCCTTTCGCTGCTGAGGCTTTTCCCGCCCCTGTGCTGAGGTCATTTTTTACCTGTTTTGCGCATCATGTTTAAACGTGTTTTGAAGGCTTATTTTAGTATATGACATCGACATATTATATATCGTTCTTTCCGTCAGACTCGGTAGATTCATAATATGTCATTATTATATGTATACGTTATGTCATGTCTGTATATTATAACAAAAAATGCAATAAAATATGTATTTTCAATAATTTACAGCGTGTAAAGTGTTTTTTTCCACATTTTAACATGCGAGCAATTGCGGATATATTTTGTATGGGGTGCGCTTGTTAAAAAAATTAGAGATGGGGTCTCGTTACATTTTTTTTTGGGGAAAATGACACCATTTTTAACAAACGCACCGCATACAAAAATCGTTAATGCAGCATCATTGTTCACATTATAATTGAAATGGGAACAATATTGCTGCATTAACAAAACAAAAAAAAAAAAAAAAAGTGTTTTATTTTTTTTTTATTATTTTTTTTTTAATTTTTTTTTATTTTTATTTTTCTTTTTTTTTTTTTTTTACAATTTTTTTTACTTTCATGTTTGGTATCGTTGGAACGGCCATGCTCTGGCCGATCCAACGATATCAAAATTTAACCCCTAACTGCCACGGATCGGGAGATAGGGAGTTCATTGGAACTCCCTATCTCCACACTTCGTGGCAGTTAGGGGTTAATGCTAGGACTGGCGTCATCGTGCTGCGCACGATGACGCCAGTCCTCTGGGGGAGTTCCCGGAAGCTTGGCCGACATCCAAGATGTCGGCCAGCTCCGGGAAGGATCGCAAATCGGCGCTTTTCAGCGCCGATTTGCGATCCAGCTCCCCAGGGGTTAATGCCAGGCATCATTTGGAAGGGCAGGCTGTGCCCTTCCAAATGATGCCTGGGTTAAGCCCCTGTGAGCCGCCGATCGGGAGGGAGAGAGGTCCGAAGGACCTCCCCCCCTCCCTTTCAGGCGCCTCCTCCGCACATGCGGGGGGGGCGCCTGAATTATGTGTCATCGCGGGGCGCGATGACACATAATAATGGCGGCCACTGCTCCGGATGCCGGGCTGACATCCAGGATGTCAGCCCGCACCGGAGGGGCCAGCGATCGGCCGGTACCCGGCCGAACGCTGACCCCAATGCGAGGACGCGCTCAGCGCGTCCTCCGCATACCAGGGGGAATGCTGAGGACGCGCTGAGCGCGTCCTTAGCATTCAAGTGGTTAAACATGATGAGCAAAATCGGTAAAAATGACCTCAGCACAGAGGTGTGAAAAGCCTCAGCAGCAAAAGGGTTAATTCATAGCTGCAAAAGTTTGAAGAAGTTTAGGGGAGAGAGAAAAGAGTTCAAGAATAAAAACCATTATGATTATTAATTTTTGTTTGTCCCGCATGGCCAGTATACATTATACAGGAATGATTGTGATGTGCCAAAGCAGTGGCTTCCAACCCTGTCCTCAAGTCCCCCTAACAGGACAGGTTTTAAGGATTACCTTGGGGAAATGCAGACTGAATCCTGCAATCACTGAGCATTAAATCATATCACCTGTGCTGTGCTACAGGTATCTGCAATGAGATTTGAGACAGTGATTGACCCATTCATTCCACTCTATGGCCATTGCCACAGAAGAGCAAGTGATGGAAAGATACTTGGGGTGGGGATTTACAACACACAATATCACACAGTGGATACACCCAGTGACACATATAGAGGAAAATATCACACAATGGATGCACCCAGTGACACCTATAGAGGAAAAATCACACAATGGATGCACCCAGTGACACCTATAGAGGAAAATATCACACACATGGATGCACCCAGTGACACCTATAGAGGAAAATATCACACAATGGATGCACCCAGTGACACCTATAGAGGAAAATATCACACAATGGATGCACCCAGTGACACCTATAGAGGAAAATATCACACAATGGATGCACCCAGTGACACATATAGAGGAAAATATTTTCTTAACTAAACATACAAGAAAAAAAACAAAGCGCATGTTAAGATATCAGCAACATCAAATAAACACAATAAGGACATTTCATTTGTTGGTGGTAGTGGCCCTTTAATGGACTCATGGACGATTCAGTTAGATACAAGTTGGATGCAAGTACTGTATAAACTAAAAAAACTAGAAAAACAAACCTACATTGTGTGTCCTGTTTGAATAAACTCATATCTTTAATATATATAGCACACATAATACACTCAGAATAAAAAAATAAAATAGGCCAAGACCATGGTCGGTTATGAGTTGTTGCCCTCAATATTCACTCTTACTGCTCCAGGACTTTTTCTACCTCCAGCTCAGTCTCGTTTCACAAGGGGTCACGTCGAGTGGGAATGCCTGACATGAAGTACCTCCACCATATAAACAGGATGAACTTATGAAGAACTTTGTATCCCCGTCAGCGTCCGTCTACCATTTTTGACGGAGAGGGCTTTTTCACGTCCGGTGGTTGGCCCTCCCCGTAAATACGGCACAAAAACAGCACAGACGCAGGGAAATGCGGGTGCACGAAAGCATAAGTGCACTCGTGTGCCGCCAGCCTTATCCTGTGAATTTATCCCTAAGGCCGGGTCAGACTAGTGTTTTTAAGAGCGGAAGGAACGTCCGTGAGAGTGGGCGTTCCTTCCACTCTGACGCACGCCTGGCTGCCTCGCTGAGTGCAGTTAGTGCGCTCAGCGCTGCAAGTCTAGACCCTCCTACGGAGGATCGCGCTTTGCAGCCCTGTTGAACACATATCGTTGCGCTTCGACGGGACGGCTTTCAAAATGTCCGCAGCACGCCCGCTGTAGCACAATGCAATTAGTGCGCGCTACAGCGTGTGGCCGCCCCGTCGAAGCGTCACAACGCTGCGGCAGACGCCGGGAGGCACGTCAGTACGGGCGAACATAGTGCGCTCTTCTGACCCCGGCCTAAATCTTAAACTATATTTTCTGATTCAAACATACACTTGTATAGTAACATAACATTTATCATATAGAACGAAGCCATCAAATAGTACATCAGATACCAATTTGATATGAAAGACAGGTACATTCCCCTGCGGGCAAGATGACATCTCCAGGGAATAGAGATTTTTGAAGAGAAATTCTCTTATGCTTATAAAACCTATAAATAGCTTCCAGCCTCCCTATGCCGCCCACTCATTATTTCAGGTTTCCCTTTCCTCACCCCCTAGGTAGTAAGTCTCCAGCTAAATATATAAAATGCCAAATGACTCACAGGTTATCCCTTAAAAAAAATAATAGTAATTATCTCGGGCTGAGAGTTGCTATGGGACCAAATGGTTGCTAGGTAACCATCTCTAACAAAGATGATCCTGTTGCAAATGATTTCAGCCACATTGCAGTGTTACAAAAGCAACAGTGTGTGTGTGTGTGTGTGTGTGTGATTCTACAGCATATAAAGTCACAGAAATAATAATAATATCCAGACCGAAGGACATTATCCATAACCAGTGAGGTTTAAATTAGTAGATACTTGAGTATACTGCTAGATTTTGGTGACAAAAAATCTCCTTAAAATTGGAGGGGTTGCGTTATATTCGAGACATCTGCATCGCGTCTCGAATATAACCTTGCTATGGATCTCAGAAATTTCGGTAGTCTCGCTGAAGTGAATGCGGGTTCCCTGATGCTTGCAAATATTTCAGGAACTCCCGGATTCGGGAGAGGTGGGATCCATCACAGCCAGATGGCAATCTCAGTTTAAGCCAATCTTTCACCTTGTTCACCCCTGCCGGCCATCTAAACGCTAGTAAAGAAGACGGGTGGCCGGTGGCTTCATATTTAGTTACAACTGCAATCATTCTAGAACAGAGCATCCTGGCATGAGGGGCAGCCTGTGTTATGGGATTCTGGAAGGATCTTAATTGTTTACCGAGACAGTAACATTTTACTCCATGAGTTATATTCGAGTCTTGAGTATCCTCTCATTTCCATAATAAATCTCTATCCATCGCGTTATATTCGGGTCTTGAGTATCCTCTCATTTCCATAATAAATCTCTATCCATCGCATTATATTTGGGTCTTGAGTATCCTCTCATTTCCATAATAAATCTCTATCCATCGCGTTATATTCGGGTCTTGAGTATCCTCTCATTTCCATAATAAATCTCTATCCATCGCATTATATTTGGGTCTTGAGTATCCTCTCATTTCCATAATAAATCTCTATCCATCGCGTTATATTCGGGTCTTGAGAATCCTCTCATTTCCATAATAAATCTCTATCCATCGCGTTATATTCGGGTCCTGAGTATTCTCTCATTTCCATAATAAATCTCTATCCATCGCGTTATATTCGGGTCTTGAGAATCCTCTCATTTCCATTATAAATCTCTATCCATCGCGTTATATTCGGGTCTTGAGTATCCTCTCATTTCCATAATAAATCTCTATCCATCGCGTTATATTCGGGTCTTGAGTATTCTCTCATTTCCATAATAAATCTCTATCCATCTCGTTATATTCGGGTCTTGAGTATTCTCTCATTTCCATAATAAATCTCTATCCATCGCGTTATATTCGGGTCTTGAGTATCCTCTCATTTCCATAATAAATCTCTATCCATCTCGTTATATTCGGGTCTTGAGTATTCTCTCATTTCCATAATAAATCTCTATCCATCGTGTTATATTCGGGTCTTGAGTATTCTCTCATTTCCATAATAAATCTCTATCCATCGCTTTATATTTGGGTCTTTAGTATCCTCTCATTTCCATAATAAATCTCTATCCATTGCATTATATTCGGGTCTTGAGTATCCTCTCATTTCCATAATAAATCTCTATCCATCGCGTTATATTTGAGTCTTGAGTATCCTCTCATTTCCATAATAAACCTCTATCCATCACGTTATATTCGGGTCTTGAGTATTCTCTCATTTCCATAATAAGTCTCTATCCATCGCGTTATATTCGAGTCTTGAGTATCCTCTCATTTCCATAATAAATCTCTATCCATCACGTTATATTCGGGTCTTGAGTATTCTCTCATTTCCATAATAAATCTCTATCAATCACTTTATATTTGGGTCTTGAGGGGGCGTGGCCGGACATTGCAGCGCGCGGTCGCATGTAGAGAGAGCTCCTGTGACCGGCGCTGAGTTTCTAAATTCCAACGGCTTTAATATTGCAACCCCGGGCTGAAAACTCACCCACAGGTGGGTGATACTTCCTAGCACCCAGATGGTGCCACCTAAGGCGCAGCGGACGCTGGAGCCGCTAAAATCGGCAAAAAAAGATCGGGTCCGTGAGGCCCAAGATGGAGGCTCTCCCTCATCTGTTTCCTCTCCCACGCTGGAGGCAGTTGCTGCGGGCCCATCCTGCATGTCTGACATATCACCACCATCGGAAAGCAGACTGCATGCCATGCTGCAAGAACTCCGATCTACCATCCAAGCGGATCTTAAAGAGGCGCTGCAGGAGCTGAGGCGCGATGTACAAGACCTGGGTGAGAGGACTGACTCTTTAGAATCTAAGACAGACGACTTATGCTTAGCCCATAATGACCTGGTGGACCGTCACATAGCTTTGCAAACAGCGCATGACACCATGGCAACGAAACTAGCCGATATGGAAGATCGCTCACGGCGTAATAATATACGGATCCGGGGCATTCCGGAGGCAGTGGGCTCTGTTGATATCCAGCCTTACATTATGGAACTTTTCCAGATCTTGGCACCGACATATTCACCGCAAGATTTCCTGATGGATCGAGCACACAGATTGCCGCGTGCAAAAAATCTGCCACCCTCGGCCTCTAGAGATGTTTTAGTCCGGGTGCACTTTTTTCACGTTAAAGAAGCGTTGATGAGAGCGTCACGGAAATCTACGCCTCTACCGTCTCCGTATGCCGAAGTTTCTTTTTACGCGGACCTATCAACGGCTACTATGTCTAAGAGACGGGAATTTTCGTCCTTCACCAAAATCTTGCGTGACCACAACATGGCGTATCGTTGGGGATTTCCCACAAAGATCTTGTTATGGCGAGAGGGAGTCCTGCACGTCATTCCTGAGCCCATTACTGGCATGCGTCTGCTGACAGAATGGAAGGTGGTGTCTGAGTTTACTCCCCCTCGTGAGGAATCATCTTCGCCGCTGAAAGTTTCTCCGGAGTGGCACCGGGTCCGGCCTAAGTGAGATGCCATGGTCTTGCAATTTCTCGCCTATGGGCGTGTTTCTTTTATTACGCCAGGTGCTCTATCGTGGTTTCGGGACTCATCACCTTTTGATTCGTCTCTTGGGTGGCGCTCTCTGGGGCTCTGTTCCTTCGACCAACTAGCCCCGAGGCCTTGTATTGGCCTGTATATAGGCGCAGTCACCTTCACGGATGAAGTTGGGACTGTGTTTTTCCCCTGCTGGGGTTTTTCTCTTGAACGTGTTTTTTTTCCATGCATATCATTCTGCTGTGTTGATTGACCCCACTCAACTGCATTTATGGAGTGCAGTTCTTTTTTTCCTTTTTGATCTGTTGGGTTTTGTCTGTTTTTATTTTTCTTTTTGTTTTTCTTTTCTGGTTCGTCTTATGTTTGTCTTGTATGTACTGTTTGTCTCATTGGTATGCACTGTAATATATCAGTCTAGGCTATATTGTGCGCAGAGGAGTCCCTCCACCCTCCCATGGAAATTGTATGTCATGACCGCTGTGAGTACCAGAGGGATGGGGGCAATTAATGATGAGTAAACCTCAATTCCAAATTTACTCCTTAAATGTTCGAGGCTTGAATACTCCGTACAAACGACATGCATTATTTCGTGACCTGCATAAGTCTCAACCAGCTATTGTATGTTTGCAAGAGACTAATTTTTGTCAGAGACGCCGCCATTTCTAAAATCGCGCAGGTATACTGAGGCGTATCACTCCACTGCTCAGACGAAGTCTAAAGGTGTCTCGATCCTGTTCCATAGAGACTGGACCTTTGTGTGTTCGGCTCAGTATGTTGATCCGTTGGGCCGCCTTGTGATTCTTGTGGGCACGTTGAACGAATTACCAATTACTATAGCAAATTTATATCTTCCTAATGAAAACCCAATTTCTTATCTTCGGAAAGCTTATGGTAGAGTGAAAAAAATATCTAGTGGTACGTTGTTTCTATGTGGGGATTTTAACTGCACTCCTGACCCTGACGTTGACACCCAATCAAGCCAACCCAGCTCCCAAGCCCGCTCCTCCCCAGCCTCTAGTAAACAACTAAGGGAATTCATGCATTCGTTTGAACTATATGATACTTGGAGGATATGTCACCCTGCTACGCGCGATTACACTTTTTTTTCTCATGTTCATTCCTCTTATAGTAGAATTGACTTATGTTTGATTCATAGCTCGGCTTTGTCCCGCCTACTAGAGGCGACCATAGGCATTATCACGTGGTCTGACCATGCTCCACTTACGCTTACCTTTGAGGCGGCCTTCCCGCCAAGGGGTATGGGGAACTGGAGACTTAACGACTCGCTTATTGTAAATGGAGATGACGTGGCTAGTACTATGCAACTCCTTCAGGAGTATTTCACGGCGAACATGACTGAGGATGTGGCGACATCGTCGGTTTGGTTGGCCCACAAGGCTGTTCTGCGAGGACATTTTATACAAAAAGGAGCGCAGCGGAAGAGACGTTTTAATGCTCAGACGTCTGCTCTTCTACGACGAATTACTGAATTGGAATCCCAGAATAAAACCTCTCCTGCCCCACATATTACTGCTCAGTTGACTTTACAGCGCCGCGAGTTGGAACACCTTATGCTCCAGGTCACGGCGCGCTCACTTAGACGGCTTAACTATGCCCACTATACCCAGGGGAATAAACCGCGGAAATTGCTGGCGTCTAAATTGAAAGGGAAAAGAATGCAAACTAACATACCGTTCCTTTTGGATGCTAATAGCGTGAAGATTTATAACCCAGCCCTTATCACTGATGAATTTGCGCGCTATTATGCCTCCTTATATAACCTGGGACTAAACAACACCGTGCCGACCCCTGCATTAGACGACATAGAGCTCTTTCTCCAGACGGCTAATCTCCCTTCTATATCTACCTCCCAGGCTACAGGTTTGCTTGCTACGTTTACAGAGGAGGAGGTACATAAGGCTATTAATGCGCTTCCAAAAAATAAAGCTCCAGGGCCTGACGGTTTTACGAATCTGTACTACCAGAAATTTGCTTCCTTTTTAGTCCCGATTATTACCCTGGTTTTTAATGATATTAAGGATACCGGCATTATCCCATCGGAGATGCTGCAAGCGACAATAGTCACCCTGCCTAAACTTGGTAAACCCCCGACACATTGTGCCAATTTCCGTCCCATCTCCCTGTTGAATGTAGACACCAAGTTATATGCTAAATTACTGGCAAATAGATTGGCTCCTTTACTTCCTTCTCTGATTGCGAATGAGCAGACTGGCTTTGTCCCGGGCCGCCAAACGTGTGACAATACCCAACGTTTTTACGATATACTCGACCTGGCCCATAGGACTAATACTTTTGGACTCTTGTTGGCATTAGATGCTGAGAAGGCATTTGATCGCCTGCACTGGGGGTATATGCAGACAGTGTTACTAAAGTTTGGCTTCCCAGAACAATTTATAAGCAGTGTTATGGCCCTCTACTCAGATCCGTCGGCGAAAGTGTTGGCTTCGGGGTTTCTATCCTCCACTTTCCATATAACCAATGGCACCCGTCAGGGTTGCCCTTTATCCCCGTTAATATTCATTCTGGCCTTAGAACCCCTGGCGTTGCAGGTTATAACAGATCCGGCTATTAAGGGCTTATCGACCCCGATTGGGGAACATAAATTGCTTGGCACTGTTTGCTGACGACATACTGCTTTTTCTGACCACACCGGAGACCTCGCTCCCTCCCCTGTTTGATCTCCTCAATAGGTTTGGCGCGATATCCTATTATAAAAATAACATGAGTAAAACGCAGGCTCTCCCCATAAATATTGCTGCTTCATCCCTCAGCTCTATGCGTAGTAAATACCCTTTTGACTGGCGTTCTACCTCTTTAAAATATCTGGGTATATCCCTCTCTAAATCGCGAGGAACCATCCTTAAGGAAAATTTTACGCCACTCATGACCTCTATAGAGACACAGCTCTCCAAATGGAGCACAAACGACTCCTCTTGGTTGGGCCGTATGGCGGCCATAAAGATGTGTATCTTACCCCAAATTTTATATTATTTCAGGAATGTCCCGGTTTTCATCCCGGCGCATTTATTGCTCCGGCTGCAAAAACGAATTCATGCACACATCTGGAAGGGGAAACCTCCTCGAGTGTCGGTCTCCACGGTTACAGCGCCGCGGCGTAATGGTGGGTTGGGGTTTCTGGATCTGCAATCTTATTACAAAGCGGCCTTACTAGCCCAATTGCTGTCATCAATGCATCAAAAAGATCCACCACTATGGCTGCAGCTGGAGAATGCCATGATTTCTCCATACAGACTTCATGACCTGATGTGGCTTACGTTTCTACCGAGGAATAGTACCTCGGGTCTGTTGCCCGTCTCGATGCTCTCCCTCATGGCGTGGCGATTGCGGGGCCGTCAATTGGTGAGGCCTTACGATTTACTATGCCTCGCTCCTTTAGGGGTTCTGTGTCGCTTTATTCCCGATTTAACCTTAGATTCCTGGCTCAGGCGAGGTTTGACTCATGTGTGGCAGCTCATTACGCCACGCTCCCTGAAAACCTTCCCCGATTTGGTACAGGAGTTTGCCATCCCATCAAAGGAATGCTTCACATATTTACGTGTGAAACATGCTTTGACTCAGAAAGGCCTCACCTCTTTCACCGATGTGAACCTCTCAACTTTTCATAAATTGTGTATGGGACGAAAATGTCAAATGAAACCGCTGTCCCTTTGTTACAACAGCCTCCGAACTTCGACCCCGCCTAAAAAACTACCCTATATGGTTAAATGGGAAAAAAACTTAGCCTTAACACTTTCCATAGAAGATTGGTCATATGCCATGGAAACGATATATAAATATTCTAGAAGTACCAATTTACGAGAAGCCCATATCAAACTGCTGTGTAGATGGTATTTAACACCCACCCGGTTGGCCCATATTTCAGGGAACACAGGCCTCTGTTGGAGATGTCTTACCGGCAATGGCTCCTTATTGCACACATTCTGGCTCTGTCCCATATTGGGGGGATATTGGGAAAAAATAAATAGATTGATCTCCCATTGTACTCTACTTAGTCTCCCACTTTGCCCGAAAATGTACCTCTTACACCTTATACCTGTTACAATTCAGACCCGTCATAGGAGGTTTATCTCCATGGTACTTGGTACAGCTAAAATTGTTATAGCTAGACATTGGCGGTCCTCTAGCTGTCCCTCTATGAAGGAGGTTATGGGGGCCCTTGAAAATGTTTTTAAATATGAGGAAATGTTTCACACCGCGAATAATTCTATGTGCTTACTGCATGATACGTGGGAGGGATGGAGGGTGTTTGTTGAATCTGGAACTCTGATATAAGATATCTTGACGTGTAAGAGGATAGTGCTGCCATGTTTCTGTTTTATGTTTTCTGTTTTATGTTAGTTTAGGAATTTTAAGTTATTAGAAAATGGAGTTCGCACAAATGATCCCTTTTTCAGTATACAACGATAATCTACTTGTATAACACTGTTTATTGCCATTGCTGCTCATTTATGCTTCTTCCTTTGGATGGTTCTCTCATTTAAATGTATGTACCAAATTCTGTGTGAACTCCAATAAAAATCCTTTATATGAAAAAAAAAAGGGTTCCTGTGGACGTGCCTGACGTTTCGGCTTTTTCCGAGTCTTTGTCAAGCCTTTATCACCTTGATGGGGGCTCGGAGGGAGCCGGGGCGTCGGGCACGTTTGCAGGAACTTTTTAAGATGCTTATAACAATAAAAGTTTGAGTTTTGTTTTTACGAAGTCCTCAAGTGCATCCTGTTTTCTGGTTGCTTATATATATATGCAGTCATGGCCGGGATTGTTGGCGCCCCAGACGTTTTTCCGGGGGGTCAGGTGTTTCTCGCGGAGGGGTGTTGCGGTGGCACATGTTTTGCTGTGCACATGTTTGTTCCCTTTGTGTGTGTTGGAACGGGGCGGGGAGGGGGAGGAGGGGAGGCAGGTTGGACGTGGTGTCGCGCGGGGCTCTGGAGGTGGGCTGGACGGGATTCTTGGCACCCTTAACTTAATATTTGGTTGCACACCCTTTGGAAAAAATAAATGAAATCAGTCACTTCCTATAACCATCAATAAGCTGCTTACACCTCTCACCCGGAATTTTGGACCAGAGTGGTCCAGGTCTCTCTTATTGGAAGGGCACATTTTCCCAACAGCAATTTTAACATCTCTCCACAGGTGTTCAATGGGATTTAGATCAGGGCTCATTGCTGGTCACTTCAGAACTCTCCAGCGCTTTGTTGTATGTTTGGGGTCATTGTCCTGCTGGAAGACCCAAGATCTCGGACGCAAACCCAGCTTTCTGACACTGGGCTCTACAGTGCGACCCAAAATCCTTTGGTAATCCTCAGATTTCATGATGCCTTGCACACATTCAAGGCACCCAGTGCCAGAGGCAGCAAAACAACCCCAGAACATCATTGAACCTCCACCATATTTCACTGTAGGTACTGTGTTCTTTTCTTTGTAGGCCTCATTCCGTTTTAGGTAAACAGTAGAATGATGTGCTTTACCAAAAAGCTCTATCTTGGTCTCATCTGTCCACAAGACGTTTTCCCAGAAGGATTTTGGCTTACTCAAGTACATTTTGGCAAACTGTAGTCTTGCTTTTTTATGTCCCTGTGTCAGCAGTGGGGTCCTCCTGGGTCTCCTGCCATAGCGTTTCATTTCATTTACATGTCGAAGGATAGTTAGCGCTGACACTGATGCTCCCTGAGCCTGCAGGACAGCTTGAATTTCTTTGGAACTTGTTTGGGGCTGCTTATCCACCATCCGGACTATCCTGCGTTGCAACCTTTCATCAATTTTTCCATTCCGTCCACGCCCAGAGAGATTAGCTACAGTGCCATGGGTTGCGAACTTCTTGATAATGTAGCGCACTGTAGACAAAGGCAAATCTAGGTCTCTGGAGATGGACTTGTAACCTTGAAATTGTTGATATTTTTCCACAATTTTGGTTCAAAAGTCCTCAGACAGTTCTCTTCTCCTCTTTCTGTTGTCCATGCTTAGTGTGGCACACACAGACATCGGCTTTCAGGTGTGATTTTTATATTGCCCACACCTGTTACTTGCCCCATGTGAGTTTACAGGAGCATCACATGCTTGAAACAATCTTATTTATTTACAATTTTGAAAGGGTGCCGGGAGTTTTGTCCGGCCCGTTTTTGGAGTTTTGTGTGGCATTGTGTCCGGTTTGCTTTTTTTCCTCCCTTTTTTTGTTTTGTTCCGGTGCACGGGAGGGGGGTGAACATGTGTGTGGCGGGGCGTGTGTTGCTGCAGTGCTTTTCTGTGGGAGGTGCTTGATTTTCTGGAGGGGTGTCTGGGGTGCCGGCGGTTTCGCCCATGACTGTATATGTATACTTATTTAAGTTGTGATCAAGGGAAAAAATTTAATTAAAAACCTCCACACTGCAAATGGTGACGTTTATTGTTGGAGAAGTCATTTACTCATCCCAGCAATTCAAAGATGTGTATTGTAAATGTCTTCTGCAGTGATAAACTTTATTATATATATCAATATAATATTTTTCTAAACATTACAAGCTTAATCATTAAATGATATTTAACATACTAATTATTGAACCTTTGTCTGACCATTATCTTACAGGAGTTACATGGATTGCAAAAGCTGTCGACAAAAATTCTCTGTGTTTTTCTTTGACCTAACAGGATTTTTAAAATTGAATTAATAGCTTTTACACACATTGGATTTTGAAGATCAAGCATAATTACACTTTTATGAGATTACTTGTACGTCTCTCTACATTGATGTCTCTCTTGTATGCAACCAAGAAATATGGTCACTGGTTTAGAATTTCAACATCCAGAAAAAATAACAGTGAATAACGGTGTAGTTACTTTATGTATGTCAGTTCTAGTTCTATAAAAGACACATCCAGCAAAAAAAAAAAAAAAAAAAAATATTTGGGTCTTGTCTTGAGTATCCTCTCATTTCCATAATAAATCTCTATCCATTGCATTATATTCGGGTCTTGAGTATCCTCTCATTTCCATAATAAATCTCTATCCATCGCGTTATTTTTGAGTCTTGAGTATCCTCTCATTTCCATAATAAATCTCTATCCATCACGTTTTATTCGAGTCTTGAGTATTCTCTCATTTCCATAATAAATCTCTATCCATCGCGTTATATTCGGGTCGCGCTATACTCGAGTATCTACAGTACTTTGACCTTCTAGTTAATTTCACAGATATCTTTATATAAATAGAAGATGGTTACATAGATAGACAGCTCAACACTCCACTATAATATAGTTTTAGAGCTTTTAAACTACCTAACACAGATAAAACAATGGGATTTAATTACAATATACGATCACACTGTGCATAAACTGAGACAATGCCCATGTACCCCATTATAGCAGGTCCTACTCTGACACAAGCAAATGACTGCTGTTATGAGATTAACACATTCACTTGGGATATATCGTCCAGCAGCTACCTGTAGTACAAGCCATAAATAGGCCCCCACATTGAGGCACCTGAAACAGGGAGGGAGGGTGGGTCGGTCCTCCAATATAATACACTGCCTGGCCAAAAAAAAGTCATCACCTGCAGTATAGGCCTGCTATGATCTGGGGTTGCTCCAGTTGGTCAGGTCTTGAAACGTTATGTGCTCAAAAAATGAGGTCATGTGACTCCCTGAATATCCTGAATGAGCAGGTTTTTCCCATCAATGGTTTTTTTCTTCCCTGATGGCACAGCGGTGACGGGCATATTCCAAGATGGCAATGCCAGGATTCATTGGGCTCAAATTGTGCAAGAGTGGTTCAGGGAGCATGAGACATCATTTTCACACATGGATTGGCCACCGCACAGTCCAGACCTTAACCCCATTGAGGTTAATCTTTGGGATAATATGCTGGAGAAGACTTTATGCAGCGCTGCCACTCTCCCATCATCAATACAAGATCTTGGCCACAAATGAATGCGACTCAGGACGGGAATAAATGCTGTGACATTGCATGAGCTTATCAAAACGTTGTCACAGTGTATGCGTGCCGGAATCAAAGCAAAAGGCGTGCAACGAAATATTAGAAAGTGTGACTATTGTTTTTTGACCAGGCTGTGTGAATACAAAGGGGCAGCCTGGGGCCGATTTACAATGGGACCATCAGTGGGCTCTGTGCAGGATCTAGGAGACAGGCCCCATGCATATAGGCGACTTTATACCCTGGTATGGCAAATGTAAGCAGGGTTTGGGGTTCAGATGCTTACTGCACGAATCACTATTGCTGTTGATATTGCTTCCAGCTGTACATTGGCCATACGTTTGCTGGCTGGGAGTCTTGGTCTACCAATCAGTCCCATGGTCCACAGCCATTCCAGCTCACTGAGCATTTTCCCCTTTGTGTCTGATGGCCAGTCTGAGCCTGAATATTCAGAACAACAGTGCTGCTAAATCCACATGATACAGCATACAAAATACAATACGTACATTTGGCATGTAATTAAATATTTATGAACATTTTATAAACATCGCTGATGGAGAAATCTGGTTCTGTCATTTTTTGTCTTTTCTAAACTGTTAAGTAGCATTAACAGACCATAATAGCACATAAAAGCACCATGCTCTGTAAAAAAAATGGGTTTTTTTTACAATCATTTAGACCACTGTATCTCAGGAGCCCTAAGGGCTAGAGGGACATATGGGGTATCATTGGAAAGGCCAGATTATGGCCTTTCCAGTAATACCATATCTAACCAGGTGTGATTTATGTTGTAATAAAATATCAAATAAAATTATAATAATTCTTCCTTTTTTTTTTCTAATGCAGCACTATTATTCCGTTTACAATTGTAAAGTGAACAATGATGCTGCGCTAAATCACCTTCTAATTTCCCACACTGCCAGCAAGTGTGGAGCTGATGATGCAATACATTGATCCATCGACCACCTAGACCGTGGCACTGCAGTGAGGAGATACAGTGGGATTTTAGAGGGTCAGAGTCTGGTCTTTACAATGATACCAAACATAACCATGTGATTTGTAAAAAATAAAAAGCTGAAAAAAGTAAAAGCTAAATAATTTTTTCCTCTGTTCTATGGCAGAGGCAAGATATGCTTTTACTTATAAAAGCAAACAATGCCGCTGCACTAACTCAACTAAGGCAACAGATTCTGCTCCTTCTTTTTATTTGAGCGCAGAGAGAAACGGTTTCATTATTTTCATTTTTTTTTTTTACAAATTTTTTTTTTAGTTTGCCCCAAAATTAAGTTGTATAAGTCATTTAGCATTTTTATTAAAATTTGTTGGGGGGGGAGGATTGGCGTGTTCGACATTTCTGTGCCTACAGGCTCATGAGATGCAAATCCGGCCCTGTGTGAATGACTATTAATATTTTTTTAAAGCCTCAGTATAGCTAGGCTATCAGCTATTCAGGGAATGTGCCGGCGTGTCTCGGCATTATTACCAAAATACCTGTGTGCGATATAAGTGTCTCTCTGCGAATCAATGCACGTACTCAGACAGCCCCTCATCCATCACGATCTATTGAATTTGTGATTCCCACTGTAGGAGAACGGGTTTCGGCAGTGTGGGGGGAGGGTGGCTAACTTGACAGTAATAGAAGAAAAACACTATTGATTTTGTGGATTTATAAATAGCTGAGCAGCACATATTGCGCCGAGACGCTCTCTATTTTTAGAGACAGGATGACAGAGGTAATCAGTACGGGAGACCCCAGGGGTCGTGGGGGAAGACGCGCAGCAGCCGCAAGCACGGAAAGTGGAAGGATTGGTGTTGTGCATTATTGTTGTGTCTGCTCTTAAGGCTTTTCTTTAGGCACAGATGGTTTCAAGACCATTGGGGTTATTCAGAGAGCACCGAAATGTCACCCCATTCCCCGCACTTCGGGGGGAATCAAATTCCCCGACCCTGCGTTGATTTCAGTGGAAAAATGTGGAGAACAGACACTCAGAGCAAAATGAAACGTGAACCCCGTCGCCCAGAGCACCAAAAGTGCAGTCCCAAACCACACCAAATACAACAAAAAAGACAGAGAACCGGTGCTCGGCGCTCCCGCGTTCACGGTATAAAAGGAATCTCTTCCGTATAGAGAAAAAGATATACGTTATAACATAGGGTAAATATTTTACTGTCTTGGACAATTCATAGTTCGTCGGAGTATTCTTTCCAGAGGCTCTGGAAAGAATACTCCGACGAACTATGAATTGTCCAAGACAGTAAAATATTTACCCTATGTTATAACGTATATCTTTTTCTCTATACGGAAGAGATTCCCTTTATACCGTGAACGCGGAAGCGCCGAGCACCGGTTCTCTGTCTTTTCTGCGTTGATTTCAGCATTCAGTACACGGTAAAGCCGCCAAACGGATCCGAAAAATCACTGATACGATCCGAAACTATAGCATCACTTCGAAACGCGACAGAAAACCCTGCCGAACGTACCCGACGATCCACCGCAAACTCGCCGAACACGTCTGAAAAAAAAAGCCGACGATCCGCCGAACACAGCGCCGACCAGCCGACGAACGGGCTAAAAAAACCCCCAAAAATAAACGATTGAAACTTTCAAAATTTTTAATGGTGTTTGTAAAAGAAACTACTAGACAAAAATGTCTGGAATTAACATACAAGGTCCTATGAATAATAATAAAAAGGTCTATTACAGAAAAAAAGAAACGCTATTTAATATAAAATTGGGAAAAAGAATTTTGTCGAAAAAAATCCCCAAAAAATGCCTAAAAAAAATCCTAAATAATAAATAAATAAAGAGACTTTTTGCTGTAGATTAAAATAATAAACGGTTTATTAGATATTGAATGAAAACGGGAATAGTTTTTAAATTGAAACCTATGGGATTCGCCTGAATAAACCTGCCGAATGAAATCACCTTAAATCACGGCATTTCACTGACATTTCTCTGCTGTTCGGCGTTCTCTGAATAGGTTAACCATTGCTTCTCTATGGGGGATTTCACTACCGTCAAACAGGCACCGTATTTCGCTGGCAATTTTCCAATATCTGGCGAATTGCCAGGTTTTGATTAACCGAATGGCCCCGAAATTGCACCGTACGGGGAAATTCACTGCAATTTCAGGGCCAGTTAGGCTCTATGAATAACCCTGCATGACTGTGATTAAAAGGACACCCGGGGGTTAAAATGGGATGGGTGGGGAGCCGAGGGGTTAAATGTTAACACATCCTGCCTGTGCCCCCCTCTCATTTTAACCTTGTGTCCTAAAAACACACCTTTAATCCAGCTCAAGTCGAGTGACAGCTTTCCAGATGGAGAGACACCTGCAGGGGGACACACTCAGGTCACCATCACGTACATTGAATGGTCGCGATGCCTAGAGTGTCCCTTTAAGTTACAGTCTCATGAGAGGTTACCTGCAGGACACGGCACAGAAAGGGTTAGCAAAAGAGAAGAATACAATACAAACTGATGCATGTGCTACCATATCTCATTAAAATGCATTATGTCAGGGTTTTGCATATCATTAAAACGGGAGATTTACATTTTTAAATATTTTGTTCTTGCCGTCAACCTGCGACATTTCATTATTATTATTTTTTACGTGTAATTCTGTGACTCATCTCCCAGGAGTGCAGGCAGCAAGGACTACCCTCAAAATATACAGTACAATGCCGACTCACAATAATTATGTTAGGTATCTCCTCCAGATGGTGCAAGCAATACCTGTTAACTAACCTGTGCACCGATTAGACTGATTGAAGAACAAAACAAAATAAGGTTCCATTAGTTGCAAAATAACAAGTTGACCTATGCATGCAGTGTGTAATCCCACAAGACAGGCGGTACCGTTGTGATTCAGTAAATTAAAAGTACGGGGGTAAAAGGTGGATAGTTTTGATTTAGCACAAATATACAGGTTCAATATACACAGCTCTCCAGTGACCTGTTCATTAGCAGACCTTAGGGATGTGCGTTTCGGGTTTCGGAATTTCGGAATTTTCACAAAATTTCCTGATTCGTGTTTTCGGATGCGGACGATTTTCCGAAAATTTTTAGATCCGAAAATGGCAGATCCGAAAAGTTTTCCGAGCCGAAACGAAATATTTTCGGAATTTTCGAATGGACTTGAAATGTGTCAAATCGAAATTTATTGCTTTGAAGCGAGGAGAACAGACGTTCTGAAAAAAACGAAAATTTCCGAAATCATGAAAAGTCGATACAAAAAACGAGCAAAGTGACACGAAAATACGAAAAGTGGTCGATATTCCGAAAACATGTACAATTCCGAAAAACGAAAATTTCTGAAATTAAGAAAAGTCGATACAAAAAACGAGCTAAGTGACACGAAAATACGAAAAATGGTCGATATTGCGAAAAAAAAATGTACACGGAAAACGAGTCGAGCCGAACCGAATTGAAACAGAAATCGGTCGAAACGAGCCGAATCAAAAAGTTTAAACATCCGAAAAATCGAACCGAATCTGTCATGCCTGCTACTGCTCCTGCAGTACGGCCTTCCCAACAGAGAGGGCGCCAGTCTTTGAATCAGGCCACTTTGTATGCCACACCTGGTCAGGGATCTAGGCCTTTAAATATCAGTTCCAGTCTGTGCTCTGAGCCCTGACGTGGTTATTTCTAGCCTTCAGCGCGTTTCTACAGCTTATGATTATTGATTTTCTGGTTTGACTTCTGGCTTGTATTTTGACTGTGTTTTCTGCTTTATCCCTTGGCATATGTTTACCTCGTGTACCGACCTCTGGCTTGTTTATACTACGATATCTCTCCTGTCCCTGATCTGTACTTCTGTGTATTCTAGATTAGTACCTGGCCATTCTAAGGACCAGCTTCTCAGTTTAGGGTCCTTTCTTGCCTTTCTGGGTTTTGTCTGCGTGCTGGGTGACCCTATATCCTTACATTACGTCAGGGCCATGGACCCTGCAGACATTGCTCAGCAGTTTACTGCTTGCTGTACCCATATAAGGGAGGCTGATGCCAAGATGTATCGTTTTGCAATGTTGCTGGAAACGCTCTTGGAGAATACAGAATGCATGCAGTCTCCTTCACCTGCTCCTATAACCCATTCTGACACTTCGATGGTTAACTCTGCTGTTCCAGTGCAAATGTTGCCCTCTGTTACTTTCAGTGGTGAGGCTGCTGCATGCAGAGGATTTCTGAAGCAAATTGATTTATGTTTTGAGTTAAATCCTCTTATGTGTATAACTGACAGAGCTAAAGTATGTTTTCTTTTTAACCATCTCAGAGACAAGGCCTTAGACTGGGCTACTGCATTTTGGGAGTCTAATGATCACATAATAAATAACTACGAGGAATTTGTTTCCACCTTAAAAAGTGTGTTTAACCCTTCCAGAGGAACAAATCCTGCTATGAAACGGTTAATGAGGTTAAGTCAGGGAGACAGACCTGTGTTGGAATACGCTGTTGAATTTCAGACACTTGCTGCCGAGGTTAATTGGGATAATGAAACTCTGGTGTCCTGTTTTCTGAAGGGTTTATCTGACTCTTTAACCCTTGCTATTACAGCAAGAGATCTTCCTGGGAATCTGAATGATCTAATTCCATTCTGTATGGAGATGGAGGACCAAATCAGGAACATGTGTAAAACAAAAGCGCAACCTAATAGGTTAATGCAGTATGTGTCTCCAGAGCTTAACCCTGCTGCATCTGACAACTCTGTACCTCAACCAATGCAGTCTGGAGAGATTAAACCGTCAGAGGAGAGGGGACTGGTATCAGAGGTCATGACATTATCTCCTTCTGTTTATAGAAAGCGATGTTACTTTACTATTATGATTGAGGTGGGTTCCTCCATTATTCAGGTAGATGCACTTCTTGATTCAGGGGCAGATGACAATTTTATGGACACTACTTTTGCATTGGAGAAAGGGATTCCCTGTGTGGAAAAAAACCCACCTATAGCTATTCGTGCTATAGATGGCAGACCCCTTTCCAACCCATATATTTCTAAGGAGACCAGTCCTATTTCCATGTCTGTAGGAGTTCTCCATAAAGAGACTGTGGTATGCCAACTCCTATCATCTTCTTCATGTCCTGTTGTTTTGGGGTATCCCTGGTTACAAAAACACAATCCAGTCATAGACTGGAGAAGAAACACTGTTCTGTCATGGAGCAAGTCTTGTTTTGATTCATGCATGATTCCTGTCAAGTCTGTGCACACTATAAATGTACCCACTGCTGCTCCTTTATCTGTATTGGTTCCTATACAGTATGAGGAGGTCAGGGAGGTTTTCAACAAAGGAGGGGCTGAGACTTTACCTGAGCATAGACCCTATGATTGTGCTATTACTCTCCTTCCTGGCACTTTTCCTCCAAGGGACGAGTGTATCCTCTGTCTCAACATGAAAACCTCATATTAGAGGAGTACATAAAGGATTCCCTTGCTAAGGGCTTCATAAGGAAATCCACATCTCCTGCTGGTGCTGGGTTCTTTTTTGTCTCTAAGAAAGAGGGGACTTAAGACCTTGCATAGATTATAGGGGTTTAAATAAAATAACTGTGAAAAATGCCTATCCCATTCCATTGATTGCTGAACTCTTTGACAGGTTAAAAAGGTTCCCAGATTTTTTCTAAGCTTGATTTAAGAAGCGCGTACAATTTAGTGCGCATTAAGGATGGTGATGAATGGAAAACCGCTTTCAATACCAGATCTGGTCACTATGAGTACCTTGTAATGCCCTTTGGGCTATGTAACGCTCCAGCTGTGTTCCAGGATTTTATAAATGATGTTTTGCGTGATTTCATACACGACTGTGTCATCGTGTATTTGGATGATATACTTATTTACTCACCTGATCTCGCTACTCACCACTTGCAGGTTAAAAAGGTTCTTCAGACGTTGTTGAACAATGGCCTTTACTGCAAATTGGAGAAGTGTCTCTTTGACCAACCTAAGTTAGCATTTCTAGGTTATGTCATTTCCAAAGAGGGATTTTCCATGGACCCGGCTAAACTTACTGCTGTTACTGACTGGCAATGTCCTATAGGGCTTAAAGCTATTCAGAGATTCATAGGGTTCGCCAACTACTACCGCAGGTTCATACTCAATTTCTCCACAATACTGGCACCCATTACCAATATGACCAAGAAGGGAGCCAATACCCGTATTTGGTCCCCTGAAGCCGTTAAAGCCTTTGAGACTCTTAAAGAGGCTTTTTCTACGGCCCCTATACTTGTCCACCCTGATCCAAGGAAGCCTTTCATCCTAGAGGTTGATGCCTCTGAGACAGGAGTAGGAGCTGTTCTTTCCCAAAGAGAATCCCCTGACCAACCACTCAAGCCTTGTGGCTTCTTTTCCAAGAAATTATCTAGTGCTGAAAGGAACTATGATATTGGTA
Source organism: Leptobrachium leishanense (assembly GCA_009667805.1). Lineage (NCBI taxonomy): Eukaryota > Metazoa > Chordata > Amphibia > Anura > Megophryidae > Leptobrachium > Leptobrachium leishanense. Next base: position 33,707,867 of record CM019074.1, on the reverse strand, counting down.
ACCGAGAACTCCTGGCTATCATTTCTGCTTTGAAGGAGTGGAGACACCTACTTGAAGGAGCTCCTACTCCCACTATGATTCTGACTGACCATAAAAACCTGACCTTTATTGCCGATGCCAAAAGACTGTCATCCCGTCAAGCCCGGTGGTCGATGTTTTTGACTCATTTCAATTACATAATCACCTATAGGCCCGGTAACAGAAATGCGAAGGCAGACGCGCTTTCCAGGCAGTTTGAGGTCACAGAACAGCAAGATAGACCAGTGGAGTCGATTGTTCCTCTGGAGAGAGTAGTGGCAGCTACTCATCTCACCCTTACTTCTACACTCCTTACTCGTATCCAAGCTATGCAAAGTACAGCTCCTCCTGAGACTCCTTCTGACAAGTTGTTTGTTCCTGACGCAGAAAGAAAGGAACTACTCTCTTGTTATCATGCCTCCAGGCCAGCCGGTCATCCTGGTATAAAAAGGACATTGTCAGCCCTTACACCGATGTACTGGTGGCCAGACATTGCCAAGGATGTGAGAGAATATGTACAGGCATGTGTGGTATGTGCACAATCCAAAGCCTCTACTCAATGTCCTGCAGGGCTGTTGCAACCACTAGCCATCCCTGACAAACCATGGTCACATATTTCTATGGATTTCATAGTAGATTTGCCACCTTCTGAAGGGCATACAGTGATTTTGACCATTGTTGAACGCTTTACTAAAATGGTTCATCTGGTTCCTCTCAAGAAATTGCCAACATCTAAAGGTCTAGCCAACATATTTGCCAAAGAGGTATTCAGATTACATGGTTTGCCTCATGAAATTGTCTCTGATCGGGGTCCACAGTTCATTTCTAGATTTTGGAGAAATTTCTGTTCACAGTTGGGTATTAAAGTATCATTTTCTTCTGCTTATCACCCACAGTCCAATGGAGCTGCCGAACGTGCCAATCAGTCTAGTGAGAACTACATTCGTAGCTTCTCTTCTCAAGGGCAAGATGATTGGGTATCTTTGCTTCCTTGGGCTGAATTTTCTCTGAACAGTAATGTTAATGCCTCGTCTGGTCACTCCCCGTTTTATGTTGCCCATGGTTTCCAGCCTACTTTTTTGCCATCCCCTAGTGCTGACACTGGTCTTCCTGACTTGGACTCCTATGTTCAGTCTCTTCATAAAGTGTGGACTTTGGTACGTTCCAACCTCTGTCACGCTGCAGTCCAACAGAAGACCTATGCAGATAGGCATAGGCGGATGGGTCCTTCCTATGTTCCAGGCCAGAGAGTCTGGTTGTCTACCCGTAACATTAAGTTACGTGTGCCATCAATGAAATTTGCTCCGCGGTACATTGGTCCATTCAAAGTCCTAAGACGTATCAACGAAGTCAGTTATGCGCTGGACCTACCTCATACCCTCCGTATACCGAATACCTTTCACACCTCCTTGTTGAAGCCCCTTCTGTGCAATCGGTTCACCACTGTTATTCCTCGACCACGTCCTGTTCTGGTCCAGGGACAAGAAGAATTTGAGGTCCAGTCCATTGTTGATTCCCGTCATTCCCGTGGTGGTCTTCAATATTTGGTGCACTGGAGAGGGTATGGCCCGGAGGAACGCTCATGGGTTCCTACTTCTGATCTCCATGCCCCCCGTCTGGTCCGTGCCTTTCACCGTTCTCATCCCACTGCTCCGGGATCTCGGCGCCCAGAGGGCGCTTGTGGAGGGGGGAGTACTGTCATGCCTGCTACTGCTCCTGCAGTACGGCCTTCCCAACAGAGAGGGCGCCAGTCTTTGAATCAGGCCACTTTGTATGCCACACCTGGTCAGGGATCTAGGCCTTTAAATATCAGTTCCAGTCTGTGCTCTGAGCCCTGACGTGGTTATTTCTAGCCTTCAGCGCGTTTCTACAGCTTATGATTATTGATTTTTGGTTTGACTTCTGGCTTGTATTTTGACTGTGTTTTCTGCTTTATCCCTTGGCATATGTTTACCTCGTGTACCGACCTCTGGCTTGTTTATACTACGATATCTCTCCTGTCCCTGATCTGTACTTCTGTGTATTCTAGATTAGTACCTGGCCATTCTAAGGACCAGCTTCTCAGTTTAGGGTCCTTTCTTGCCTTTCTGGGTTTTGTCTGCGTGCTGGGTGACCCTATATCCTTACAGAATCGAACCGAAAAAAAAATTGGTGCACAAGCCTAGCAGACCTGTACAATAGGACAGCAGGTCACCTAGCCTGCCTATAGGAGAAGATATTTCCCATATGGCCATTACTAACAGTTCATTTATTAGAAGAGAAATCGTAATTCCACTTTTGGGAACAGAGCGTCGTCCCCCCCTTTTATGCTAGGGTCAGACGAAAGCATTTTTCCCCGCGAACGTGAAAAAGTGCGTCCGAACGCATTGACGTATCTTTTCACGGAATGCACAAAAACGGTCAGACGACGCGCATTTTCGGGCGTGATTTTGTACGGATCGTCAATAAAACTCTTTTTGCGTCTGGACATTATGTAGGCCGGACATTAGCAGCGTCTGACATCTCCTAATCACGCACACACGCCGCTATGCCGCAGCTGCGCACTCAGTACGTCAGTACTAGCGGTTCTGCGTTCTCAAAAAAATGTGTTCAAATTCCACTTGCGTTGCACGGCCGGACTTTTGTGCGGCCGTACATCGTATATTGGCCGTCATTGCCCGTCATCTGCTGCTAGTGCGGCCGTAATTATGTGCGCCAGAACGCACGTTAAAAGTGCGCTGGTCTGACCCCAGCCTTAGCGCTCAACTGGAAATCATTAAAAGTTGAGTTTTCCATCTACTTTTTCGGTTTTCCATTATTTATGAATACCAGATACTTTCACGTGTGAAAGGGTTACCCTGAGGAATTGGTCTCATGCCCTTAGCCGGGGGTCAGCAACCTTGGCCCTCCAGGGTCAGTATTACATTACTGCCGCTAAAACGGGGAGGTTAAGGAGGAAAACCTCCTTAGCATCCCCATTTTAGCTCTATTTTACCGGGAAGGCGCTAATCCAGCAGCCTGCCCCGTAACGCAGCGCTAAACCTGAGGATACTCAAGGCAGTGCTAATGCGCCATCCCGAGCATCCCCTCCATGGAGTCCATAGGAATTCATTGAGGCTTTAACTGCCAGGTCACATGACCTGATAGATCTTGCCTCTCATGAGATCCTGCAGGTCGGCGGAGTGATCACAGAGGGAGACTGGGGACTTTTTTCCCAGTCTCACTCTGCTCCTGGCAACCTGAAGAGACGGATCGAGACGCTAATTAACTCTTTGTGCTCCCCATGTTAAGCATAAGGAGCGCAAACTTAAGTACAGTAAATTCGCGCTGAAAAGCGCAATCTCCGATGCACTAGCGGGTTTTTTTAACCCGTCAATGATCAGATTGTAATATGGGCGACCCGCGCTAGGGTTACTTATCCTAATGTTACTGCTAACATAGAGATCGTTAGCAGATATATTTAGGGTACAACTAAACAGTTTACGAATTTCCCTTAACCCCTTCACGATCAAGATTGAGTACACTTGATCTTCAAAGCACCTGCTGGGGTCCGATATTGAATAAACTCGATTTGGTCTAATTCTGGAGCAATGCAAAGGAATTTGACTTGTTGCAAATAAAATTAGTTTGCAGATGTTCTCCAGAATGTGTCCCAAAAGATTTAGCAGCTCGGGCAAGACCAGCCGAGGTGCAGAAACAGTTTGGACAGCTGGGGCTCTGCGTCTAAAACGTAGAGGCCCAACTGATTCAGCACAGAGCCCCAGCTGCAGTAATGCGTTTTGGCCAGCAGATGGGGATGTCTCCATGTCAAATAGGGATACTGCAGTAAAAAATACATTGTGAATATTCCCAGTTATTTTTTACTGTATAATTGATGAAAAGTGACTTAAAAAGAAAAACAACTAGACATGTGCACCGGTGGTATTGTTCATTTCGAATCGTTTCGTTCTGCTTTTTCTTTCCGTTTCGGAACGTTTCGGATCATTTCGGATTGATTTCTTTTAGTTTTGGATCATTTCAGAACGGACAGCGATTCGTTATTTTGGATCGATTCGAAATTTCAGGGGTCCGATTTTCGTATCGGAAATGTTTACGAAATATCAAACTTGGAAATCTTGGCTGAAAACTAATTTCTGACGAAACGGAATGCATAATTGCACATGTCTACGGACCAGTTTATGGCTCAAAAAAAATACAGCCAGTGCTACCGGATGTATTTTTTTTGAGGCAATGTCAGCTATAAACTGGTCTGTCTAACAAGAATGCAGTGTTTGTTCATCTTGTTCAAATCCACGTGTGCGTTTCACTTCTCTTTTCTTGTAGGATTCCAAAGCTGCATTAATTATACTGCAGAGAAGTGCTTCCCCACAGTGTGCGGATTCATAAGCTGCATTAAAACTTTCAGGGTTATTCAGAGAGCGTGAAAAGCAAGAGAATGACTGGAGAATGAAAAATTCTAAGTCAAAATAGCCAAACCAGAAAAATTCGCCCTTTCATCTCACTTTCCAAATCGGCTATTTTGACCTAGAATTTTTCATTCTCCAGTCATTCTCCTGCTTTTTAGGGATGTGCGTTTCGGGTTTCGGAATTTCGGAATTTTCACGAAATTTCCAGATTCGTGTCTTCGGATTCGGCCGAATTTCCGAATCGGGTCGGACCCGAAAACCGATAGATCCGAAAAGTTTTCCCGAGCTGAAATGAAAAATTTTCGGATTTTTCGAATGGACTTGAAATGTGTCAAATCGAAATTTATTTTTGCTCTATTCATGATTTCGGTTCCATTCGTGATTTCGGTTCCATTTCGGTAATTCTGGAAATCGTATATTTAACTATTATCGGTTATATCGCTGATCCTGTAAATTTTGTATTTGTAAATGTGTATCACTTGTTTCTTGTGGCATTCGGGTCAGTTTAGCATTTTTTAAATCATTTTGTTCATTTTTTTGTTCCTTGGCTTTCATACCATTTTAATATGATTAAATAAAGTTGTGAAATGTATATTCAATTATTCATAAGAAAAAAAGGATCTTTATTTAATAAAAAAAAACACGATAGAATCACCAGAATTATCGTAGACACTTTGAAACGAGGAGAACAGACGTTCCGAAAAAATGAAAATTTCCGAAATTTCCGAAAAGTCGATACAAAAAACGAGCAAAGTGACCCGAAAATACAAAAAATGGTCGATATTCCGAAAAAAAAATGTACACGAAAATCGAGTCGAACCGAATCGAAACAGAAATCGGTCGAAACGAGCCGAATCGAAAAGTTTAAACATCTGAACCGAATCGAACCGAAAAAAAATCGGTGCACAAGCCTACTGCTTTTCACGCTCTCTGAATAACCCTGTTTGTTTTGGATCATTTCGTTCCGGTTTGTTCCGTTTCAGATCATTTAGTTCCTTTTTTTTTGTTTTTTCCGTTTCGGATCGATGTCGGATCTATTTCTTTTCGTATTAGATCATTTCGGATTGGACCGCGATTTGTTATTTCGGATCGATTTGAAATTTTGGACGGCCAATTTTTTGTTTTAGAAATGCATCCGAAATAACGAAAATGGAAATCTCGGATGAAAACGGGGGTTTGGACGAAACGAAATGCACATGCCTACAAACAACACACATTGTTCTTGACATTCGCATTTTGGAAAATCACTTGGCGGTGAAGGGGTTATGCGGCAAATATCTGCGATTCTGAAGAACGTTGTGCACAGGCTACGAAAAAGCGACATCCTACAGGGTCAACTAGGACTTTACATTATCATGTCCTTTATTCCTACGCATAGTCCCTATCTAGCATGGCTTAAATTCTTAATACAGATTAATGTTTCATTCAGATCTCCCCTTTCAGCTAATCGAACCCATGAATAAGTAATGATAAAACATCTCTGCCTTATTACATTGATTGCATTACTCGGACCGTGGGGGGATGAGGTGTATTCGGAGAAGGAACGAGAGGCAAAAGCAGTGGATTGTTAGATCTGATAAGGAGGAACGAAGACGGGAAAAATATGTTGTTTACTGACATCAGACAATTTTATTGCTCGACTTTCCATCCTGTTGCAAAAAAATATAAAAAATTACCTAAACAAAGACAGAATGCAAAGGAAATGCCTAGTTTTACACAAGGCGTCATTCGCCGAGCTCAGCCACCATCACGACGGTGATGCTATGCCAGCAAAACCTGCCCATCGATTAATACTCTTTTTTAAATTTTAATAAAAATATATTTTTTTATATTTCTACTCGGATCAATAGAATTGCATTACCCCACGATTGAATTGCAATTCTCTTTCATCTCCGGCAGTGGGGTTGTTTGCATTTCTGCACACGATTTTCTGTTTACGGCTTTTCCGCCTCCCTCTCTACCACCCCCGGAAATCTCTCGCCTGCCTATTTTTAGGAACGCCAGCGACTGTATTGAATTATTCAGCAACTTTACATTCATGACGGATTAAAAATAGAACAAAGCTGATTATATTTTTTTTTCCGCCCGGAATTTGTTCCTCGTCCCGGGAGACCTGCTCTGTTGTCTCCTGGTTCTAAACGCCAGACACTCTTTAATGTCCATGATAAGCTATAAAGGATATTCACTGACCGAATGTGTTTTCAGGTTTGCTACACCACAGGACTCATTCACAAGCTAATGACTGTAAATTTAGATATATAAGCTGTACGACCACATTACGTTATGACCTGGGGTCTAGTCCTGAAACAGTAAAGGTTAAGTTACATACAGGGTTATTCAGAGAGAGTTGATCTAGCCCAGAAATTGCTCCGAACGGTGAATTTCCCCATATGGTGCAATTTCGTAGCCATTCGGCTATTCACAAAGCAGGCAAATCACCAAATTTTGCCGAATTGCCAGCGAAATATGGTGCTGTTCGGCAGCAGTAAAAGTCCCCATAGAGAAGCAATGGTTAATCTGTTCAGAGAACACCGAACAGCAGAGAAATATCAGGGAAATGCACTGCTGGTCGGTGGTTTCATTCGACAGGTTAATCAGGTGAATCCCATAGGTTTCAATGTTAAAAATATTCCCGTTCTTATTCAATATCTAATAAACCGTATATTCTTTTAATTTCATTTTCACCAACCTCATTCTCTTTCCACAGCATACTCTAAGAAACTGACGTCCATCTCTCTTCCCTCTGCTGTCGCAACCCACCCACCAAGGGCCGGTCCCTAATTTCAGCTCTCCTTTCCAGCTGTCTCCACTTCTCTCTCTAATTACTACTAAGCCCAAACCTCTGGTCCTACCCATGCAATCCCTACGATATTCTTCTGGCCACCAGTTTCCCCTTCTCTCTGCTCCCATTTGTTTCAGATACTCCTGTCCCTTAGATTGTAAGCGCACAGGATGTCTGTCTGAGCACTTGGTATAAAGTGCTGTATTACCTGGACAGTTAACCTATGGGCAGGGTTGTCTTTCCTCTTGTATCATGTACGTCTCTTGTTTGTGCTTCCCCATTGCAAAGCGCTACGGAATCTGTTGGTGCTGTATAAGTACTTGTAACTGTAATTTACAGCAAAAATATTCCTTATTTTTTATCTAAGGCAAAAAAAAATCTTATTGTTCTTTAAATTCCAGGCATTTTCGTCCAGTAGATTTTTTGCAAACAGCGTCTCAAATTCGAAACTCTCAATTTTTTAATTTTTTTTACCCCATTCGTCGGCTTGTCGGCTTTTTCCAACGGCTTGTCGGCACTGTGCTCGGCAGATCGCTGGCTTTTTTCAGACGCGTTTGGGGTTTTTTCGGCGGTTTTGCGGCGGATGGTCAGCTTTTTTCAGACGCGTGTGGTGTTTTTTTCGGTGTTCTTTCTGTCCAATGCGGCGGATTTTCGGATTCGGTCAGCAGATTTTCTCTGCGCTTTGGGAACCCTGCATTGAATGCTGATTACACCGCAGGGTCCGGGAATTTGTTAACCCGAAGTGCGGGGAACATGAGAGCATCAAAATGTCAGTGACAATTACGTGCTCTCTGAATAACCCTGATAGCGAATGCTAATGGTAGCGTTCGGATGAGTACCTGTGAACACTAGGATAAGTAACTTTAACGCTTGCCTCTCATATTACATTCCTAACGCTAAACCCGTGAAAAATCCAGGAGCTTACTGTACTTTGCGCTCCCCATGTTAAGTATAGGATTTGCAATCAGTAATTAGCACTAACATAAGTCCCTAAGGGACAATTGACCAGGTTACGCAGGAATTGCTCCAATAAAGCAGATTTTAAGGACCATAGTGAGGTTTTAAGGAAGAAATATATACAAAAAGCAGCATCAGCAGCATCTGCCCAATTATTTATGAGTATAAATGGGGAAATGGGGGGATTTCCATTGAAGTGCTTTTTAAATACGTGTAAAATATTGAGGAAATCTGACATTTACCCATAAGAACAATGTAAAATTGCTCAGATGCTAAAATAGATAGAACCAGATTTGGAAGATGTCTGTGTGTGTCCGAACTGTTATTGTCTGTCTATTTTATTCATCTATAATAGGGATGAGCCGAACACCCCGAGTTCGGTTTGCATTCAAACTCGAACTTTTCAAAAGTTTGAATTCGAACTCGAACTCGCACTCAATACAAGTCAATGGGACTCAAAATTCGGTTTTTAGAGTGCCCTCCAAGAGGGCATATATGCTAGATATTTGGCATAAAAGGTGTATGGGGGTCCGGGTAGTGCCCTGGGGGACAGGAAACAAGGACAAAAAGTTTTTAAAGGGACAGTGAGTTTTCCATGAAATAAGGGTTAAAAATAAAAACGAAAAATTCCTTCATATATCGTGCCTAGGAGGTCCCCATAACCTGCCCGTGAAGTGGCGGATTTCTAGGATGTATAGAAATATGTAAAAACAAAAAAATTACATTTCAAATGATGGTAAATGCTTTTCCTTTAATCTATTCATAAACAACTGCTTGGGACGGCAGCCTGTATGAAAAGAGGAGACATTTTAGGACACGCAGAACGTTTAGTGATTTTTTGGCTAAATTATGGTGAAACTTATGCAGGCTTTGGATGAAAGTAACAATAGGTGCTTTAAAATTGGGCTTTTAGCGTCGGCAACAGTGCCTTCACACCGTAACCCCTCTGAGGATATGAATCTGGTACAGGCGTCAGTGGCAGTGCACCCAGATATTTTGTCTTTGGTGCCAGGCCAGCAAGTGCCATCATACAGTAACCCCTCTGTGGTATTGTGGAAGAGTGCAGGGGTGGACCATGCGGTCCTATAATAAAAAGATATGAATCTGGTAAAGGCGTCAGTGCACCCAGATATTGTGCTTTTGGTGCCAGGCAAGCAAGTGCATTCATACAGTAACCCCTCTGTGGTATTGTGGAAGAGTGCAGGGGTGGACCATGCGGTCAGGCTAGACTATTTTGCGCCCTAGGCAAGACAAGCTACTTGCACCCCCCCCCCAAAAAAAAAAATGACACAACATGAAACTGCTAAATTTCCTTTTATTTAAGAATAAAGTTTGAAAAGCACCAATAATAAAGGTAAGATAAATATAAATAAACTGTATTAAACCATTTTAAATTAACTCTATTAAACAAATTAAAATTAACTGTATTGAACAAATATAGATTAACGAAAAAAAAATAAGAGTCGTCACGTAAGTTTCAATTTCAGACACATCATAATTTCACTTTGCGTGCCTTATCCTTTGCAAATTTTCATCATGCGTATATATATATTGCCCAGGCCAGCTCACATCATGCGTATATATATATTGCCCAGGCCAGCCCACATCATGCTTACAGACAGTCACGGATGCGCCATCATGCATATATATATATTGCCCAGGCCAGCTCACATCATGCGTATATATATTGCCCAGGCCAGCTCACATCATGCTTATATATATTGCCCAGGCCAATCCCCTGGTGGAGATAGGGGGTTCATTTGAACCCCGATATCTCCAGGCAGCTAGCCGGTCATGGAGGGTGTCAATCGAAAGGCCTGAGCATGGCCATTCGAATGATACCCAACATGACCAGGTATAAAGTAAAAAAAAATAAAAACATGTATTTTTTTTGTGTGTTATCTTTATTAATGCAGCAATATTGTTCACATTTCAATTATAATGTGAACAATGATGCTGCACTAATGATTTTTTTCTATGGGGTGCGTTTGCTATAAATCAAGTAATTCCCCCCACAAAATGTAACAAGTCCCCATTTCTAATTTTTGTACAAGTGCACCCCATAGAAAACATAACCGCAAATGGTAAAATGTGCTAAAATGTGAAAAAAAAACACTTTACACACTGCAGATTATTAAAAATTCAATTTTTATTGCATTTTGTGTCATAATATACAGGCAGGACATGATGTATACATATAAAAATGATATATTATGAATCTGCGGAGTCTGCCGGAAAGAACGATATCTAATATGTCTGGGTCATTTAATAAAATGTGGCTTCAAATCACGTTTAAACATGATGAGCGAAAGCAGTAAAAATGAGCTGAACACACAGCAGTGAAATGCAGGGTTAAGGGGTTAAACAGCATATCAGAGGAAGATTTAGTAGAGAAATGAACACTTCTCAGAAGCACAGGTGTTGCCTGATACATGTTCAGATCAGGAGACACCATACCCTCAGTCTCTACAGACAATGTATCAAATTCATTAGACCAGACTAATTAAATGCACATGTTATTTCCAAACACTAATTAACACCTGTTGTTTACGCCGTTTGAGAACACAGGTCATTTAGAGGTGAGAATCTTTGCACGTAGACATTATTTGTTAATTCAATATCTAATAAACCGTTGCTTATAATATTCTGCAGTAAAGAGTCTCTTTATTGCTAGATTTTTTAGTATTTTTTAAGCATTTTTTTATACTTTTTTCATTTAATTTTTTTTCGAACTCGAACCGAACACCCCAAAAAGTTCGAAGTTCGCGAACTTGCTTACGGCCAAAGTTCGAATCGAACTCCGAACTGATCGAACCGAACAGCTCGTCCCTAATCTATAATGCGAATGAACCATTGAGTTGATCTCTGAAAACTGTTACACGTACAAATGTTAATGTTTCAAACTGAAGCCACATCATTTTATTCAGAAAATGTGTTTATTGAGCTCACAGATTGAATCCGTGGTGCAAAGATGATTTTCTATAATCCAGTAGGTTATTGAGTACTCTTCAAATCATATTTTAGCCTCCGCAAAGGATAATGAATACATAAGTGCACCACCTGCTGATGACAGCGAATGTTGCATTTGCCAAGAAGTTGCAGGTGAAGAGCTGAGAGCGGAATGTGGAGGCTAAAAAGCCCTTTAAGCCCTAATAATCAATATATATTACTGCTGAAAAACACTTGAACTTTCTGAGAGAAATTACGTTCTCTTTAGGATTTATACCAAACCTGCAGAAAACTGACTGATACCGTATCAGAAGGAATTACTGAGACAAAAAGTCCAGGTGTCACATCCATTCCTTTGGTGCGGCGTACAGAAATACACTTGACATTTTTCAACCTGGATACAAATGATGGAAAAGAGTAAAGCAAAGTATTATTGTTCTTGTGCTACATTATGGTTTATATATATAATAAATATATATATAGATATCTACAGTATATATATATATATGTTGGGGTGGAAGCAAAAAAATGAGATTAAAAGTCTCCACACTGCAAATAATAAAGCTTATAATTGCAGAAGTCATTTGCACATCACAGCAATTCAAAGAAATGCATCACAGAGCTCATGTGCTACATTCCCCATATGCAGCACAGAACTCTGGGTAAGACATGCAAATGACGTCTGCAATTTCAAATTTTTTTGCATCCTGGGTCTGTTTTCACACAGAACCCTTCAATCAATGCCACGCCATACTAGATCAGGATAATTCAAAGAGAATCGAAAAGTCACAGCACGTTCGGTGACTTTTCGTTCTCTTCAATACGGTGCGATTTGGCAATCCCATTTCGGCGACCCTGCGGTGTATTCAGCAAGCACCACGGGGCCGTCGTATTGCAGGGAAAAGCCGCCGCAAACCTGCCGAACACTCACCGCAAAACCCAGCGAACGCACACTGAAACCCGCAAAAACATCTGGCTGAACACGCCGGAGAAACCCGAGCAGCCGCCGTTCACAGCGCAGGGCAGCCGCCGGAAAAAGCCGACACCGCAGACGAATAGAGTGAAAAAAACAAAACAGTACGCTTGAATGTTTGAAAAGTGAAACGCTGTTTGCAAAGAAACTACTGAGCGAAAATGTCTGAAATTTACATATAAGATCCAATGAATGATAATAAAAAGGGCTGTTACAGAAAAAACAATTTAGAAGAAAAATAAATTGCAAAAAAATGCCTAAAAAATCTACACATAAATAGACTTTTTACTGCAGAATATTATAATCAACGGTTTATTAGATATTGAATTAAAACGGAAATATTTTTAACATTGAAGTCTATGGGATTCGCCTGAATAAATCTGCCGAATGAAACCACCAAACAGCAGGGCAATTCGGCAACTTTTCACAGCTGGTTTTTGTTCTCTGAATAGACAAAGCATTGCTTCTCTATGGGGATTTCACTGCCCTCGAACAGGCACCGAACAGACACCGTATGTGTAGGCAATTCGCCAGGATTTGGCAAACTGCCTGCTCTCTGTATAGCTGAATGGCCAGGAAAGGTAACCGTACGCTGAATTTCACTGTTCGGTTACCTTTTCGGCCACAATTCGGATCTCTTTGAATAACCCTGGATGGCTTCCTTTTTTTTTAGCAGAGATCATGTTTATGCAACTGGTCATAGCCACTCCTGTACAGCTATATATACACTATATTGCCAAAAGTATTCGCTCACCTGCCTTGACTCGCATATGAACTTAAGTGACATCCCATTCCTAATCCATAGTTTTCAATATAACGTCAGTCCACCCTTTGCAGCTATAACAGCTTCACCTCTTCTGGGAAGGCTGTCCACAAGGTTTAGGAGTGTGTTTATGGGAATTTTTGACCATTCTTCCAGAAGCACATTTGTGAGGTCACACACTGATGTTGGACGAGAAGGCCTGGCTCTCAGTCTCCGCTCTAATTCATCCCAAAGGTGTTCTATCAGGTTGAGGTCAGGACTCTGTGCAGGGCAGTCAAGTTCATCCACACCAGACTCTGTCATTCATGTCTTTATGGACCTTGCTTTGTGCACTGGTGCACAGTCATGTTGGAAGAGGAAGGGGCCAGCTCCAAACTGTGCCCACAAAGTTGGGAGCATGGAATTGTCCAAAATGTCTTGGTATGCTGAAGCATTCAGAGTTCCTTTCACTTGAACGAAGGGGCCAAGCCCAGCTCCTGAAAAAGAACCCCACACCATAATCCCCTCTCCGCCAAACTTTACACTTGGCACAATGCAGTCAGACAAGTACCGTTCTCCTCGCAACCGCCAAACCCAGACTCGTCCATCAAATTGCCAGATGGAGAAGCCAGATTCATCACTCCAGAGAACGCGTCTCCACTGCTCTAGAGTCCAGTGGCGGCGTGCTTTACACCACTGCATCCAACGCTTTGCATTGCACTTGGTGATGTATGGCTTGGATGCAGCTGCTCGGCCATGGAAATCCATTCCATGAAGCTCTCTGCGCACTGTTCTTGAGCTAATCTGAAGGCCACATGAAGTTTGGAGGTCTGTAGCGATGACTCTGCAGAAAGTTGGCGACCTCTTCGCACTACGCGCCTCAGCATCCGCTGACCCCGCTCAGTTTATGTGGCCTACCACTTCGTGGCTGAGTTGCTGTCGTTCCCAAACACTTCCACGTTCTTATAATACAGTTGACAGTTGAAAGTGGAATATTTAGGAGCGAGGAAATTTCCCGACTGGATTTTGTTGCACAGGTGGCATCCTATCACAGTTCCATGCTGGAATTCACTGAGCTCCTGAGAGCGACCCATTCTTTCACAAATGTTTGTAAAAACAGTCTGCATGCCTAGGCGCTTGATTTTATATACCTGTGGCCACGGAAGTGATTGGAACAACTGATTCTGATTATTTGGATGGGTGAGCGAATACATTTGGCAATATAGTGTATATATGTGAGTGCAATAGTGTATATGTGGGCTGTGTTGGATGTATCTCTCAATTCCTCTTGGCATATGATACAATTACAGGTATTTATAAAGCGCTAACAAGTTCCATAGCGCTGTACAATGGGTGAGACAGAATAACAAATATACATACAAGTTAAACACACCTAACAGCAGGAGAGAGAGAACCCTGCTTGAGAATTTACAATAAAATCTATCATCTATTCTTTGTGTTTTGTTTACACAAACGTATCATGTTTGGAGCTCAATTCTAAGCCATTATGGTCAAAGGAACACTCTAATATACAATGTCCCTCTTTTTAAAACCATAAACAATTGGGCAGATGTTCGCAGTGGCCCATCCCACCTGTGGCATGCCAACGGTCATGTGAGGGACCAGGGATAATTTTTAATAGAGAATATCTATATTTTTTTCTATTATGCAGGTCAATGAAATAACGTGTCCTTATATAAATGGAGTGATGGCCTGCCAAAAGTTATTTTGCCCATGACAGGCGCACTTTTACATTCTGGTTCTGTTATTTACCTGCATAGCTCAAAAATATCGAGGAGCCATTAGAAAGGAGACTTAGAGAGAGAAGAGAGGGGCTTGGGCTCAAAATAGGCAAAATTGGGACATTTATTTTTATAGTATGCCAGGATAGCTTGAGGAGACTGGGCTGCCATGTATATAAAGAGTTACATATACTTATGTTGTATTCAGTGTGTTCCTCTCTTCATTTGGTGTTTAGTTACCTGTGTCCCTTAGTCTCCTCTGTGTAAGGACCCTGTAACATTGTAGCACCTCACCATCAATACAAAGTATGCCTTGCTGTTTGTTCTCACTTTGCCTGTATCTCCTGTCACTAGGGACATTGTATGTTTTCAAGACATTTTGGTCTTGCAAGAGTTAGAAGTAGCATCTCTCATATATTTTTCCCTTTATGCTTCTGGAAAATGTGACAAGGACCGAGTGCCTGCTTCCATTTATACAACAGACCTTGACTTCATGGATATCGCCGAGGCCTGCGGATTCCTTGTTGCTAGGTGGTAATTCCTTTCAGTAGAACAGAGAAGGTTTCCGAGGTTTCTGCTTTACCTTTCTGCAGATTATTTTTTATGCCAAGAGACATGCCAGATAATTATGACTTCCAGAGGCTTAACCCTTTCATTACCTAGTATTTTTTTGCTGGGAAAAAATATTTATTTGAAACGAGGGATGCATAGTTAACACTTAAATGTTGGGTAGCAAAGCAATCATACATAAAGATTGCTATCCTGAGAAAGTTAAAGGAACGCTCTATTAAAAAATAGAGTTTCTTTTCTTTTGCCCTTTGGTTGACGTGTGGGAGACGTCCTCAGGTGCGCACGCTGTGTGCGGAGGACGTCCCTCACATGTCATGGGGTCTCCACAGCAAAAGGGGAGACCCCAAGTGCCCGGGACGGAGTCCCAGGGTGGTTTGACTTCAAGGAAGACAGACCGTCCCTTTATACCCCTTCCAGGTGCACTGATGTCATCGTGACAAGCGCGATGACGTCAGTTTCAGGTGCACCGGCAGAGTGCCTGAAAGGGAGTAGGGTCGTTTGGATCTCCTTCCCGGGAGAACATAGAGAAAAAAGAGAAGCATTGCTGGAAAGGTCACAGTCTGACCTTTCCAGTAATGCCTCTCTTTAACCCCTTAGGTGCCAGTCCACGATCCGCCGCCAGATTGTGTATTATTCCGTCGGTGGCTGAGGTCTTGGATGACAGCCATGCCTTAGGGGCCTCCCCCACCCACTGACAGCATCGCGCATGGGCGCGATGATGTCAAGTTAGGGTATTAATCCCTAGCTGTTCAGGGATTTCCTACAGAAATCCCGATGGTGGAGATAGGAGAAGTGCTTTGGATGACTGAACTTCACGATCAGTGGCAGCTAGAGGGCCATGTTTGGCATCATTGGAAAGACAAGAGCATGGCATTTCCAATTATTGCAAACAAAACCAGGCTATGTGTAAAAAAAAAATTTAAAAAATAATACATAAAAGTATATTTTTGAATTTTTTTTATTTATTAATACAGCACTATTTTGCACTTTTCAATTATAATATGAACAATGATGCTACACTAAAAAAAAATTAGTTTTTTCCTTTTCAGCTAGAATCACAGAAAAATACAGTAACGGGATCCCATTTCTAGTTTTTTTTAAAAAAGCGTACCCCTCAGAATATACAGGGTGTCCATAAAGTCTCTTTACAATTTCAAAAATTTATTAAAGGCAAATGAAAAGACAGATAAGTGAAAATTATTACAAAATGAGACTTATATATTTAAGTTTTTTTGCCTCATTTAATACACCTCTATATGGGCATCATTAGTTGCACGAAGCACATCAAGACGGTACTGGATTTCTTGCCATGTTGGCTGTAGCATCCCCTCATCAATGGTAGCATGGCGTAACGGATTGGATGATAAAATGTGAAAACAAATATTTTACACACTGTAGATTGTCATGGGTTGGAATCAAAGAATATTATCTCCTTACGAAATAAATAATACGTAAATAATTTATTCAAATTAATTAATCATGCATTCAATTATTCGCTGTAAGGCTCGCCAATCAGGATTTCCTAAGAAACAGACATAGATATTTTTAAAGTTTCTTAAGGTTTCACATGTCTGGATGCACATGACAGCTGCTGGGGTTTTGCAGGTGTTAGCACATACTGGT
The DNA here is from genome assembly GCA_009667805.1 of Leptobrachium leishanense. Lineage (NCBI taxonomy): Eukaryota > Metazoa > Chordata > Amphibia > Anura > Megophryidae > Leptobrachium > Leptobrachium leishanense. Next base: position 33,691,126 of record CM019074.1, on the reverse strand, counting down.
GGGTGGCCCTGTCACTGGGCGCCCACCCGGCCTGCACCTGACCTCACCTGGCCCAAGTGCTGCATACAGAAAGGTAGCATGTCTGAGGGCTGCAGCGCTCTCCAGTGCCTGGGCCTACAGCACACCGAGCTCCAGCGGGTAACACATGTGTGACCATGCGCACTCACACATGCCACACCGCCAGCAGGCTTTGTGCATGATTTTTTCAGGATTGTTTTAAATTGTCAGTTGGTTACACTTTGATATGGCGGGTAGGGGTTAGGATTATGCCAAGATATGGCAGTTGGTTTATGATTTACAGTATGCAGGATAATGGCTCAGATTACAACCATGAAAATGACGCAAATACACCAGTTTATAGCAGCTCCTTTTATGTACATTAAAATAAGTGAGCTCACTAAGCCGTAGATTTAATTCAATTCTGAATGTGCCCTGCAGGAAAGTGATGAGGATACCACCCTCTCACGCATCTTTTATCTTCCAACCTCCACATTGATGGCAGATACACAGTTCTCATTGATGGAATTGAAGTGGAATCAGGCTGAAAGATGGTCGCTACTATGAGCCAGGCGGCCATCTTGTTCAGAATATTGGTTCACTAGTAAATAGAATAGATTTTATTAGATGTGAAAACGAAGCTTACATAGAATTCTAGGAATGTGTGGTAGATTAGGGAACTAGCAATGAAACCAGGCAGAATCCGGCCAGCTCTTGGCACGGAAAGACAGGAAGATGAATGAATGGGGCAAGGTCATGGAGACTTGCAGAGAAACAAAGAGATCGTAGAAAGCAGACTGTGCCCCAATCTATCTCAAATAAACACAGCCGGTAGGGAGGAGGGCACGGCCCAGAAAAAGCACAGCAGCAAATCACGGACTGTCAGACTAACATGAAGTGTATCAATTTATTGTTAATGTGTGGAATTTCTTTGTACTAACGATGGGAGGTATTAACCCACGTGGGGTGGAATAAAGTGTCATCGGGAGGTGGGCTAATTGGGATGTACCTAATTACGTATTTTTGGGTATAAGACCCCTTGTAAGGGGGGGAGACGGGGCTCACTCTTTGCGATTCATTCCTGTGTGAGCAATTGTGTGACGACACAATAAAGTTTGCCTTTCCTGAAGAGACTCGTGTTCAGACAATCCTTGCTTGTGTCCGGTCCGGCGCCGTACTGAAAGTGAACCTGATTGACTCCGGTAACATTTATTGGGGGCTCGTCCGGGATACGGGCCATTGCCGGGCACACAGTAACGGCTGCTGAACACACTGTAGCGGTTGACTGCAGGTGCAAGTATCCCGCCGGTTGGGCGTCCGTTGAAGGTGAGCTGACATCTGCAGGCGCCAAGCAGGATTTCCTGTTCAGTGGACCTCGTCTCGTCCCAAACGGACTCCCGGCCCCCGGGAACCTGGGACACCATCGAGTCTGAGGAAACAGCGAGCAGCGCCGGCGATAGGTAAAGTGTCTTCTATGTTTGTATGTCTAAAGGAGATACCGGTATCTAAGGAAACGTCCGACTGAGATAGACGGATAAGGAGACCCGATGGCCACCGGTCTCGTTGGTATACCTAGCCTGCCGCTGATAGCACGGACAATGCAAAAGAGCCAGAGTGGCTAGCGTGTGTCTGGATTCGGGGGAATTGGATGCCAACCAAAGGGTAGTTCTGTAAGAGAGGGAGAGAGTAGCCACATGGAGTTGCATAGTCATAGTCAGTGTTTGTAAACAAAGCTTCGCCACGTGGATAAAAGGAAAGGAGGAGGGATTTCTGTGACTGGGCTTGGAGCCCTGAGTCAGTGCTAGTGTGTACGTCGTGTAGTGAAGAGGGCTTATTGAAGCCAGTGGTAGCTGCAGAGATAGTGGTACCGGGTGGGTAGATTATCCATAGGCAAATTGGAATTGCAGACGGGAGTATAGTTATAGAACGGGGTGCACATAGACACAAGCAGGCAAGAGTTAGAGTTCAATTTACGGGGTATAAGGAGCCACAGAGGAGGGACTGAGTACCCTCGGCTAGTAGAAAGAGTTGAAGTGTTTATGTTTTGTTATGTGCTGAAAGTATCTGGTACAGTATGTGCTGTGAATGAATTGATTCGAGTGCTGTGAGTGAACGCGCGCCTACTCGCTCCGCGAGGAAGCAAATTCGAGAGTTGACTCCCGACGTACGGTTCCGGCTCAGGCGACTGCAGTCGGCTACTGACGGAGGAAGCGCCCCAGACATGAAAGAATTGTTGGCTGAAGTATCAGACTGTAGATTCTAATTGTTATTGTTAAAAGTAATATCTGTGTTGTAAGAAGGTTACTGTTTTCAAGAAGTAACAATGGGTAACGGGTCATCCAAGCCCAACAAGGTGAAAGAGGGTGAGACGCCCCTGGAATATATGGTGCGGAATTTTGTGGCGTTATATACAACGCATGATTATGGTGTAGAATTGACAAAAGAGAAGCTGAGATTAATGTGTACAATTGTATGGCCGATGTTAGTCCCAGAATGGCCAGAGCAGGGGTCAATGGACCCGGAGCTAGTGCAGAAAGTGCATTCCCAAGTCACCGAGCAATACGGACATCCTGAACAGTACCCGTATATAGATATATGGAGATATTGTATAAAAGATAAGAGTCATTTTATAATGGTAGCGGGGAAAAATAAGAAGCAAGTACCCCCAAATTGTGAAGAGAGAGGGAGACCGGTGTTGGTGGAACAACCGGAAGAGAGTGATGTTTTGCCCCCACCTTATCCATCGTGTTATGGGGCAGCTAGAGAAGCTTTGAGTGCCGCGATTGCGCGGGCGGAGAGGGGGGAGCGGGCAGCTGCTGTGCCTCGGTCAGCTCCTTCCCGCGGAAATGTAGTGTGGGTGGGCATAATGTTGAACATGAATTTTTGTATATGCCCGAATGTCCCATCCAACTCCTAGGGCGGGATATCCTTTGCAAATTGAAAGCCCAAATTACGTTCCTTCCCGGGGGTCACGCTAGATTAGACCTGCCTGAGAGTGGCAGCTCTGTTCGGCAGCATAACCCAGCCACCCAGCGCCCTAACCCTCAGTCTGTAAAAATCGCAGTTATTATGCCAAGGGAGGAAGAATGGCGCACGGCACCTACTCCGCCTGCCGCGCGGACCCGCATTGCACTACTCCTTGAAATTCCTGGGGTATGGGCGGAGGAAAACCCGCCCGGACTTGCCATAAACATACCCCCGGTATACGTGGAATTAAAGCCCGGTGCAACACCTGTGGCCCTAAAACAATATCATATCCCACAGAAAGCCAAGCAGAATATACAGATACATTTACAGAGACTTAAAGATCACGGCATATTGAAATTCTGTGTGTCACCATGGAACACACCCCTACTGCCAGTACTGAAAGAAGGCACACAAGAGTAGCGCCCCGTCCAAGATTTACGGGCTGTCAACGAGGCCACAGTAACTCTACACCCTGTGGTTCCTAATCCAGAATAATTTGCTGGCATTAATTCCCGGAGATACGAAATATTACACAGTGCTAGATTTAAAAGACGCTTTCTTTTGCATCCGTCTGGCTCCAGCAAGCCAGCCCCTTTTTGCATTCCAGTGGGAAGAGTCCACCACGGGGGCGCGCCATCAAATGACGTGGACACGCCTCCCTCAAGGTTTCAAAAACTCGCCCACGATTTTCGGTTGCGCGCTCAGCCAAGATCTTCTCGCCGTCAACGCTCAGCCAGACAAAGTTGCGTTACTCCAATATGTTGATGATTTATTACTGGCTTCCCCCACAGAAAAAGACTGTTTATCTGCCACAAAAGCCCTGCTGCATCTGCTGTGCCAAGCAGGTTACAGAGTTTCTAGAATGAAAGCACAAATATGCAAACAAAGTGTAAAATACCTGGGTTTCCAGTTAACAGGTACCAAACGTGCATTGGGGGCTGAAAGAAAAGAAGCAGTATGCCGAATACCCCAACCAAAGACCAGAAGACAAGTCCGTGAGTTCCTGGGAGCTGCAGGCTTCTGCCGCCTGTGGATCCCCAACTTCGCAGACATTGCCAAGCCCCTTCATCAAGCCACCAAGGGGGGAGAGCAAGACCCCTTCCACTGGGAAGAAGAGCAAGCAGCAGCTTTCCTGAAATTAAAAACTCTGCTAATGGAGGCTCCTGCGCTGGGCCTGCCAGATCATAGCAAGCCCGTCCAGCTGTTCGTGCATGAACATAATCAAACAGCAACAGGAGTATTGGTCCAGAGCTTCGGCTCCTGGCTGAGGCCTGTGGCCTATCTCTCCAAGCAACTCGACCCTGTGGCTTGCGGCCTACCCCCATGTCTGAAAGCAGTGGCAGCCACCGCAATGCTGATAGCAGAAGCAGACAAACTGACCCTTGGACAAGTTCTTCATGTCAAGGTGCCTCATGCTGTCAAGGCCCTGCTGGATGTGAAAGGAAGCTACTGGTTTAGCAACAGCCGGATGACGAAGTACCAAGCCATGATGTGTGAAAATCCACGGGTTCATCTGGACCTCATCGCTACCTTGAATCCTGCTACCTTACTACCTGACTGTGTAGAAGATCCAGACCATGAGTGCCTCCAGGTCATGGAAGAAGTGTTCAGTAGCAGGCCAGATCTGAAAGACGTACCCCTCGACAAATACGATCTACAGCTATTCACCGATGGTAGCAGCTACATGGATGATGGGAAGAAAGTCTCCGGCTATGCAGTAGTCTCAGCAGAAGAAGTTATTGAAGCAAAGCCACTGCCAGGCCATACATCTGCACAATTGGCTGAAATAACAGCTCTAACCAGAGCCCTAGAAATATCTGAAGGCAAGAGAGTAAATATCTACACAGATTCCAAATACGCCTTTATGACAGTCCACGCACATGGTGCACTCTACAAAGAGAGAGGCCTACTCACGTCTTCAGGACAACAAATCAAGTATGCAGCCGAAATCGCGGCCCTCCTGGAAGCTGTATGGAAACCAAGTGCTGTCAGCATCATGCCTGTCGCGGCCACCAAAAAGGCCATGATGAAATTCCAAAAGGCAACAGACGCGCAGACCAGGCCGCAAAAGCAGCTGCAAATCATGTAGTTAGGACGCTGACTCCCATCACCTTCCATTATACATGTGAATCCATATTGTACATATTCGTCCGACCACTTTCTTTTTTTGCTCGACATAGTTAGTATGAAGGGATTAAAATATTAAGAAAGAAATCACACGACGTACCAGTTACAATTCGACTACTGGGCGCGCCAAATTCCCTGCAGCACAGATAGGCCAAGGCAGCGATGTTGCGTGATCACCTGCAGCCAATGACCCCCTGGGGTTCGATCGAACCCAGGTTAAGAACCACTGCTCTAGAGTTATTAAAGGACTTTGGTAGGTCCTTGCCTCATAAAATATATTATATAAGGAGTCGTTAGGTGGGGAAAAGATAGCCACTCAGCAGCTTGTAAAACTTTGCCGAGAAATCATCCGAGCCCAGGGTCTTGAGGAGGCTAAGGCGGGCAATGGCTGCGTTGATCTCTGCACTGCTGATCGGGGCATTCAAGGCATCCCTCTCCACCGGTCTAGTTCCAGCATGTCGACCAACAAGAAAAATTTGGCTTGTGATTCTCAGTCATCTATCCCAGATTTATAAAAGTCCTCAAAGAAGTGAGTTGTTCCGTTATAGTGGACACGCAGCAGAGCTGGGTACAGCAGAGAGAAACGAATATTGCTGGACACCAACTACGAACACAGGGGCTAGAAAGCCTTTCTCTTCAGCGAGACCGAGGCATAGAAATCTTGAAAAATTCGAATGGGTGATCCTTGATGACCCAGATCACGAGATGAAAGGCCTGCAGGAGCTTGGATTTATCAGAAAAGATGAGGAGACACAGGACGAGGGCGGCCCGCCCGCGGATTCAGATCCAGGCCCACTCTGTGGACACGTTCCACAGCAATAGGCAGCACATTCTCGCTGAATCCCAGGTGTGTATCTTTAAATTTCATACCATATTCTAGATTTTAATAGTGATAAAAGTGTGACAACTATGTGTAATCAAGATTATATTTATTACATTGTGTTATATACTGCTCCATCTATATTTTCTCATGGAATATCAACAAAAAAACTGTCTGATAGCATGACTACTGATTTTACACTGTCTGATGGCTTGACTCCAGTATAATAGGGGTGTGTAGGCGCCCGTATGGGTATATGATAGGGGTGTATAGGCGCCCGTATAGGTATATAATAGGGGTGTGTAGGCGACCATATAGGTATATAATAGGGGTGTGTAGGTGCATGTATAGGCAGTGCCGGCGCTGCCGCTAGGCGAGCTAAAAAACGTTTTTTCCCGCCCGCGGCCGGGTGCTACAACCAGCCCCAATACGTGCCAGCGTCGCCGCAGGCATTAAGAAGACGGAGGCGTGGACTTGGTGCTGCCAAGTCCACGCCTCCGTCTCCTTGACGCCAGCAGCTGACGTGGCGACGCCGGAACGTATTGGGGCTGGCTGTAGCACGCACGCCCTCACGTCAGTCGCTGGCGTGAAGGAGTCGAGGTGTCGAGGGAGAGAGACGGAGCTGGAGACAAATATACCCAGGTAAGAGCTGGGTCAAATCTATCCATGCGTGAGCTGGGGCAAATATACCCACACGTGAGCTGGGGCAGATATACCCACATGTGAGCTGGGGCAGATATACCCATGTGTGTGAGCTGGGGCATATATACCCATGTGTGTGAGCTGGGGCAGATATAACCATGTGTGTGAGCTGGAGGCAGATATACCCATCTGTGTGAGCTGGGGGCAGATATACCCATGTGTGTGAGCTGTGGGCAGATATACCCATGTGTGTGAGCTGGGGAAAGATATACCCATGTGTGAGCTGGGGGCAGATATACCCATGTGTGAGCTGGGAGCAGATATACCCATGTGTGAGCTGGGGCAAATATACCCATGTGTGAGCTGGGGCAAATACAGTTGTGTTCAAAATTATTCAACCCCCACTGAAATTGAGTGTTTTGGCCAGTTTGACATTGATTTTGATCATTCAGTCATCTTGCTTACAATTAAATCAAAGAGGCACGTGTAGGTCAGACAAATATAACATAACATTTATAATGAAATAACCACAAATGTCTTTTCTGTGCTCACATCATTATCAGTTTTATTCAACCCCCAAGTGACATTCAATCTTAGTACTTAGTACAACATCCTTTTACAGTTATAACAGCTTTTAAACGTGAAGCATAGCTTGACACAAGTGTCTTGCAGCCATCTACGGGTATCTTCGCCCATTCGTCATGGGCAAAAGCCTCCAGTTCAGTCACATTCTTAGGCTTGCGCACTGCAACTGCTTTCTTTAAGTCCTACCAGAGGTTCTCAATCGGATTTAAGTCAGGCGACTGCGATGGCCACTCCAAAATGTTCCAGCCTTTAATCTGCAACCATGCTCTAGTGGACTTGGAGGTATGCTTGGAATCATTGTCCTGTTGAAAGGTCCAACGTCTCCCAAGCCTCAGGTTTGTGACGGACTACATCACATTGTCATCCAATATCTCCTGGTACTGAAGAGAATTCATGGTACCTTGCACACGCTGAAGCTTCCCTGTACCTGCAGAAGCAAAACAGCCCCAAAGCATGATTGACCCCCCGCCATGCTTCACAGTAGGCAAGGTGTTCTTTTCTTCATAGGCCTTGTTCTTCCTCCTCCAAACATAGCGTTGATCCATGGGCCCAAACAGTTCTAATTTTGTTTCATCAGTCCACAGAACACTATCCCAAAACTTCTGTGGTTTGTCCACATGACTTTTGGCATACTGCAGTCGACTCTTCTTATTCTTTGGAGACAGCAAGGGGGTGCGCCTGGGAGTTATGGCATGGAGGCCTTCATTACGCAGTGTGTGCCGTATTGTCTGAGCTGAAACTTCAGTACCCACATCTGACAAATCTTTTCTCAGTTCCTCAGCAGTCACACGGGGACTTTTCTCCACTCTACGCTTCAGGTAGCGCACAGCAGTCGAAGTCAGCATCTTCTTTCTGCCACGACCAGGTAGCGTTTCAACAGTGCCCTTTGCCTTGAATTTGCGAATGATGCTTCCTATGGTCTCTCTTGGTATGTTTAACATCTTTGCAATCTTCTTATAGCCATTGCCCTTCCTGTGAAGAGTAATCACCTCTTCTCTTGTCTTCCTGGACCATTCTCTTGACTTCACCATGTTTGTAACCACACCAGTAAATGTCTAGAAGGAGCTGAGTATCACAGTCATTTTAAAGCTGCCTAATTGGTGCTTATTATGCTTTATTGCTGCTCCATGACATCCACAGGTGTTTTCAATACCTGATTGAAAACACTTGAATGAACCTCTGTTCTTCAGAGTGGTAGTCTTTAAGGGGTTGAATAATTGTGTCAATGAAGAATTCACAAAAGAAACATTTACTACTGTATTACAAAACCAATTGATGTCATTTTAGTTGCATATGGTTCTTTAAAAAGTCCTTGTAGGATTTCATTCTGAATACAATTACAAATGTACACTAAATTCCCTAAAACCCTTTACAGCATTGGGGGTTGAATAATTTTGAACACAACTGTAGTTGTATAATAGAGGTGTGTAGGATAGGTGTATAATAGAGGTGTATAGGTGCACATATAGGTATATACTAGGGGTGTGTAGGCGCACATGTAGGCATATTTATTTATTAAGTATTTTACCAGGAAGGATACATTGAGATTTCTCTTGTTTTCAAGTACGTCCTGGGTTCAAGAACATTGAGTGGTTACAGAAATACAAAATAGTAAAATGCAAGATATTAACACAAAAACAAATATACAGATTAACAGAAAAATAAATATGTAGGAAATAAAGTCATTATGTTACATGTTTACAGGTGCATACTGTATATAGTCACTGTTACATGTTTACAGGTGCATTCTGTATATAGTCACTGTTACATGTTTACAGGTGCATTCTGTATATAGTCACTGTGTTACATGTTTACAGGTGCATTCTGTATTGAGGTATGTTAATAGGGAATTCTTAAGGGACTTTAGACTGGGGGAAGATTTGATGGCGTCTGGGAGGTTATTCCATAATTGCAGTGCTCTGTAGGAAAATGAGAATCGAGACACTTTCTTTTTGTATTGTGGTATTGCAAGTAAGGTGCTGGTCCTGGATCGGAGGTTATAGGATGAGGGAAATGCTGGGGAAGCAGCCTATTCAGGTAGGGTGGCAGCTTCCCAGAAAAGCTCTTAGGCTAGGGTCAGACGAAAGCATTTTTCCCCGCGAACGTGAAAAAGTGGGTCCGAACGCATTGACGTACTTTTTCACGGAATGGGCAAAAACGGTCAGACGACGCGCATTTTCGGGCGTGATTTTGTACGGATCATCAATAAAACTCTTTTTGCGTCTGGACGTTATGTAGGCTGTACATTAGCAGTGTCTGACATCTCCTAATCACGCAAACACGCCGCTATGCAGCAGCTGTGCACTCAGTACGTCAGTACTAGCGGTTCAGCTTTCTAAAAAAAATGCGTTCAAATTCCACTTGCGTTGCACGGCCGGACTTTTGTGCGGCCGTACATCGTATATTGGCCGTCATTGCCCGTCATCTGCTGCTAGTGCGCCCGTAATTATGTGCGCTAGAACGCACGTTAAAAGTGCGCTGGTCTGACCCCAGCCTTAAACACCAGGTTGGAAAGGTGAAGGGTGCGTCTAGATTCCAGCGACGGCCAGTTTAGCTCTTTTAACATGTCACAATGGTGGGTCATGTAGTTACATTGTAGCACAAAGCGGCAGAATGAGTTATATACAATGTAGTAAGTTTCTGGAGGTGCGTTTGAGGAGCCGCTGCATACACTACATCTCCGTATTCGATAGCCGGCATAAGCATTTGTTGTACAATCTGCTTTCTTACCGCGGGGCTCAGGCAGGATTTGTTTCTGTACAGGGCACCTAGTTTGGGGTAGAGTTTAGATGAGAGTTTTTCGATGTGGGGGCCAAAGGATAGATTTGGGTCTAACCACATACCTAGATATTTGAGAGAAGTGACTGTATCAAAGGGGTGTGTAGGCGCACATATAGTTGTATAATAAGGGGGTGTGAGTGCACCTATAGGTGTTTAATAGGGGGTGTAGCTGTGTGTGTTTTTCTGTATAATGGTACACAAAAGTAGGCAGCTCACTTTAAAATGCCTAATTTTTTGTCAAAGTCCGGTGGTAAACCTAGGACACCATAACCCCCCCCCCCCCTTCATGGATACCAACACCAGAAAGCTAAATGACAGGTTTGCTCCTGCACCCCTATGTCACGCAGTCACAGCGCCCCCTGGTCTGTCTGTGAGGAGCTGCGGGCGGTCTCCCGCCGGGCGCCATGTTGCCAGTAATGAGGCAGATGTGCGTAGTGACTCAGCGGCGCTCGATGCGTTCGACGACTCGAGCGCTCTCCCCTGCCTGCGTCACGTGACGCTCCCAGAATCCCCCACGCGGCGGAAGCGGCACAAGGAGTATAGTTGCTAGTCATTCGAGCACCGGAACCGGAAACAGCGGCCTTTTTTCAGCGATCAACCGGGTACCGACCATGAAGGAGGCGACGGCGACTAAGAAACGAGAGCCCGAGGACGTGGAGATGAAAGAGGATGAGCCGGCGGCGGGGACCGGGGAAGGAGGGAAAAAGGAGCTGGACAGCGTCACCTTGGAGGGTAATATCCGGGCTCCATTGTGACCGAGTCAGGGGCCCCGCGTCCACCTCCCTGCGTCCACCTAGGCCCCACACTCCCTCTCTTGCTCCTGGCATGGGCCCTGCGCTTGGTTAGAGCCCTGCACCCTCCCTGGCCCTAGGTCCAACGCCGAGCTAGAGCCACGCAATCCCCTCTTCCTACGCCCGGCTGGAGCTCCACGCACCTCACCCCTCATCCTCCTGCTTCTGTCAGAGCACATCTCACCTGTCACATGTGGCCTATTAACATTCCTTATTATTTATGGCCTGAGACACCACATATTGAATATAAGACTCAAGTCTGGGAATCGAGTATCAACAGACCCCTACAATCATACCCTTTTTTTTTTGGCTCTTAATATTTTGTATTAATCCATAGATAAAAGATTTTTCTACAGAATTTAAATTTATATTATACACACCCAGGACATACACTGCTCAAAAAAATAAAGGGAACGCAAAAATAAGACATCCTAGATTTATTTTATTCTTTATTTATAAAGCGCCAGCATATTCCGCAGCGCTGTACAATAAGCACAGTATAGACAGGGTTACAATACATTGAACAACATTTGACAAACAGTACAGGAGGAGATGAGGGCCCTATTCCCGTAGGAACTCACAATCTGACATATTCTTATTAAATACTGTGGTCATTACATGGTTTTAATAAACATTTGGAAAAGTTCGAGGAGTGTTTGGTTACCTTTTGTTGTTTGTGAATTAAGTAAGATGAGCATTGGGCAAGCGTTATATGGGAGTCTGGGCAGGAGCAATGTGGCTATATTTATTTATAAAGTCTTTTACCAGGAAGGATAATTTGAGATTTCTCGCATTTTCAAGTACAGTGCTCAAAAAAATAATGTAACTCCAAGTCAATCACACGTCTGTGAAATCAAACTGTCTGCTTAGGTAGCAACACTGACCGTCAAGTCCACATGCTGTTGTGCAAATGGAATAGACAACATGTGGGAAGCCTAGGCAGGTAGCAAGACATCCCCAATAAGGCCGGGTTCACACATGGGCGTCAAAAAAATGCACATGTTTTTTTATGCGCGTTCGCGGCTATGTCTATGGCCGCGTACATGTTGCTGTATGCCCAAAAAGAAGCTCCCGGACTTCTATGGGCGCAGGACATTTTAAAGCGTGCTCCTGCGTGCTTTAAAATGCGCAGGTGTGAACGGGTCCCATTGAAAACAATGTGATTTCCCCGTTCATGCGTTTTAAAGCGCACAAGAATGCGCTTTAAAACGTCTAGGTGTGAACGGGGCCTTAAGGAGTGGTTCTGCAGGTGGTGATCAGACCACTTCTCAGTTCCTATGCTTTCTGGCTGATGGTTTGGTCACTTTTGAATGCTGGCGGTGCTGTCACTCTAGTGGTAGCATGAGACGGAGTCTACAACCCACACAAGTGGCTCAGGTAGTGCAGCTCATCCAGGATGGCACATCAATGCGAACTGTAGCAAGAAGGTTTGCTGTGTCTGTCAGCGTAGTGTCCAGAGCATGGAGGCGCTACCAGGAGACAGGCCAGTACATCAGGAGGCCGTAGGAGGGCAACAACCCAGCAACAGGACCGCTACCTCCGCCTTTGTGCAAGGAGGGACAGGAGGAGCACTTCCAGAGCCCTGCAAAATGACCTCCAGCAGGACACAAATGTGCATGTGGCTGCTCAAACGGTCAGAAACAGACTCTATGAGGGCCCGACGTCCACAGGTGGGGGGTTGTGCTTACAGCCCAACACCGTGCAGGAGGGTTTGGCATTTGGCAGAGAACACCAAGATTGGCAGCTTCGCCACTGGCGCCCTCTGCTCTTCACAGATGAAAGCAGGTTCACACTGAGCACATGTGACAGACGTGAAAGGGTCTGGAGAAGCCGTGGAGAACGTTCTGCCTGCAACATCCTCCAGCTTGACCGGTTTGGCAGTGGGTCAGTAATGGTGTGGGGTGGCATTTCTTTAGGGGGCCACACAGCCCTCCATGTGCTCGCCAGAGGTAGCCTGACTGCCATTAGGTACCAAGATGAAATCCTCAGACCCCTTGTGAGACCATATGCTGGTGCGGTTAAGCCCTGGGTTCCTCCTAATGCTAGACCTCATGTGGCTGGAATGTGTCAGCAGTTCCTGCAAGACGAAGGCATTGATGCTATGGACTGGCTCGCCTGTTCCCCAGACCTGAATCCAATTGAGCACATCTGGGACATCATGTCTCTCTCCATCCACCAACGCCACGTTGCACCACAGACTGTCCAGGAGTTGGAGGATGCTTTAGTCCAGGTGTGGGAGGAGATCCCTCAGGAGACCATCCACCACCTCATCAGGAGAATGCCCAGGCATTGTAGGGAGGTCATACAGGCACGTGGAGGCCACACACACTGAGCCTCATTTTGACTTGTTTGAAGGACATTACATCAAAGTTGGATCAGCCTGTAGTGTTGTTTTCCACTTTAATTTTGAGTGTAACTCCAAATCCAGACCTCCATGGGTTGCTCAATTTGATTTCCATTGATAATGTCTGTGATTTTGTTGTCAGCACATTCAACTATGTAATGACCACAGTATTTAATAAGAATATTTCATTTATTCAGATCTAGGATGTCTTATGTTTGTGTTCCCTTTTATTTTTTTGAGCAGTGTATATAAAATACAAAACAGCAGAAGGTTGCACTCAACCTCAAAACTAAGCGGGTGCATCTAAGACATCAAATACAAAACACCAAGAAAGAGCACTCCATATTATTGACCACCTTCTTCCACCATTTTCTGTGGAGGAAAAAAAAAAAAAAAGTTTTAAAAATGCTGAAAAAACCTGACTGAGGTAAAATGATGGGGACAATGTTATGATCATAATTTGCTTAAGTTTGTCACAGTCGCCAATCTAACTTGACCGAGTCCGCACTTACAGGATCTACTCACCGTGGAGCTCCCCGGCAGCTCGAGGCCTTCATAGGCTGTCATGGTGGAGCACCTGTGTACAGGGAGGGGTGCACACCAAATGGGAGTTGTCGGCTCCCTATATATAAAATACAAAACAGCAGAAGGTTGCACTCAACCTCAAAACTAAGCGGGTGCATCTAAGACATCAAATACAAAACACCAAGAAAGAGCACTCCATATTATCGACCACCTGTTTTTCTGTGGGAAAAAAAAAACCATTTTAAAAATGCTCAAAAAACCTGACTGAGGTAAAATGATGGGGATTCAGTTCACAATGTTATGATCATAATTTGCTTAAGCCTGTCACAGTCGCCAATCTAACTTTACTGAGTCTGCACTTACAGGATCCACTCACCGTGGAGCTCCCCGGGTGCTCGAGGCCTTCATAGGCTGTCATGGTGGAGCACCTGTGAACAGGGAGGGGTGCACACCAACACTCCTCGAACATTTCCAAATGTTTATTAAATTGTTAAAATTTGTCAACGTTTCAGCCCCATCGGGACGGGGAGAGATCTTCAGTTTGTGTGTGTTTTTATATACAAGAAATCCAGGTGCACACAAAGTCTTAAGTGGAATTTTGTTGCATGTATCACACACGCAATAAAATTCCACTTATGTTACTAGTTAAGACTTCGTGTGCATCTGGATTTCTTCTATGAGCGTGCAGCTGTAGTTGCACATAAGTACACTTTTTCATGTGTTAAACTGAGTGCGGAGTTCCTTCGAGTTTTAGAATATATATATATATATATGAGTATATTCCTGCACTCATGAACTGAGAAAACCCATAGCCCGGTGCCCATCCGGCTTTCAAATATAAAGTATAACCGAAGTATGGACGGCACTCACGGTCTTTCCAAAGAGTTTCTTGAATTTATTGTAGAAAAGGATATCGACGTTTCAGTCCACTATCCGTGGACTTTCATCAGGATATGTAAAGGTAACGTTAATCCAAAACAAAAAAAATAATTAAAATTAGAAATAAATAAATAAATATATATATTTATTTATTTCTAATTTTAATTATTTTTTTTTTGTTTTGGATTAACGTTACCTTTAAAAGACAAGCTTTCGAGAGTATAGCCTCTATTCCTCAGGTCTTGAGACTAGCTGACCAAAATCATAGAATTGAACAATAAAGAGCCAAGCAGAAAGGTGGGGTGGGGAATGTTGTAAATGCTAATAGTGGAATCGTACGGTCAAGTAAGGTGGACAGATCATAGCTCATTAAACCACACAGATAAGCATCACGGTAAACAGCTGAAGCAAAAAACAGTCTGGCAGAAACAAACTTTACTGCTAAATCTACAACATATCCCATAAAGAGTCAAAGAAATGGAAACTGTAAGTTCTGCTTGGCTCTTTATTGTTCAATTCTATGATTTTGGTCAGTTCAGTGTCAAGACCTGAGGAAGAAAGTCACACTCTCGAAAGCTTGTCTTTTAACCTCCCTGGCGGTCCTATTCTGACATATTTATTTTGGCCCCCTAGCGGTATAAGTGTGGCTCGGGGGTTATCTTTCAATACTGAAAGTGGTATCTCCGAGCCACACTCGGGCCAATACTTACATGTCCTGCGCTCCCTCGCTGTCCCCGCAGTCACACTGCAGCCGATCGCGACGTCACACTTCCTGGTTTCACTCCTTGCAAGAAGAGAACCAGGCAGTGTGACTTTGCGAGTGGCTAGAGGAGACTGCGGGATCAGCGAGGGAGTGCAGGACATGCAAGTATCCAGCCCGAGTGTGGCTCGGGGATACCGCTTTCGGTCCGAAAAGTTAACCCCGAGCCACACTCGGGATTACAGTCAGGGAGGATAAATGTAACGTTAGTCCTATAAAAAAAGTTATCACTATGCCCTACAAAGTGGCTTTGACCAGTTGCATAAACCTTATTTCTGCTAGAAAGCCACAGTGTGGCATAGCATTGATTTTAGGGTTCTGTGTAATAACAGATCCAGGATGCGTAAAAGTGAGACAGAGGTCATTTGCATATTCCAGGGCTCAAAATTTTCACTCGCCTACTTGCATTTGGCGAGTGGAAATTAAGTGAGGGCGAGTGGAAATGCACAATAAATTATTTCGTGCTTTGTATTCCAGCAGTGCCACCGTGCAGCCCCCCTTCCTCAGGCTGCACGGTGGCAGGGATTAGCTGCTTAACCTGACCCAGCTCGGCTCTGTCACTGGCAGGGGATGGAGAGGAGCTTCCCTGCCTCCTCACTCTGCTCACACTGGGGTCTGATGACTGGGTATACATGTATCTGGGGTCTGATGTCTGGGTATTCATGTATCTGGGGTCTGATGTCTGGATATTAATGTTATTTTTGTAACTTTACCCTGTTAAAGGTTTTATTTAGAATAATTTCATAAGATAATTTAAGGGGTGTGTTTAGGGGCAGAGTTAAGGGCTGGGTAGGGGTTAGGTGGAGCAACTGGTGGCGAGTAACTCTTATGGCTTGGTTAGTAGCTTTGGACTTGAAATTTTGAGCCCTGGCATATCCTTCCCAGAATTCCTTGCTGCATATGGGGAATGTGGCACAGGAGCTCTGGGATGCAGTTCTTTGAATTGCTTTTATGTGCAAGTGGTTTCTGCAATTAGATAGATATATCTCCTCAGCAACATCAGTGGGTGCATCTAGGACATAAAATACAAACCCCAAAATTAGAGCACTCCATATCAATGACCACCTTCTTCCATCATGTTCTACAGCCAAAAAAAACGTTTTCAAAAACCTGACTGAGGGAATGAATGATGGGGATTCTGTTCACAAAATATGATCATAATTTGCTTAAGCCTGTCACAATCGTCAATCTAACTTGACCGAATCTGCATTTAAAGGATCAACTCACCCTGGAGCTCCCCAGCAGGCTCAGGTCTTAATAGGCATACCTTTTTATTTTTTTTATTGGACTAACGTTACATTTAAAAGACAAGCTTTCAAGAATATATGTCTTCTTCAGGTCTGGACGCTATACTGATCAATGTCCTAGAATAGAACATTAAGACATATACAGGGTTATTCAGAGAGAGGTGAAAAGCAGGAAAACGACTGGAGAATGGAAAATTCTAGGTCAAAATAGCTGATTTGGAAAGTGAGATGAATGGGAGAATTTTTCTGGTTTGGCTATTTTGACCTAGGGTTTTCCATGCTCCAGTCATTCTCCTGCTTTTCACCTCCCTCTGAATAACCCTGTAAGGGTCATATGGGTGGCGGTTAGATGTTGTAAAAAGTGAGATCAAATGGTATGTTCAAAATGGGAAAATAAACACATGAGATCTTGTGCCCATAAAGCGACCGTGATAAGATCATGACAACCTGAAAGAAAAAAACAACACAAATCAGTGAAGGCTGAAAGGGACACAGAAAAACCCAAGAAGAAACAAAACGCCAGCCAGAATTTAGAAATTTGATTCTCACGTTTACGACATCTACCCCCCCAACCCATGTGACCCTTAATGTTCTCTTCTAGGATACTGATCAGTATAGCGTCCAGACCTGAAGAAGAGAGAGATGCTCTCGGCAGCTTGTCTTTTAAATGTAACATTAGTCCAATAAAGTATCACTACATACTGCTATACTCGTGATTTTGGCATCCGGACTAACACGTCCTATGTGTCATCTTCTGTAATCCCTCTGTTGATGATACAAAAAACAACCACAACCAAACACCTCTCCTTGAGGCAGCGGTATAAATGTGTGTATCTTCAAAGACACATGCAGTACTATTTATAGTTTAGTTTACATTGCAAAACGAGGCCAGGGAACAATAATGTTATGGAGTTTGTGGCTTATAGGTCAAAGCGATGGGTCTTTTTAAGACGTGCCCATTCGGCAGCGTACATTCACATTCCTCCTTAAGTAACTTACACTTCTTTTTTTTTGTGCAGACATCAAGGAGCACGTGAAGCAGATCGAGAAAGCAGTCTCCGGCAAGGAGCCACGTTTTGTTCTTCGCGCTTTAAGAGCTCTGCCCTCCACCTCCCGCCGCTTGAATCCCAATGTCCTGCAGAAGGCCATCAGCGGGTTCTTCACATCCAACCCCACCACCCGCGACATGTTACTGGGCTTCCTGGAAGAGGTGAGAGTATTGACCTGTCAGCTCATGTACACCTTTTTAACGGTCGTGTTATGTGATTTCCTATGAACTTACAACGCAAGTGCAAACTTTCTGATATTATCCTTTTTTTTTTTTTCGATCTCAGTTTATGGACACGGAGGGAGACTTGCAGTTTCGCCCACGCACGGGCAAGGCGGCCACCGTTCCCCTGCTGCCTGAAGTAGAAACATATCTGCAGCTACTGTTGGTGATTTACCTGATGAACAGCAAGCGCTACACAGAGGTGAGTGGTGATTTGAGCGGCGTAAATGCAATACAGGAGCAAGAACCAATCTCGTGACGCTTTTTCTGCTTTGAGATAATCCCAAAATTGGCAGATTTATCAGGACATTATTGTCTACAGGGTTGTTCTTGTTGGAAATTGCTGTACGTAACTATTTATACACGCCTCTCCTTTTTATTGAATAAAATCACTGGCCATGTTGGCAAAGTTACTACAGAAGAGAAAAAGAAAAACATTTTACAGTGTGTTTTACAATGTTTTTTTTTTTTTTTTTTTAAAGCCTTGAACTTGTTCACTTTCACTTTCCTCAGGCTCAAAAGGTGTCCGACGACTTGATGCAAAAGACCAGTGCCCAAAACCGCCGTGCCCTGGATCTGGTGGTGGCAAAGTGTTACTATTACCACTCGCGCATCTGTGAGTTTCTCAACAAACTGGACGTAGTCCGGAGGTAAGTTAATGCTGCACCGCTGAATCCACGTGTTCCTGCGAGAGCACTAGTGTGAGGACTAAGTCATTGGTAATTTCATAATCGCACGTGTGATTTTTGGTTTTTGTAAAATCGCTGCTCACCACATATAATAGAAATGGGTAACGTAACCATTGCATTACATTTCCCATGCACTCCTTTTAAGAGCCATTGCGGTAGTGCTTGAACAGAGCATTAATTAAAATTGTAGGCACTCGATGTATTTACCTCCCTGGTTGTTTTCCCAAGTATGGCTCGGGATTAAATTTCACGGCCGAAAGCGGTAACCCCGAGCCACACTCGGGCTGGATACATTCCTGTACCTGTGCTCCCTCGCTGACCTCCTGCAATCACATTCTCCTCCATGCGATCACGGCATCCTGGTTCCCTTCTCGTGAGAAGGGAAGCAGGATGCCGCGATCAGCCAGAGGAGAATGTGACTGCAGGAGGATATCGAGGGGAGTGCAGGGACAGGTATGTATCCAGCCAGAGTGTGGTTCAGGGTTACCGCTTTCTGCAGTGAAATTTAACCCCGAGCCACACCCAGGAAAACCGCCAGGGGGCTGAAAAAATTGGCCCGATTCTGACATGTAAAATATATATATTTTTTCCGTTTACCAGGTTGGCAAAGCTTCATTAAAATATGAGAAATATGTGTTGAGATTTATGTGCAACACCTTGTAGGCAGCAACCCCATAAATCATATACTATTAACTAAGCGCCTCCACAGATACGCTCATATTTTAATAAAAATGGGTATGATCACACGGCAATATAGGTCAACAGTTCAAGAATGAGAGGAAAGCCTGGAAAAGACTGCAAGGATGAAGCATTTTTAATATTGCAATCTTCGCCTGTGTTATAGTTTCACTAAAACACTTCTACCTCAAGTAGCATTGCTTTTAAATGTGCTTGTACACGCAGACATGACTATTTGGCACTCCCTTGACTAGGGCAAGAAAGTGGATTTAAATAGAAAAAACTGCCCACTTGCAAACATTCATGAAAAATAGACCTCCAAATCACCCAGAGGAGGCACTCAAGCACTTAATAAAAACAGCAACATTATTAACCGACATTCAAATATATCCATATCTGATATTTTGGCGCATGCTGGCTTTATCAAAGCTCCTTGATGTCCTGAAACCTCAGATATGGATATATTTTGTTGTTCTTAAGTCCCTGAGTCCACTTGACAAACCAGTTTGTGTTGGTATAAGTCCAGGCTCCAATTTGAGCCGAAGTAAGTAGTAAATACAGGTTGCTGCGCCCGCACCCTCGTAATAAAATTCTTCCTAGGAATGGCAGCAAAAATCACTGGTGCAGAATTTTTCCAGTTTGGCCAGATCTACACACAGGGCATCACCGTGGATATATAAAATTGAGTATTACTTCCTTTTGGCTCATGGTTTTGCGGTGTCTTCCTCAGCTTTCTCCATGCAAGACTGCGTACAGCCACGCTGCGGCATGATGCGGACGGACAGGCCACACTGCTCAATCTGCTGCTCAGAAACTACTTGCACTACAACCTCTACGATCAAGCTGAGAAACTGGTTTCCAAATCTGTGTTTCCCGAACAGGCAAACAACAACGAATGGGCTCGATACCTATACTATACTGGTAAGGAGAAACCAAAGGAAGGGCCTTTATAGAGCTTTAACAGACACAAACAGAACCACTATACAGTGATTCCCTGCTGAACATTTGTAACTGTTGCAGCATAGATTGTATTTTGCAGTCACTAGCAAATTAGTGTTGACTGGCCTTTGATTTTCTATGGGGAGGAGAGCTGGAAAGAACCTGTACTGGGATATAGTGGTTCAGTGAGTATGGAAGAAGCGGGTAGCAAAGACAAATAAAATGACAACTCATCAGGGTAACTATACAGTTGTAAATACCCAAGTCATGTATAAGTTTTTCTTTATTTTTCAGGTCGCATTAAGGCCATTCAATTGGAATATTCAGAAGCCAGAAGAACATTAACTAATGCTTTGAGGAAGGCACCCCAGCACACAGCTGTTGGCTTCAAGCAAACGGTGAGAACTTTTTTCTTTCTATGCACTTCCAAATAAAGCGGTTTTCATGCTAACAGGCCAGGTTATGAGGATTACTTTGGGGAAATATAGTCAGTATCTGCTGCTCAGTGATTGCAGGATTCTATCTCCTGTCCTGTGCTTCAGATATCTGGCAAACCTGGCCTATTAGGGGAACCTGAAGACCAGGGTTGGGAACCACTGGTTTAAGCAAACATGGACTGTTAGGGGAACCTGAGGACAGGGTTGGGGACCATTTGGTTTAAACCTATATTTTTAGTGTTGATTAATTCGGCATATACATTTTAACAATGCAGATGAAGACAGATCTTACCGATTGAGGGGAGGTGGCCTTTAACATACTGTTGGCTGAATTTACTGCCACTGAGACTTTAAAACCCATGAAATAATGCGTTGTCTGTTGTTCACTCTCTAGGTTCACAAACTTCTTATTGTGGTGGAATTGTTGCTTGGAGAGATCCCAGATCGTCTTCAGTTTAGGCAGCACTCTCTGAAGAGGTCACTAATGCCCTACTTCTTACTGACTCAAGGTGAGGCTTTTGCAAATCCCCCCCCCCCCCCCCAGTCCTTGATGTCTTCTGGTTTCCATCTGCTTAACGTCACCCTCTCCAACTGTTGGAAGTACATTCAAGAATGTTTTTTTGTCTATTTTTGTTTTCTGTTTAATTTTTCTCTGTATTACAATAAAGGTCTAACATGTAAAACAAAATAAAAAACCTAGAAAGACCATCTTTAAAGTTCCAGAGCTACTGAGAATATCCAGTTTTCAATCTCTAGAGTCTAGACCATTGTTTCCCGAACCTGTTCTCAGGGACCTTCTGCCTCGCCAGGTTTTCCAGATATCTGAAGCAGGTGATATGATTTGCTGCTCAGTGGTTGCAGGATTCAGTCTGCATTTCCCCCAAGGTGATCTGTAAAATCTGGCCTGGTTGAGGGTCCTGAGGACAGGTTTGGGAAACACTGCTCTAGACCAGGGGTCTCAAACTCAAATTACCTGAGGGCTACTGGACAAGTTTTCACATCCCATTTTCATTTACAGCAAAAAGTCTATTCAAATTCTGTACATCTTTTTGTATTCTTGGTATTTTTCTGACAATTTTTGATTCCTATTTATTTTTTTTAAAGGCTATTTAAATTCTGTAACAGACCTTTTTTAATTTTTTTAAAAAGGACCTATTTTAATATTTGGACACATTTTAATAAATTTTTACTGGTTTAAATGCCTATTAGAAAAATAGCGGAGTTCCGTCCAGTCACTTGCAGTGGATGATCCTAGTCGGACATTTCTGCAACCTCGGTCGTCGATAATCAGACGACCAAGTCGGTCACTGGAATATGGACCCAGTGGATGGCCAAAAATCATTCCCCTTCTGAGTAGCAGGTTTTGTTTTTTTTTTTTTTTAGACAGCTCTGTTAGCTGTTTATTTCTGTGGCGCATCTCCCATACTGGCCTTACAACTGGAGCAGGGAAATCTGACTGGTGTGATGGGAGTTCTCTTATCCACATACATCACACCTGTCAGATTTCCCTGCTCCAATTGTAAGGCCAGTATGGGAGATGCGCCACAGAAATAAACAGTTCACAGCACGAATTCAGAAACATCCCTTGTTCACGCATCTTATACAACGCTGCGGAATGTGTTGGCGCAGTCACAACATGCTAAGCAATATTATCTTATGTTTTATTAGCATACTGCAGACTGCTTTGCTAACAATCTTATTGTGTATTGGATTTACATTGTATTTATGTGCACCACTGGAGTGTTTTTCTGGTTTCAAAATATAGGAAAATAATAGGAAAATGTATATGAATTACCTTATGTTTGGGATTTTTAAAATTATTTTGTAACACTTTTTTGTGTACAGGGGCTCTGCACACACACTTCTGCATCCAGGGGGTGCTCTGCACACACACTTCTGCATCCAGGGGGTGCTCTGCACACACACTTCTGCATCCAGGGGGTGCTCTGCACACACACTTCTGCATCCAGGGGGTGCTCTGCACACACACTTCTGCATCCAGGGGGTGCTCTGCACACACACTTCTGCATCCAGGGGGTGCTCTGCACACACACTTCTGCATCCAGGGGGTGCTCTGCACACACACTTCTGCATCCAGGGGGTGCTCTGCACACACACTTCTGCATCCAGGGGGTGCTCTGCACACACACTTCTGCATCCAGGGGGTGCTCTGCACACACACTTCTGCATCCAGGGGGTGCTCTGCACACACACTTCTGCATCCAGGGGTGCTCTGCACACACACTTCTGCATCCAGGGGTGCTCTGCACACACACTTCTGCATCCAGGGGGTGCTCTGCACACACACTTCTGCATCCAGGGGGTGCTCTGCACACACACTTCTGCATCCAGGGGTGCTCTGCACACACACTTCTGCATCCAGGGGGTGCTCTGCACACACACTTCTGCATCCAGGGGTGCTCTGCACACACACTTCTGCATCCAGGGGGTGCTCTGCACACACACTTCTGCATCCAGGGGGTGCTCTGCACACACACTTCTGCATCCAGGAGGGCTCTGCGCACACACACACACTTCTGAATCCAGGGGTGCTCTGCACACACACACTTCTGTATCCAGGGGGGCTCTGCACACACACACTTCTGCATCCAGGGGGTGCTCTGCACACACACTTCTGCATCCAGGAGGGCTCTGCGCACACACACACACTTCTGAATCCAGGGGTGCTCTGCACACACACTTCTGTATCCAGGGGGGCTCTGCACACACACTTCTGTATCCAGGGGGGCTCTGCACACACACTTCTGTATCCAGGGGGCTCTGCACACACTTCTGTATCCAGGGGGGCTCTGCACACACACACACACACTTCTGTATCCAGGGGGGCTCTGCACACACACACTTCTGCATCCAGGGGGTGCTCTGCGCACACACACACACTTCTGAATCCAGGGGTGCTCTGCACACACACCTTCTGTATCCAGGGGGGCTCTGCACACACACACTCTGTATCCAGGGGGGCTCTGCACACACACACACACTTCTGTATCCAGGGGGGCTCTGCACACACACACACTTCTGTATCCAGGGGGGCTCTGCACACACACACACACTTCTGCATCCAGGAGGGCTCTGCGCACACACACACACACACACACACACACACACACACACACACACACACACACACACACACACACAACACACACACACACACACACACACACACACACACACACACACACTTCTGAATCCAGGGGTGCTCTGCACACACACTTCTGTATCCAGGGGGGCTCTGCAACACACACACACACTTCTGTATCCAGGGGGCTCTGCACACACACACACACACACACACACTTCTGTATCCAGGGGGGCTCTGCACACACACACAACACACACACACACACTCTGTATCCAGGGGGGCTCTGCACACACACACACACACTTCTGTATCCAGGGGGGCTCTGCACACACACACACACACTTCTGTATCCAGGGGGCTCTGCACACACACACACACACACACTTCTGTATCCAGGGGGGCTCTGCACACACACACTTCTGTATCCAGGGGGCTCTGCACACACACACACACACTCTGTATCCAGGGGGCTCTGCACACACACACACACTTTCTGTATCCAGGGGGGCTCTGCACACACACACACACACACACACACACTTCTGTATCCAGGGGGGCTCTGCACACACACACACAACACACACTTCTGTATCCAGGGGGCTCTGCACACACACACACTTTTCTGTATCCAGGGGGGCTCTGCACACACACACTTCTGTATCCAGGGGGGCTCTCTGCACACACACACACACACTCTTCTGTATCCAGGGGGCTCTGCACACACACACACACACACACACACACTCTGTATCCAGGGGGGCTCTGCGCACGCACACACACACTTCTGTATCCAGGGGGGGCTCTGCACACACACACACACACACACTTCTGTATCCAGGGGGCTCTGCACACACACTCTTCTGTATCCAGGGGGGCTCTGCACGCACACACTTCTGTATCCAGGGGGGGCTCTCTGCACACACTTCTGTATCCAGGGGGGCTCTGCACACACACACACACACACACACTTCTGTATCCAGGGGGGCTCTGCACACACACACACACACACACTTCTGTATCCAGGGGGGCTCTGCACACACACACACACACTTCTGTATCCAGGGGGGCTCTGCACACACACACACACTTCTGCATCCAGGAGGGCTCTGCGCACACACACACACACACACACACACACACACACACACACACACTTCTGAATCCAGGGGTGCTCTGCACACACACTTCTGTATCCAGGGGGGCTCTGCACACACACACACACTTCTGTATCCAGGGGGGCTCTGCACACACACACACACTTCTGTATCCAGGGGGGCTCTGCACACACACACACACACACTTCTGTATCCAGGGGGGCTCTGCGCACACACACACACACACTTCTGTATCCAGGGGGGCTCTGCACAACACACACACACACTTCTGTATCCAGGGGGGCTCTGCACACACACACACACACACACACACTTCTGTATCCAGGGGGGCTGCACACACACACAACACACACACACACACTTCTGTATCCAGGGGGGCTCTGCACGCACACACACACACTTCTGTATCCAGGGGGGCTCTGCACACACACACACACACTTCTGTATCCAGGGGGGCTCTGCACACACACACTTCTGTATCCAGGGGGGCTCTGCACACACACACACACACACACACACTTCTGTATCCAGGGGGGCTCTGCACACACACACTTCTGTATCCAGGGGGCTCTGCACACACACACACACACTTCTGTATCCAGGGGGCTCTGCACACACACACTTCTGTATCCAGGGGGGCTCTGCACACACACAACACACACACACTTCTGTATCCAGGGGGGCTCTGCACCACACACACACACACACTTCTGTATCCAGGGGGGCTCTGCACACACACACACTTTTCTGTATCCAGGGGGCTCTGCACACACACACTTCTGTATCCAGGGGGGCTCTGCACACACACACACACACTTCTGTATCCAGGGGGGCTCTGCACACACACACACACACACACACACTTCTGTATCCAGGGGGGCTCTGCGCACGCACACACACACTTCTGTATCCAGGGGGGGCTCTGCACACACACACACACACACACTCTGTATCCAGGGGGCTCTGCACACACACTCTTCTGTATCCAGGGGGGCTCTGCACGCACACACTTCTGTATCCAGGGGGGCTCTGCACGCACACACTTCTGTATCCAGGGGGGCTCTGCACACACACACACACACACACTTCTGTATCCAGGGGGGCTCTGCACACACACACACACACACTTCTGTATCCAGGGGGGCTCTGCACACACACACACACACTTCTGTATCCAGGGGGGCTCTGCACACACACACACACTTCTGTATCCAGGGGGGCTCTGCACACACACACACACACACACACTTCTGTATCCAGGGGGGTCTGCACACACACACACACACACTTCTGTATCCAGGGGGCTCTGCACACACACACACACACACACTTCTGTATCCAGGGGGGCTCTGCACACACACACACACTTCTGTATCCAGGGGGGCTCTGCACACACACACACTTCTGTATCCAGGGGGGCTCTGCACACACACACACTTCTGTATCCAGGGGGCTCTGCACACACACACACACACACACACTTCTGTATCCAGGGGGCTCTGCACACACACACACACACACACACTTCTGTATCCAGGGGGGCTCTGCACACACACACACACACACACTTCTGTATCCAGGGGGGCTGCACACACCACACACACACACTTCTGTATCCAGGGGGGCTCTGCACACACACTCTTCTGTATCCAGGGGGCTCTGCACGCACACACTTCTGTATCCAGGGGGGCTCTGCACGCACACACTTCTGTATCCAGGGGGCTCTGCACACACACACACACACTTCTGTATCCAGGGGGGCTCTGCGCGCACACACACACACACACACACACACACCACACACACACACCACACACACACACACCTGTATCCAGGGGGGGCTCTACACACACACACACACACTTCTGTATCCGGGGGGGCTCTGCACACACACACACACACTTCTGTATCCAGGGGGGCTCTGCACGCACACACTTCTGTATCCAGGGGGGCTCTGCACGCACACACTTCTGCATCCAGGGGGGCTCTGCACGCACACACACCTGCATCCAGGGGGGCTCTGCACACACACACACCTGCATCCAGGGGGGCTCTGCACACACACACCTGCATCCAGGGGGGCTCTGCACACACACTTCTGGATCCAGGGGGGCTCTGCACACACTGGTTTGGGCCATTTATTCACTGCAGGTTCAGAGACTCTTGCCTGCAGTGCATGCTAGCACTTGCTGTGCTGCCTGATGTCCACCTGAGCGCTGACACCTCATGGCTGCTGTGATGTCTTGGGACAGGGTGTTCTTTTTTTCAGACAGCAGAGAGCAGGGGGGGAGGGGCAGATCAACACATGGAAGCATAAAAGAGAAAAAAAAAAGATAAGGGAAGAGCCTGAACTCACCAGGGAAGCAGCATCTGCCCTGAGAGTAGCCAGGGTATTTACAAGACACTGCTGGGGAACCAGCAGCAGAGACGGAGCTCAGGAGGAGGGAAGCTGCCCGATCTCCTGCAGCTGGTGGGTGGAGGCATCATGTGACACAGCAGGAGCCAATCAGAAGAGGCAGAGAGCTGGGCTTTCCTCAGCTGCACCACTCTGCTGCGGGCCATTTGTAATCAGTCTGCGGGCCACTAATGGCCCGCGGGCCGGTACTTTGAGACCCCTGCTCTAGACCAAGAATTGGAAAAACCCATCGGAAGTGACACCTTTGTCTACGGACAATGGGCCTCTTCCATGAAATGTGGTCAGTTGGGGCTCAAGGAATACATAGTTAGTAGAGATGGCGCTCATACCAGTGGAATTTCATTATAAGTGGTGTTCGCTAAACCACCCCAGGGCAGTTATTGCTAATCTCTGTATATTTTCTTTTCCGAATTAAATGTTCTTATTGGATTCTTTACTAAACGAGTTTCTAATGTCTTTCGTTTTCAGCTGTACGAACTGGTAACTTGTCCAAATTCAACCAGGTCCTTGACCAGTTTTGTGAGAAGTTCCAGGCTGACGGAACATACACACTTATCATTCGTTTGAGACATAACGTCATCAAGACAGGTACGTGACCGCTTTAACTGATGTCCTTTTCTGCAAGAAACGCTCCACAATTGAAACCCGACGTTAAGTACTACATATCGTTTCTGTACCACAGAATTAAACATTGTGAACAGAACATTTTTTTTCCCCCACCTTGCAGTGGGGTGGTTTAATTTTACGTTTTTTTTCCCTCTCTACATGTTGGTAATTTGTCAGACACTGCTTGATGTACTTCTCCAGCATTAATACTCTCTGACTTGTCCATCCCTGTAACTCCCTCGTGCACTGTGCATGTAACTGCATGCAATAAAAGTATAGAGCATTTGTAAATTATATCCATTGTGGCAGATTTTTTTGGTAGGTTTCAAGGGCATATCAGGCATCTTTACACATGTGTCAATACCCTCCGAAAAGCAATGTCTTGAGTTTAGTGAATTCATTTCCCATAGACTTTTTTGGAGTCTTACCCACACGTTAGGTTGTGTTCTTTGTTTTTGTAGGTGTGCGCATGATCAGCCTCTCGTATTCCCGGATATCCCTACCAGACATCGCTCAGAAGCTACAGCTGGATAGCCCAGAAGATGCAGAATTCATTGTGGCTAAAGTACGTGCCAGAGAGGAGCTTGACGTGTGTGTGTGTATACATACACGACGGCAGGACTCCCAGGCTGGAAAAGTGCTTATGAAGTTTATTCAAGGGGGAATAGCAGCCCCCAATAGAAATGTTTTGGCCGAAGTGGCCTTAATCATACATGGTGCAATAAAATACCACTTCCATTTTATATATATATATATATTATTACATAATATTATTAGTATTATTTTCTGTTGTATAAGACTACTTTTTATACTTAAAAACATCCCCCAAAAATTGGGGGTCGTCTTATACGTGGGATATACAATACAATATGACGAGTATAGCCCAAAACCAATTTTTTAACTGGAAAATTAGGGGGTCATCTTATACACCCGGTCGTTTTGTACTCCAGAAAATACGGTAAGTGTGTACTGCAAGGGAAGGGTGTTACAAAACATGTATAAAGAAACAAGGGGATCAATTGGTGTCAGTAAATTGCTCAATTCCAATCCATTCAATCTTAAATTTCTCAGCCATATTATGGCGAATGAATAAGTTAAATCAATACATTTACCGCAAGCTTAAATGGACATTCCTCATATGGAGCGCCCATGTATACAATGGACATATGTCTCTGTCCTGTAATAAAGATATGGAGCAAAAAACATGGTTATAAGTATATACATAGGAGACGGTGTCTATTGAAACAATCAAAAATAGAGAATTAGACCCGTAGGTCAATCACCCCCTCGTCTCAAGATTTTAAATCGATCATGCCCCTGAGTTGAGACACTCCATTGTTGCAATTCATAAAGTGTTCTTCTACTGGTAGTTCTACACGTTTAGTTTGTATTGTCGATTTTTATGTTTGAAAATACACTTTCTGGCGTGTGTGTGTTCTGTCTCCCATGAAATGACTGCTTTCTGATTGCCTCATGTTCATAGACTCCTCCTTTCTGTAATATAAATCACTGAAGTTTTGCCTCCTATTTACAGTGACACCGTCTGATTTTTTTTTTTGATTTTTTTATTATGTATTTATTTTAGCTAGGCCTACCACGAGCAGCCACCTTTCAGTTAATTTTCCCTCGCTCTCTTCCAGGCCATTCGTGATGGGGTGATCGAGGCCAGTATTAACCATGAGAAAGGCTATGTCCAATCTAAGGAGATGATCGATATTTACTCCACCCGTGAGCCCCAGCTGGCTTTCCACCAGAGAATTTCCTTCTGTCTAGACATACACAACATGTCTGTTAAGGTAAGTTGCAGGAGGAAAGTTTCATTTTAGATATAACCGCTTTTAAATGCAATTGACTGAGAATGCTTAGTTGTTCAATAAACTGAATTACAGCTCAACGCCAGCTTTAGGCCGGGGTCAGACGAGCACACTAGGTGCACCCATACTGACCTGCCTCCTGACGTCCGTTGTGGCGTTGCGACGAGGCTGGCCACACGCTGTAGCGCGCACAAGAATTGCACGCGCTACAGCGGACGTTCTAAAAGGCCCCCTGCCGAAACGCGTCTTGGGTTCGGGCTGCAAAGCACGATCCTCCATAGGAAGATCTCGCTTTGCAGCGCTGAGCCCACTAACTGCGTTCAGATGTGGCCACACAGGCGTCAGAGTCGAAGGAATGTCATCTCTCGCGGACGTTCCTTCCGCTTTCAAACGCTCGTCTGACCCCACCTTAATCCTTGGTTTCCATTTAGATTTTAGAGTGAGCTGTTGTGGTCTTGGCTTTGTTGCGTTCACTCGGCACTATAATGACACATTCTGCATCTTTATAAATCAATGGTAAGATGCACTTTGAATATGCCATGCAATTTTGGGCGCTCGTTTATGAGAAAATATTATGACTCTAAACAAAGTGCAGAGGCGGCAACTAAAGGAATAAGGGGAATGGAAGATTTAAGTTATGAGCAAAGGCTAACACGCATAAACCTGTTTAGAGAAACAGCGCCTTAGAGGGGATCTGATTTATCTAAATATATACGGGGCCATTATTAACCATTGTCTGGAAACCTATTCATTAACAGGACTATAAACGGGTGACCTTGTATCCTGTGTAGACTGGACAAAAGGAAATTCAGCCTAAAGCATAGGGAAGGTTTTTTAACTTTTACAGTGAGAACGGTAAAGCTGTGGAATTCTCTGCCTGTTGAGGTGGTTGGGTCAGAGACTGTACAAACAACTGGATGACTTTTTGAAATTTTTTTTTTAAGGGTTATAATATTTAATGTTAGGGTAAAAGCTTCTTGATGCAAGGAGAAATCTGACGCCATTCTGGGGTCAAGAAGGAATTTTCCAGTGTGTTGTATATTGGCGAGCGCTTTTTGGTTCTTTTGGATCAACAGCAGTAGGTGATGTGGGAAAGGGTGAACTCAATGGACCGATGTTCAGGTGTGCATCCTGTCTGCTCCACCTCCTTGGTTTCCACGTAAAAAGTGTAATCTTGACTGCTAGCCTAACTTTTAACGTGTGTGTGTTTTTGTATTTATATAATTTTCCTTCTATTTCATGTTTTTTTTAATTATGCAGTAGCACAAAATAATTACATGCTTTTCCTGTTCTAACAAGTATTCTCTCTCAACTCCTAGGCTATGAGGTTCCCTCCCAAATCCTACAACAAGGACCTGGAGTCTGCAGAGGTGAGGATCAGGAGAAGGCTATTTCAATGATTGTCGTATATTGCTGCATTGCGGGTGGTTTAGCGACATTACCAAGCGTTGCAATTGTAACAGATTAAAAAAAAGGAAAGGGGACATGCACGGTCTTTTTTTATGGACACGTTTGATACTGTTTGTTTCTTTAGAAACCATAGCTTTATTAAGGCCGAAATTGTTCAGATATTGAATAAGATGATTTTGTATCAAAATGTGTCTATTTGTAGTTTCTAAAGACTATGTAAAATCACTTGCCCTTTATAGCAAACGATCAATCTGTTACGCTTTCAATAAAATTGTATTTTGTTATTTAAAAAAGTGAACCATCATTGAGCACTTATTTTACAATGTATCACTTGCACAATATATGATCAGACATTTGGAAATGGCTGTGAAAGAGACATTCAGGTGACAGTTCTTATATTTATTTTGTTTTATTGGGACTAGGTAGGAAGTGGACAATTTCCAAACAATCCACATTTGAGAACCTGATTTTTTTTTTTTTTTGATTTTTTTTTTTTTCCCGGCAGAATTGTTCATAGTCGCAGACAATCTTTTACACGTGCCTTCAAATGTAGTGGTTATGACGTATGACCGATTTTATCAGCAGCCTCTCTGACCGATAACTGGTGCTGAATGGGTTTAACAATTTACCATCGGGCAGGTTGAGCCCTGCAAGAGGGCGTTAACGCCAGCAGGGCATACTAGTACCCCCTGCTTGCAGGCTGCTGTGGTGGGCCCCTCCTCTGGCCCCTGTCATTGGTGGCAGGGGACAGCCTTTGACTCATGCCAACTGGTGGGCGGGCCTGTCGCGGCCCATGGGTGACAGTGGGTGTGCTGTCAACCATGTCAGTCTCGCCCACCTGGGGATGGCATAGTATGCCCCATGGCAGTAAGAGGTTTAATAAAATTTTAAACATTGCACCATACCTCTCAAAACAAAGTCCTTGGCAGACGTGTGGCACTAAGAGCGCCTTCCTGGAATCTTTCTCAATAGGGAATATATAATCTCTGCTAAGGGCTTTGTTTTGTGTTGTTTATCTTCAAGGTGGAATTTTAAGGGGGATGTACCACAGAATTGTCGACTGTAGCTGCTATTTGTGGGAAAATGTTTTATGGGATTTCATGTGTTTTTTAAAGGTTATTTCTCTGCACGCAATTTTTTTTATTGTACCACTAGGTGGTGCCAATTGCACCATGCCTGTTTCATTTGCTCAATTTTATTAGCATCCCTTTATTTTAAGCTCTTATTTTTACAATGTGGCAATGTCTACAATCATTGGAAAGACCACACTCTGGCCTTTGCAATGATACCCCATATGTCCATGTAGGAGTCGGCAACCTCGGCCCTCTAGATGTTTTGGAACTACATCTCCCGTGATGCTCAGCTACTCATTAGGTCAGTAAATGTATTTCCGAAACATCTGGAAGGTCGAGGTTGCTGACTCCCCTGCTGTGGGAGATACGGTTCTGTAGATACAAGGGTACAAAATATCTGTAATGTCACTAAATAAAAGACCTATATCAATTCTAGGCACTTTGCCAAATATCTGCTACCGTTTGACCACTAGGGATAGATTATCTATAACGTACAGGTCTTCAGTGTCTTGAGTCCTCATGCACTATATTTTTCTATGCTTTGTCTCTGCTCCCGCTAGGAACGCCGTGAGAGAGAACAACAGGACTTAGAATTTGCTAAAGAAATGGCAGAAGATGATGACGACGGATTCCCTTGACAGCTTTCCCTTCTCCCCTCTGACTATGTTTATATCTGGATTTGGTTTCGTTCTCCCTTCTTGGTTCATTTTACTTTTCGTATGGCCGTTTTAATTTGTTTTTTTTCTTTCACCGCTCTAATCTGCATGCCCATTCAGGATAGATTTGGATCTTCTCAGACCTAAAACGGACTGCATCATTTATCACGTGGACTAATGTAATCCTGGACCTTCCAGGATCAGCCAGCCTTAGCCTTCAAAAAAAAAATATTTTATTTTTTATTTTATCAAAGAACTCTTTAATGTTAAAAAAGCATGTACTTTAGTACAGTTTATAACCATGCTCAAAAGAAAGCCACCAAATGTACTAAAAAAAAGGTATGACGGTGTAATGAAATACAAGGCGTCTGCTCTGTCACTCGTGTAATTTTGGTAGTTGCTGTGGTGTGATAGTGTGTTACTGTGATTACACAGGAATTATTTTAGCCAAGCGCTGGTAACCTTTTTTTTATATATATATGTATATATATATTTTGAGCTTCTGTTTGAAAAACGCACCAGTCTCTTGCTTAATTAGTCTCTGGTGAGGGGGGAGACAGTCCCCTCTGAAGAGACCATGTCATATTTTAGCTCCTGTAACCAGGCCTCGGCATTCAGAAACTTTAATCAAAATGTAATATATGAATGCGACCGTCTCTCTCTCTCCCCCCCCCCCCCTGTAACATTATTTGTGTTATTACAACATCCATTAATACAAGATAATTCGGTACTGTTGGCTGAAGGAGTTGCTGTCTTTTCATTCACTATAGGGGTTATTCAGAGAGCACCGAAATGTCACTGACATTTCAGTGCCATCTCATTCCTCATCAAATGCCCCGACCCTACGGTGAATTCAGCATGCGCCGCAGGGAGCCCGAAGTGCGGGGAAAAGCCACAAACGCATCCTAAAATCCCACTGACATGTTCCGAAATATTGGATTGATCTGAAACCCTGCAGAAAACCGTCCGAACGTACGCGATCTGCAAACCCACCTAACACGCCTAAAAAAGCTGACGATCCACTGAACACCGCACCGCCGACGGGGTAAAATAAAAAACAAAGAGTTTGAAACTCAAATTTCGAACGCAGTTTGCAAAAAACAACTACTGGACAAAAATGACTGGAATTAACATATAAAGTCCTATATAACAATAAAAGGTCTGTTACATAAACAATAAAACAGCTATTTAAAAAAAAATATATATATTTTTTTTTTGGCCAAAAAAGACTTTTTGCTGCAGATTAAAATAATAAACCGTTTATTAGATATTGAATAAACACAAGAATATTTTTAACATTGAAACCTATGGGATACGCCTGAATAAAGCTGCCGAATGAAACCACTGAACAGCAGGGCGTTTCACTGACATTTCTCTGCTGTTCTGTGTTTCTGAATAGATTAACCATTGCTTCTCTACGGGGTCTTTCACTGCTGCCGAACAGGCACTGTATTTTGCTGGCAATTCGCCAGCTTTTTGAGTAGACGAATGCCCACGAAACTGCACCGTATGGGAAAATTCACTGTTCGGAGCAATTTCGGGGCCAGTTCGGCTCTCTGAATAACCCTGTATGTGTAGAATGACACTCTGATAATCAATGAAAGCTGAGGACCAAAGCGGATTTCCATCCATGCATGTTCCAGTGCAGGAAGATCATTTCTTCTGGTTGTCATTAAGTGTAACAAACATACGTGAAGGTTAAAGTCATCTATAAAGATCTATTTAATATTGCAATATTTACACCCCCTGCAGTGGCAGTATTCAGACCCCTGCCACTAATGGCTCGAGCAGCTTTTCTGTCCTTGTCGCAAACTTTATTAGCAACTTCTTACTGTGCATTAATTAAGCTCAAGAGTGAGCTGTTCTACTGCTGAGGGAGGCGCATTATGCTGCATCTGAGTGGGGTTAAGGTCTGGACTGTGTGGTGGCCAATCCATGTGTGAAATGATGTCTCATGCTCCCTGAACCACTCTTGGACAATTTGAGCTTGATGAATCCTGGCATTCTCATCTTGGAATATGCCCGCTGTGCCATCAGGGAAGAAAAACCCTCAGTGATAGTATTCAGGGAGTCAAATTACCTCATTTTTTTGGGCACATACTGTTGTTCAACCTAGACCTGACCAACTGAAGCATCCCCAGATTTTTATTTTTATTTACAAGCACTGTATATTAAACTGTCCCCTCTGAAGCTGCTAATTCCTCACACTAAGGAAATTTAAAAAGACTTATCGTGCCCGTCATTGCTACATGTCAGTCGGTATCTGCTGCTGATTTGCTTCTCGTACCTTATGTGAGCAGTCCCTCTGGTGCCACATGACAAGCAGGTAAACCTTGAGCCTCCAAGAGATGTATCTTGACTTTACATGGCTCACAATTATGTTTTTGTTCTTCTCCAGTCTAGAGTAATCAGTAGTGGAAGGCCAAATATGGCTTTACTTAATAATAGGGGCCCAGGTCTCTTGCTTATCTTTTATTTATATAGCGCCACATATTCCGCAGCGCTTTACAAGATCCGTGTACAAGGGGTTGATACATTCGATAATCACACATGGATCATCCGGCCTAATTCAGATGGACCCTGTTCTCGAGATGGAAATAGATACGTATCTGGTCAGCGCGAAATGGACGCAAGGGGATTCGGACGATTTCTCACAATAGCGTCACCAACAATGGTACATGATGTAAATAAAACAGAAAACAAGAAAATACATTGGTGCAGTATATCTCGTAAGGTGTATAAATTTTGGTATTCTGTAGTCGATCAACTCACAAAACAAGAGCCCCAACACTGGCTCTGAGCAGGTTTGCGCCTTTGGGTTGTTTTCTAGAATTTTCTCAGGTAACCCACTCCTTACTACACTTATTAGTTATTCACGTTATTGCCAAATAGATATAAAAAAAATATCTAATTTACAAGGATCGCTCACATATATTCTTAATTGTATGCCTATTGCATAGTCTTATATATCACTACTATATTTATATACTTATAATTTCACCCTTTATCTACTGCAATATTTAATTGTACATCACACATTCTAAAATATATTATGTATTGTTTCTTCCACTTCTTTATTAATTCATTACACACCCTTTTTTATATACATACATATAAAACGTTTGTTTAGAAACTTCCTAAAACAATATTTTAAAATTTATTCTCTCAATTCTTTAATATTTATTTAGGTCTTTTTTGGTTTAGACAAATTCTTAAAGATTATTTGCATTTATGTTATTTTTCTTAATTATCTAATTTGGAAGACAGCTTGTTCATCTGAAGGGTTTTAATAGACCCCATTACTATGGGTGGACACGATTTTTTCATCCTTGTAATGCTTTCTTATATGTTCGTTTGTTAAGTGCGGATCGCAGGTAATCTTCAAGAATAAGTGTACGTACACAATCCGATGGAACGCATCGTAAACCGTGATTACGAATACGATCCGATGGAACGCATCATGGAAGTCTCCAACACGCCTGCGCAAGATGGCGCTGCCTAGCAGAACATGGAAACATCCCAGAAAGTGGCGCGAAACGCACGCCAGCCATCAATTAAGGACAAGCGGGGACACTTATCTTTAATTTCCTCTATTATATTAGCATGCATGGAAGTTCTATCTTGCAAAGACCAGCTGATGAAGCCACATGCTAGTGGCGAAACGCGTCCTGGACTTGAGTCTAGATTTTAATTCATTTTCTTATTTTAATAAATTTTTAAAGCACTATTTCCTGCATGCCATCTGGTTTTTCATTGGGTTTGACCTAACAAAATCCATAGGCGTCCTACCTCGAGCTTGGATTAGCCCCAGAAAATGTGAGTTGCCATTTGTTATGGTATCCATAGCATCTACTTTGAGTCAGATACACACGAAGAGATTGTTTCTGTATCCTAATGGTCACGGCGAGGAATCCCCGTTACTAAGGAGTGGGTTACCTGAGAAATTTCTAGAAAACAACCCAAAGGCGCAAACCTGCTCAGAGCCAGTGTTGGGGCTCTTGTTTTGTGAGTTGATCGACTACAGAATACCAAAATTTATACACCTTACGAGATATACTGCACCAATGTATTTTCTTATCTGTTTTAGTTACATAATGTACCATTGTTGGTGACGCTATTGTGAGAAGCCGTCCGAATCCCCTTGCGTCCATTTCGCGCTGACCAGATACGTTTCTATTTCCATTTCTTTCTGGTTTGGGGGAAACCACTGTCCAGCTGGGTATTCGGTGGCAAACTGTGGGCACTTAGAACTTACAGGCTATGAGATGTACAAGTATTTTGTGAGGTAGGAGCATCCTTAGGTGTCTTGCTCAAGGACACTCGCTGGTGGTGTCTTCTGAGTGGGATCGGATCATCTTTCCATGAATCTAGAACAGCGACCTGGTGGTTAGTTTGAACCCGCTTCTTGTAAAGTCGAGACTTCTCCAGGTATATTGGAGGGATGTGCTGAATGGGATTTGACTTGCTTCTCCACAGTTGAAGGGTAGAGATGTTACCACTGGACTCCACAGCCGATATTGTGTGGTAGGCGAGTATGTACCATTAGGTGTCTTGCCCAAGGACACTTTCTGGAGAGGTGCTCTGGCCGGGATCAATCCTGTGTCTCCACCATTATAGAGCAGTGGTGTTACCTCTACCCCATTCAGCTCCAGCAGATCACTTTGCTCGGTTATTGACAGGAATTATGTACTGGAGTGGTCACCACTAGAGCTTAAATTGTAAATCAGGTGCAGGGAAAACTGAGGCATGAGGAGGTCGGCTCAGGTCCTGGACAGATTCAGAACACAACATGGTATGTAATCAAATGCCAACTTGCTAAGACCGATGCTTTCTAAACCTGTCCTCAAGTCCCCCCCTAACAGGCCAGGTTTTAAGGATTACCTTGGGGGAAAAGCAGACTGAATCCTGCAATCACTGAGCAGCAAATCATATCACCTGTGCTGTGCTTCGCTTCAGATATCTGGAAAACCTGACCTGTTGGGGATAGGTTATTGATACTTCACTCGGTATCCTGTAGAGGGCGCTACACCCCCATGATTATAAGCAGAACCAAGTACTGTGGCTGAATAACACCCTGTAGGGGGCTCTGTGCCA
Source organism: Leptobrachium leishanense (assembly GCA_009667805.1). Taxonomy (NCBI): domain Eukaryota; kingdom Metazoa; phylum Chordata; class Amphibia; order Anura; family Megophryidae; genus Leptobrachium; species Leptobrachium leishanense. The sequence goes on along the minus strand of CM019074.1, from coordinate 33,653,358 downwards.
CCAGTATCGCTACTACAGCTAAGACCTTTAAATGGGATATGTAGTTCCAAAACATCTAGGACGCCACAGTTGCCAACCGCTGATAGACCTACTGCAATTGTCAACTGTTGCTGTGACATCGCTGAAGATAAATACCACATCAATCAGATGAGTCGTGAGAAGAATGACCCTGCTGAAAGCAATCACACACACTGTATATATGAGTGGCAACAAACCCTCCTTTAACAATACAAAGTCTCTTGCTGCGTGACGTCACAAACCCAGAGTGGCCGAAAACCACTCCCTTCTTATGCTACCATATGTTGCGTTTGTGAAAAAGCGCTGATACCTATAGAGAATATCATTTATATCAGCTCAGGGTGGCCAAGACAGGTTCATTTTAATGATCGCCTTGATTTCCCGTGTGCCTTACACAAATTCTACATATTACAGAACAGCGGGATTACCATCACATTTACAACAATAATCTGTGTCCAGGAAAGTATGGTGGATCATGAAGTCCCGCTACACACACACACACTTCGTGTCCGTCGTTGCTTCGCAAAGGAGTCAATAGAGAACAGCACATGGAGCACGTGCACACTTTTTCACGCACGGGCAACGGACGCCAAAATGGCATTGACATGAAAATGCTAGGACAGGCGTAGAGAGAAACCCCCCGTATACAGCTTTTTATTTTCTTTTTCTCAACGTCAGTCATAACTAACTGATGCTATACAGCCTTTTAAGGCTGCGGTCACAAGCGCACTGAGTGCGTCCGTGTGACCACACTTCCCTGCGTCCGCCGCAGCTTTGTGACGGATTGACAGGGAGGGCCACACGGGGTAGCGCGCACACCACTAGAGTAGTGGTAATGTCACTGCCATGCAATGGGGCGACACGGGTTGAAATCCCTGTCAGGCCATTCCACCAGTAAGTGGATTAGCACCTTGGATGGTGTTTATATGTATCAGCCCACCTCAGCACTATTTATCGAGGTGCTTATTTTAAATGCTGAAAGGCCTTATTTATGGATAATGCCTAAAACTGGGCTGTGCGTCGCCTGCATGGAGTAGTGGCAATGTCATTGCAATGTAACAGGGAGACCCTGGTTCAAATCTCTATCGGACTGTTCTGCCAGCAAGTGTCTGTGGATTAGGCACGTTGAGTGGTCTTAATATACATCAGCCTACCTAAACAATATGTATTGAGGTGCCTTTTTTAAATGCTAAACAGACATTATTTACAGAAATGCATTGTGGTGCTCTGGGCTGTATGTCGGCTCCATAGAGTAGTGGTAATGTCACTGCCATGTAATTGTGGGGCCAGGGTATCCATGTGTGAGCCTGGGGGCAAATATATCCATATATTTGTCCCCAGGCTCACACACGGATATACCCATGTGTGAGCTGGGGCAGTATATACCCATGTTTGAGCTGGGTCAGTATATATCCATGTGAGCTGGCCTGGGGCAATATATAACGGTGGGTCCCTGCTTGGGCCATCGTGGTGGTTAGAAACAAGGAGTGAAGCCCTTAAATAAAAACAGACTAGTTTCTCCAAAACCAAGGAGCACCAAAAAACAGAACTGAATTGCCACTAAGCTTTGAAGGTTTCAAGACCGACAAACAACTTAAGACACGCTCAGAAACAACCAATGTACGACAGTATATGAATTGATCAGGCTGCAGGGCAGTCAACAAACTGACAGACTAGGCAATACAGGAACTAAACTCCACGTCAGGGCTACTCAGGAACCAGACAGACACAAGGGACAGGAGGGCCAGAAGAACTAAAAGGAATGTTAAGCTGGGGAAGGTCCTTTAGTTGGCCTCCAACTAGGGAGAATACCTCAAAGTATAACAGAGTAGTGGAACAAGAAGAGCGAGGGTAAACACAAAATATATATATATAGACAGACTAACTAAAGAGGTCCTTCTATGCGGCCTCTGAGTATACTAAACTAAGACAGACAAGGTACATAAAACATACAAGAATGGTCATACAGGCAGAGGTTGGCAACAGATCAGCAAATACAGTATCAGGAGTGGGCAGAAGGGATAGTCAGAACTACAGCCGAGGTCAAAACCAGAATACCATGAAACAGGAATGCTTTGCAGCAAAACAGGGACCACGAACCAAACAGAACCACCATGAAACTCCACAAACAGTCAACGAGGCTCTGTGCTGCTGGGAATATACAGGGAGTGGGTCTGTGTGATTGGGCCATGTGACCCCAGATCAGCCCTAAATAGCACAGCCAGACACACCACAGGGGAAAAACAAAACATGAAGGCCCTTCACCACCAGGGGGCAAGGCCAAGACGTGACATAACCCCCTCCCTTACAGGTGACCTCCCGGGCACCCAAAACAAAAAACATGGCAGACAGAATCAGGAAACCAGATCACGAACACCAGTCACCAAAATCCATTGAAGTCCCACTCAGAGTTGTCATCCTCCTCCCCAAGACGCCTCCGTCTATGAGGGTTCTTTCCTGAACACCAGTCCAAATGGCGACTGCACATAGCCCTCAGGAACTTGACGGGGTTGGGGGATCTCGGCATCAGTCAGAATCAGTTGGACTAGGGTTAGTCACCTTTTTACGTCTTCTCCTTGAACGAGATCTAGAACTGGTGACCACCCCACACGACACTGCAATAGTAGAGGCAGACTTGTTTATCACCACACGACTGAGACCTCTCGACCCCACAAGTGGGTTTGACAGCAATGGGCCCACTGCGAGACGTGGGCACGTGTCTTGACCTGGACAGCCTTGACAACTCGCCTTTAACTGGCATGACTGGCTCACCGTTGGAACATGGGACATTGCCAGGACATGATACAACTGGCACCTCACCATTGTTACAGATTTCACCTGGAGGAGTGCACTGTGGACCCTCTGAGTCATCGGAATCCTCCTCAAAACACCTGAGAGCATTAGGGTCTTTCTTGATCATGGGCCAGTGTGCCTCACGAAACAACATCCCACATGGGGATCGTATATAACCCTCGGGTACAGGGCTAGAATCTGAGATGGTAGTACCGGTTAAATGGGATGTAGCTCCATCATAGTGCAAGGCTGGGGTCAGACCAGCGCATTTTTAACGTGCGTTCTGGCGCACTTAATCACGGCCGCACTAGCAGCAAATGACGGACAATGACGGCCAATATACGAAGTACGGTCGCACGAAAGTCCGGCCGCGCAACGCAAGTGGAAAATGAACGCATTTTTTCGAGAACGCAGAACCTCTAGTACGGACGTACAGAGTGCGCTGCGCCCGCTAGCGGTGTGTGTGCGTGATTTGGAGACGTCAGACCCTGCTCGTGTCCGGCCAACATAACGTCCAGACGCAAAAAAGTTTCCTGGTTTGGATCCGTAAAACATCACGCACGAAAATGCGCATCGTATGACCGTTTTCGCGAATTCCATGAAAAAATACATCAATGCGTTCGGACGCACTTTTTTACGTTCGCGTGTAAAAATGCTTTCGTTTGACCCTAGCCTATGTATATCAGCCTCCCTCTATGAAGGTCCCCTTTCTTATATGCCTTGTTTTTGGATCATAAATAAAAATGACACCGCTGCTGTACAGGAGCTGGTTAGAGTAGTGGTAATGTCACTGCCCTTGAGCTGGGTGAACCAGATTTCACTGTTCGGTGCAATTCGGTGGCCAGTTCGGCTCTCTTTGATTAACCCCTTCAGTTTGAGTGAGTGTGAGTATGACTGAAGGGGTTATTCAAAGAGAGCCAGACTGGCTAATATTTATAATGGGTCGTTTTATTACAGACAATTGCAGGTTCTGCCACTGGGTGCAAATATGGTGGTGTAGCCTCCGCATTAGCGTGCTTGTAGCCCCCTCCAATGAGCCTCAATGCATTTGACCCTGTAGCTCCTCTATAGCGATTTCCCTGCCCTGTTGGAGGATGTCCCTTTCTGACATCATTGTGGCCATGTGCGATGATGTCAGTGGCCGGGGGAGGTTCCAAGGAGGGACCTAAATGATACTTAAGGTGCACATAGAGCTTGACAAGGGCCCCCTGGGTCAACTGGGCCCCTGAACCTGTCATGGGCTGTCACCCCCTGCTGGCTGCCTTGGTTGACAGAACCAAATAATTTTGATCCATGTTTTATTTTTGCTGCAAATTGAGTGTTTAGCATCTCACCCAGAGAGCTGGTTGTCTGTGATGTTGGAATAAGGTCTTGTTTTCCAGGGCATTGCTTGAAAAATACCACCCCGCAGCGTGTAGAATCCATACATTGCAGGTAAGAAATCAAAAAGGAATCCCAGGCGACCTGCCTTAATTTTCTTCCTGCAGTATTAGAATTATGCATATTGCAGGGCAGCACTTTTCCCTGTGCTCCCTTCTGCATGAAATAATAATACGTGTCCAGAAAAACATGGCCGACCTGGCAACCCTATGTTGCGTTTCAGTAGATGCTTGTTGGTGGCCTTTGTCAAATACTGTTTGAAATAATTCATACTTCTTATTTTACGCTCACTGGGCTCTTGAGAAAGTCTACTGCGTAGACGAAACGCGTCAAGCTTATGTTATGCTATTTTTTTTCAATAAATGTAAGTTTATATATCAGTTTATTTTCTAACATTCATTCCATCATTCTGGATCTGCTTTACCATCAGCATTCAACATGGGGCCTTCTCAGCGTCACTGACGATAAAGGGACGGCACACATCCTTCCAGCTGTCACCACACGAGACCAGCCTTTGGTAACTATAAGACCCATTTCATACGGGCCAGAGCCCGATAACTTCCTTTCTTTCACATTGTTTGAAATAAAGCTGCCGTAGGAGAAGTATCCAGGGATAAGAAAGCTCTGCTCTTAATTTCTTCATCTAATCACTCCTGGGAATTTCCATCCTTGCCTACATTCTCATTCCTAACTCATACGCTCACACAGGATGTCCAGGGACGGCCGGGTCTCAATGTGACGAGAATTCAAGATAATCTAGATTGCAATAATAAAATTTATGCCAGGAGCATCTCCCGTTGATTGATTTATGATATAACAGGAAAGACGTTCTGCAGACGGCATCTCTCCATCAGCATTTGGTTGACTCTCCGGGGTCTATTCACCGTTCACCATAGTTGGTGGATTTACATTCCACGGACTACGTTGGATCCACTTCGTTGAATACACTAGTATCTAGGGAAGCTTAGCGAAGGGCAGTTTGTTACAGTTGCACGGTTGTTTCTAGCCAAGTTCTTCAGTGTTGTTTTTATCATTTTTTTCAGTAGAAGTTCAATGAAGATTGAGTGACGCACTCCACTTTAACCCTTCCACTCCCAAAATCGAATTAACCACAATTGTGCACTGTAATACATTGAAAACCAATCCTTATCACATTAAAACTCATTTTCACACCTTTTTAAACCAGGATTAATGTGCCACACGAAAAACCTTTACCACGTACAGCGCTATATACCCCCCTTTTTTTTTTATCACCACCAATAAAGTGAATGATGTTTGTGAAGACTTACAGGGTTATTCAAAGAGCTCCGAATTGCTGGCGAAAAGGTAACCGAACGCTGAAAATCAGCATTCGGTTACCTTTCCTGGCCATTCGGCTATTCAGAGAGCAGGCAATTCGTCAAATCCTGGCGAATTGCCTGCACATATGGTGCCTGTTCGGTGCCTGTTCGATGGCAGTGAAATCCCCCATAGAGAAGCAATGCCTCGGCTATTCAGAGAACAAAAACCAGCAGTGAAAAGTTGCCAAATTGCCCTGCCATTCGGTGGTTTCATTCGGCAGATTTATTCAGGAGAATCCCATAGGCTTCAATGTTAAAAATATTCCCAATTTAATTCAATATCTAATAATCCGTTCATTATAATATTCTGCAGTAAAGAGTCTCTTTATTTTTAGAATTTTTAGGACCTTTTAGGCATTTTTTGGGATTTTCTTGCAAACATTTTTTTCCTTTTTTTTTTAAATCGTTATTTCTTTTTTCTGTAACAGCCCTTTTTATTATCATTCCTCGGATCTTATATGTAAATTTCAGACATTTTCTCTCAGTAGTTTCTTTGCAAACAGCGTTTCACTTTTCAAACATTCAAGCGTACTGTTTTTTTTTTCTCTCCATTCGTCTGCTGTGTCGGGTTTTCCGGCGGCTGCTCTGCTCTCTGATCGGCTCCTGCTCGGGTTTCTCCGGCGTTTTCGGCGGGTTAATCCAGATGTTTTTGCGGGTTTCGGTGTGCGTTCGCCCTCGTTTTGCGGTGGGTTTGCGGCGACGTCTCCTTGCATTACGACGGCCCTGTGGTGCTTGCTGAATAATACAGGCAGGGTTGCCGAACAAAAAAAAAGCTTGGCAGTGAAGGGGTTAAAACTGCTAAAGTAGGGCCATTTTGGGACCTGCTTCCCGATGTCGGATGGTTCCCTGACCCGGCTGCGGATCTGACCGTCCCGTCCCAGGCTGTGTTGAGGACTGGGGAGATGGTGGGCCCACTTCTCCCGGCCAATGCTGCTGAATGTCCCCTGGGGGCGCCGGATGGACCAGCGGGGAGATGGGTCGGCGACTCCCCCCCCCCCTTCCCGGAGGTGGAGGAGCTGTGTCTTCAGGCCTTGAGGCCTGCTTGTCGATTTTGTCGGGGGAAGACGAGGATGGCCCGCTGACCAGGGGTGTTATGCGCCGGATGCTTGCCGCATTGAGGGGTTGCCAGGGGGAGATGGCCCCGAAGGTGAGGGCGGGATCGGGTGCTGCACCGCTGGATACAGCGCCGCCACCACCGGATGACCCTGCGGAGCGGAGCTTGTCGATTACCTACAGCCTCCATGTTAAGACGGTTCCCGATGGGGATGAAGCACCCCCTGATGCGGCGGACCGTTCTACCGAGGGGATGGGGCACGCACCATGTACCCATCACGTGGCTCTGATCACCGCCGGTTTGTCCCGAAACCCGCCGAGTAGCCGGACCCTTTATAGGGGACTGATACCCAGAACATCGGGAGGTGCTCTTCGCGGAGCGGATCCGGTCCTGGTGAGGCCTGAGAGCTCCCTAGACGGATCTGTAGAGGAATTCCTCCCAGCATTCCCATGGGACACAGGCTGAAGGGGTTCGTCATGTTTACCTGCTGTCTTATGCCCAACTGTGACTCGACCCGCTAAATTTATTCACCGTCCGCCCTCTGAGACACCTGCAAGTTTCCCGCTGTGGCCAATTTTGTTTTCAGCAATGTTTTTGGCATTTTTTTTTTTTTCTGTGGACTTTTTCTCCCCTCCCCCCCCTTTGATTGCTATGTTCCGCTGAGACCCCCCTATCTGGGGAGGTTTATTATTTTCCTTACGCTGCACCTATGATGACAGTTTTGAGTGAACCTCACTTTGCTATATATCTGTAAGCTGACTTATTTACAAAATTAAAAAATTTAAATACAAAAAAAAACCAAAAAAAACTGCTAAAGTATATTCACCGCTGTTGAAAGCAAAGGTTGGACAATGGTGAAGTTCTCCTAATAAGGCGTAGTCGAGGTTGACTTCTTCTACGGAAGAATAAAAAGGTGGGACTGCTGTACATTGTTATCAGAAGCGACTTCTCCTGCCGTCGCTTAGTTTTTCTTCGATGGAAAGCTGAAGTGTGCGGATATTCTTACAGCGTTTGCAGCTGGGTGAGCTGCGGTGAACGACCACAATGGTGAAGTAGTTGGTTTCTCTATGATAACGGTTCAGATTAGGGGTCAAGTCCTAAAAAGTGCTAAAAAAATAAGTGGGGGAACTCACCAACATTCTGTCCATTCCGGTCTTAAAGATTACTGGGAGCCGCAGCAGCTGCAGCACTTCTTTAGGCATGAGAATGCCATTCACCCAAAAGAGAACTTGGTTCCTCCTGCTAAAATTGTGAGAGAACTGTGTTCCCAAGCGTTCCTGCAGGACCTGACCCCTAGGTCAGATTAGACATGTGCACGGCAGTATTTTTCGTTTCGGATCTTTTCGTTCCGTGAATTTTCGTTGCGGATCGTTTCGAATCGTTTTTTGTTTCGGATCGGTATCGGTTCGTTCTTTCAGACAGATTCAAAATTTTGGATCGATTCGTTTTCCATTTTATATCTTTTTATAATGATTAAAAACAAAAAGTAACTGTAAAAAAAAAAATACAGGGGACCCTGTGAGATGCCCCCATTAACCCTTTGCTGGGACATACGCTGTGCCCTGTGAGATGCCCCCATTAACCCTTTTGCTGGGACATACGCTGTGCCCTGTGAGATGCCCAATAACCCTTTGCTGGGACATACTCTGTGCCCTGTGAGATGCCCAATGCCCATTAACCCTTTGCTGGGACATACGCTGTGCCCTGTGAGATGTCCAATGCCCAATAACCCTTTGCTGGGACATACGCTGTGCCCTGTGAGATGCCCCCATTAACCCTTTTGCTGGGACATACGCTGTGCCCTGTGAGATGCCCAATAACCCTTTGCTGGGACATACTCTGTGCCCTGTGAGATGCCCAATGCCCAATAACCCTTTGCTGGGACATACGCTGTGTCCTGTGAGATGCCCAATGCCCATTAACCCTTTACTGGGACATACGCTGTGCCCTGTGAGATTCCCAGTTCCCATTAACCCTTTGCTGGGACATACGCTGTGCCCTGTGAGATGCCCAATGCCCATTAACCCTTTGCTGGGACATACGCTGTGCCCTGTGAGATGCCCAATGCCCATTAACCCTTTGCTTGGACATACGCTGTGCCCTGTGAGATGCCCAATGCCCATTAACCCTTTGCTGGGACATACGCTGTGCCCTGTGAGATGCCCAATGCCCATTAACCCTTTGCTGGGACATACGCTGTGCCCTGTGAGATGCCCAATGCCCATTAACCCTTTGCTTGGACATACGCTGTGCCCTGTGAGATGCCCAATGCCCATTAACCCTTTGCTGGGACATACGCTGTGCCCTGTGAGATGCCCAATGCCCATTAACCCTTTGCTGGGACATACGCTGTGCCCTGTGATATGTCCAATGCCCATTAACCCTTTGCTGGGACATGCGATGTGCCCTGTGAGGTGCTCAATGCCCATTAACCCTTTGCTGGGACATACGCTGTGCCCTGTGAGATGCCCAATGCCCATTAACCCTTTACTGGGACATACGCTGTGCCCTGTGAGATTCCCAGTTCCCATTAACCCTTTGCTTGGACATACGCTGTGCCCTGTGAGATGCCCAATGTCCATTAACCCTTTGCTGGGACATACGCTGTGCCCTGTGATATGTCCAATGCTCATTAACCCTTTGCTGGGACATGCGATGTGCCCTGTGAGGTGCTCAATGCCCATTAACCCATTGCTTTTTTTGTCTTGAATTGCATAGATTATTTTTTTTTCGTTTCGGATCGTTTCGGATCGCTATTGATTCTCTCTTTTGGGCCGATTCGAAATTTCGGACGGCCGAGTATTGTTTTCGGAAATGCTCCTGAAAACGAAAAATGGTGGATTTTTGGACAAATTTGAATTCGGACGAAACGAAATTGTGTGTCTGGTTCAGATGTGTTTAACAAATCATTTCAGGCATCAAGAAAGATCTGTGTAAATTTCTTAGGAACAAACTCACATGGCTTTATCTGATAAGTAATTGCACGTCTCTCTGGGTCAAGTTAGGTTCATAAAAACGATTTATCATCGGCTTAGCAAAGGTTTTAGCGGACGGTGACCTGAAAATGTATCTTCTTAAAACTTGCAGCAGTAATTGTTTCATAAAGGACTGGTGCCTTGAAGAGGTTGACGTTTTTATTTAGCGCTTTTTTTTATTTTAATTTTAATTATTTGAAAAAAATTATCTTTTATCAGAACATTTTAGCTATACAGCGTTATTCAGAGCGAACCGAAAAGTCACCGCACGTTCGTGACTTTTCATGCCCTGCACTTTGGGACGAGTCGGCGATTCCTAGTTCACCGACCCTGCGGTGTATTTAGCAAGCAGAGCAGGGGGTGCAGGGAATACTCGCCGCAAACCTGCCGAACACTCTCCGAATACTCACCGAATACTCACCGAAAACCTGCAGAAACCGCTGCAAAAACCAAGCTGAACACACCGGAAAAATCCGAGCAGCAATCGATCACAGCGCAGAGCAGCCGCTGGAAAAAGCCGACACGCAGATGAAAGGGGTGAAAAAAACAAAAAACAGTACGCTTGAAAGTTTGAAAATTGAAACACTGTTTGCAGAAAAACTACGTAACGAAAATGTCAGGAATTTACATATAAGATCCAATGAATGAAAATAAAAAGGGCTGTTACAGAAAAATTAAAAAAAAAAAATTAAAAAAAAAAATAAAAAAAATTTTGACCAAAGAAATCCCAAAAAATGCCGTAAAAATCCTAAATAAATCTAAAAATAGAGTCTTTTTACTGCAGAATATTATAATAAATGGTTTATTAGATATTGAATTAAAATGGGAATATTTTTAACATTGAAGCCTATGGGATTCGCCTGAATAAACCTGTCGAATGAAACCACCGAACGGCAGAGCATTTCACTGACATTCCTCAGCTGTTCGGTGTCTCTGAATAGACGAAGCATTGCTTCTTTATGGGGATCACTGCCCTCGAACAGGCACCGAACAGGCACCGTATGTGCAGGAAATCCGCCAGGATTTGGAGAATTGCCTGCTCTCTGAATAGCCGAATGGCCCCGAATGTCCCTGTTCGCTGAGTTTCAGTGTCCGTTTACATTTCGGTCACATTTCGGATCTCTCTGAATAACCCCCATAGTGTCTTGTCCAGGATTATTGCGCTTCTTCTAAGCTCCATGGAAGTCCATGAGACAAGTGGAAGTTCAGTGAGAAGGAATGCGTGTCCTGGTCAGTGGCGCGCGCAGCCCGTTATTATATCAGGGTGCGCACATATGGAACATTTATTAATGGAAAACTTATGTTTAGAAGATTTTGCACGAAATGCACATTCATCACCAACCAGATATGGAACATCTAAAATATTGATGTAAGAGGTGAAAGAGGACATTATCACCAGCATTAGGGTGTTTCTGGGCACCCCCTGCACTCGCCTATGGTCCTGGTTATATATAGTTACCTATGGATCCAGCAGTTACATATTTATGGCGTATCCATTTATCCTGCTCACTCTCGCTTTCAGGACTTTTCGAGAGCTGTCCCCTATTGATGGAGTTCCCTTCCTCATTACATTCGACTCTCTCTGTGCCTCCAGTCTTTAAAGATGTCTTTAAAAACACATTATTTTAGAGACGACCTATTGTATCTGCTCACTCCATAACCCCCCTTTGTACCTTTCCTGATCTGTCTCCCACACAGCCCCCCTGTGTCCCATTAATTACTTCTCACACTCTGCTAGTTACCCTCACCTCTGTGTGTGTCACCCCACTTTACCTATTAATCCTCATGCGCCCAACTTATTGTTAATTTTATGTTTGTTTTGGCCTATCCATTGTACAGCACTGTTGAATATGTTGGTGCTTTCTAAATAACTGTATTTGTAACTGAATGAACTGTAGAAAAGCTGAATCAGCAACATCGAACTGATATAATACATTCATTTACTTCTTGTGTTTGTAGAAATAGTGTTTGTCTCTATACAGCAATACAATAAGGTTTATATTTGTCTCTCTCTATGAATTCAATCCTTCCATCTTTCCCCCTTCTCTCCATCTATCTCTCCACCTCTCCATCTATCTCTCCACCCCTCCATCAATCTCTCCACCCCTCCATCAATCTCTCCACCCCTCCATCAATCTCTCCACACCTCCATTTATCCCTTCATTTATCTCTCCATCCCTCCATTTATCTCTCCATCTCCCCATCTATCCCTTCCTCCATCTCTCCATCTATCTCTTCATCTATCCCTCCATCTGTCTCTAGATCCCTCCATCTATCTCTCTATCCCTCCATCTCTTCATCTATCTCTCCATCCCTCCATTTATCTCTCCATCCCTCCATTTATCTCTCCAACCCTCCATCTATCCCTTCCTCTATCTCTCCATCCCTCCATCTATCTCTCCATCCCTCCCTCTATCTCTCCATCCCTCCATTTATTTCTCCATCCCTCCATTTATCTCTCCATCCCTCCATCTATCCCTTCCTCTATCTCTCCATCCCTCCCTCTATCTCTCCATCCCTCCATCTATCTCTCCATCCCTCCCTTCCTCTATCTCTCCATTTATCTCTCCATCCCTCCCTTCCTCTATCTCTCCATTTATCTCTTTATCCCTTCATCTATCTCTAGATCCCTCCATCTATCTCTTCATCCTTTCCTCTATCTCTCCAATCTCTTCATCCTTCCATCTATCTCTTCATCCTTTCCTCTATCTCTCCAATCTCTCCATCCTTCCATCTATCTCTCCATCCTTCCTTCTATCTCTCCATCCTTCTATCTATCTCTCTATCCTTCCATCTATCTCTCCATCCTTCCATCTATCCCTCCATCTATCTCTCCATCCCTCCATCTATCTCTCTATCCTTCCATCTATCTCTCCATCCTTCCATCTATCTCTCCATCCTTCCATCCATCTCTCCATCCCTCCATCTATCCTTCCATCTATCTCTCCATCCTTCCATCTGTCTCTCCATCCTTCCATCTGTCTCTCCATCCTTCCATCTATCTCTCCATCCTTCCATCTATCTCTCTATCCTTCCATCTATCTCTCCATCCTTCCATCTATCCCTCCATCTATCTCTCCATCCCTCCATCTATCTCTCTATCCTTCCATCTATCTCTCCATCCTTCCATCTGTCTCTCCATCCTTCCATCTGTCTCTCCATCCTTCCATCTATCTCTCTATCCTTCCATCTATCTCTCCATCCTTCCATCCATCTCTCCATCCCTCCATCTATCCTTCCATCTATCTCTCCATCCTTCCATCTGTCTCTCCATCCTTCCATCTCTCTCTCCATCCTTCCATCTATCTCTCCATCCTTCCATCCATCTCTCCATCCCTCCATCTATCTCTCTATCCCTCCATCTATCTCTCTATCCTTCCATCTATCTCTCCATCCTTCCATCTATCTCTCTATCCTTCCATCTATCTCTCTATCCTTCCATCTATCTCTCCATCCTTCCATCTATCTCTCCATCCTTCCATCTATCTCTCCATCCTTCCATCTATCTCTCTATCCTTCCATCTATCTCTCCATCCTTCCATCTATCTCTCCATCCTTCCATCTATCTCTCCATCCTTCCATCTATCTCTCCATCCTTCCATCTATCTCTCTATCCCTCCATCTATCTCTCTATCCCTCCATCTATCTCTCTATCCCTCCATCTATCTCTCTATCCTTCCATCTATCTCTCCATCCTTCCATCTATCTCTCCATCCTTCCATCTATCTCTCCATCCTTCCATCTATTCTCTCTATCCTTCCATCTATCTCTCTATCCTTCCATCTATCTCTCTATCCTTCCATCTATCTCTCCATCCCTCCATCTATCTCTCCATCCTTCCATCTATCTCTCCATCCTTCCATCTATCTCTCCATCCTTCCATCTATCTCTCTATCCTTCCATCTATCTCTCTATCCTTCCATCTATCTCTCTATCCTTCCATCTATCTCTCTATCCTTCCATCTATCTCTCCATCCCTCCATCTATCTCTCTATCCCTCCATCTATCTCTCTATCCCTCCATCTATCTCTCTATCCCTCCATCTATCTCTCTATCCTTCCATCTATCTCTCCATCCTTCCATCTATCTCTCCATCCTTCCATCTATCTCTCCATCCTTCCATCTATCTCTCTATCCTTCCATCTATCTCTCTATCCTTCCATCTATCTCTCTATCCTTCCATCTATCTCTCCATCCTTCCATCTATCTCTCTATCCCTCCATCTATCTCTCTATCCCTCCATCTATCTCTCTATCCCTCCATCTATCTCTCTATCCCTCCATCTATCTCTCCATCCTTCCATCTATCTCTCCATCCTTCCATCTATCTCTCCATCCTTCCATCTATCTCTCCATCCTTCCATCTATCTCTCTATCCTTCCATCTATCTCTCTATCCTTCCATCTATCTCTCTATCCTTCCATCTATCTCTCTATCCCTCCATCTATCTCTAGGTAAATATGTACATATTAGTCATGAGGACGTTTTGTTCGCAGAATATTTTTGGGAAATAGAAAGTTAATCACGCTATACAGCGCACTTCTTTTTTATCGCTCTCCAGAGTAACACAACCAGAAGGAACGTGTGCAGCCAGGAAGAAAAACGCGTTTTACATCACCACACCTAAACTCTTCCCCTAAGTGAGAGTAAAGCTGACGTCAACTTCCACGGGAACAGGAAATAACGCCATTTCTGGAAATTCGTGATGTGTTGTCTGTACGAGTCATGGTAACACATCTGATCGCTCGCAGCAGCCTGAGTTGTGAGAGCAGTGACGGCGTCTGCTCAAAGATCAGCCAAGTCATTTAGCCAGGCATGACTCTGCGTTTCACACAGCAAAGACGGGATTGCAACCTGGATGCGGAACTGAAAGCATTATCCGAGATGTCAAATGAGAAAAATAAAAGGAAACTCTAAACACACACACAGACACACACACACATACATACATACATACATACATACATACATACATACAGGCCAGCCTTCAGAAATTTTGGGGCCCCTTACTGACCCTCAGAATAGGGCCCCCCCCCTCTCCCCAAAGGAAATAAATTTTTAATGTGAATCGTGATCACATTACAGAGTGTTAGTCCCAATATCTTAAAATCACACATATTGTTCGCACAACAGCACATTTAACATAAAAAGTATCTATCTGGTTCAAATAAGTTAAGACAGTAAAAAATTCAATTTTTTATTAAAAAAAATATGAATCAAGATCGGATTACAGAGTGTTGCTCCCAATACCTTTAAAACCACACAAAATGTGTATTCGTGCAAACAATGTAGCATAAAAGTATAATTAAATAATTCCACTGGCAAAGCACCACAGCAACAGAACTCTCAGTAATGTGCAGTGCGTATGAGCATATCAGAGCACCACAGCAACAGAACTCTCAGTAATGTGCAGTGCGTATGAGCATATCAGAGCACCACAGCAACAGAACTCTCAGTAATGTGCAGTGCGTATGAGCATAT